>BSBM01000207.1:9337500-9937500 GCA_027924585.1 Larix kaempferi
GCTAAGGGCCCATGTGATATGAGAGAATCCCAGCATGAACCGGCGATAGAAATTGGCAAGGCCCAAGAAGCTCCGAAGTTCAGTGAGTGTGGTTGGGGATGGTCAGTCACAGATGACCTGGATCTTGGCTGGATCCACATGCACACCATGTCGATCAACGATGTAGCCTAGGTAATGGACCCTATCCATGCCAATGGAGCATTTTTCCAAGTTTGCATATAGTTTGTGCTGCCGCAGGGTGTGCAGAACCTGTTAAATATGCTGCAAGTGTTCCCCCCAAGTCTTGTTGTAGATGAGGATGTCATCTAGATACACCACTACAAAAGTATTGGTGAAAGGTCGTAGGATATCATCCATCATCCTCATAAACGTTGCTGGAGCATTTGTCAAACCAAAAGGCATGACCAGCCATTCAAAAAGACCTTCTTTTGACTTGAAGGCAATCTTCCATATGTCTGTCTGTTCTATTGGGACCTGGTGGTAGCCAGAATTCAGATCAATCTTACTGAAGTATTTGGCCCCCATGAGATGATCAAGGAGGTCGTCGATTCAAGGAATCGAGTACCGGTTGTGGACTATGATTTTATTCATGGCCCGGTAATCAATGCATAGTCGCCAGGTCCCATCTTTCTTCTGCACCAGCACGATTGGGATTCCACAAGTTGATGAGCTGGGATGGATGTGCCCCTTGTGGAGAAATTCTTGGATCTACCTCTTGATCTCCTCGTTTTCCAACAGAGAGCGGCAATAGGCTGGCCCATTGGGTAGCGGTGTGCCTGGGGTCAGATCGATGGGATGCTTGACCTGGCAGTGCAGAGGTACCCCGATAGGAGAGGAGAAGATATCTGAGTATCCTTCCACCACCTTATCCACTTGCTTCTGTTGTGTGGAGAGATCGGTCGCGGAGGCCCTAGATGTGGCTGCGATCTTTCTCTCACTCTGAGAGCAAATCACGAAGAAGACAAATTTCCTAGTCTGAGAGATGACCTTCCTGCATTGCTTGGCAGAGATCAAGGAAATGGCACTAGGAGGGACTGCCTCGGGTATCTTGTACAATTTCCTGTTCAAAGAAATAATAACACTATGAGGCCTAGACTCATATACAGCATGACGTTTCCATAAATAAGGTTGACCCAAAAGAACATCTGAAACTTCAAGAGGAACAACATCACACAATACCTCATCCTTGAAGGGCTTGATGCTGTATGACAGTCGACACTGTTGGCTTACGCGGAGATCGCTTCGTTTGCAGAGCCATCCAGTGGTGTAGGGTTGTGGGTGCAGCGTTGTCGGCAGGGCCAGGCGCTTGACGACCTCGGCTGAGATGAGGTTCTTCTAGATACTGCTATCAACGATGAAGTGCAGTGGGGTTCCTTTTAGCCACATCTGTTAATGGAAGAGGCGTTCTCCTTATTCTGGCTCGTCTGGTTCATCAGGATGGAGCTTGGTGGTAGCAATGGTGGCACTGGGTTCCACGTCAATGATCCGTCTTCCCCTTTCTGGTTCGGAATTAGAGTCAGAACCCACATCTGATTCAGATGCTTTCACTTTGGCTACCAGCGACTGCTTTGAGCGGCAGTCAGCAGTGTTATGTGAAGGGCTCTTATGGAAGTTGCACCACTTCCTGGTATCTTTCTTCGTCTTTCTGGTGTCCTTCTTTGCTTACGGCTTGGACTGGTTGTCCTGATACTGTCCATCTTTGCTCTGTCGTTTATTCTGTGGGTTGGGGCTGCCCTTTCCTGTCTTTTGCTGTGAGGGGTTCCCAGGCCCAAATTGCCACGTCTTTTGTTTGAGCTTCTGCTTGATTTTGACGACATATCGGTAGGCCGCACCCAAGGAAGAGATGTCCAGAAATTGCCTTTCGTTCTGGATGTATCTATGCAGACCACCGCGATACTTGAGCACTAGATGTCGCTTTGAATCTTTGATACCCAGCTTGGTGCGCAAGGTATGGAAGATATTTGTGAACTCTGGCACTCCTTGGTCTCTTTCTTGTTGCAGTGTAGTCCATTTGGTGTACAAGTCATCATAACTTCCAACAGGGTAGTATTGTTCCTCAATAGCATCCCTGAAGGATTCCCAGGTGGCCATGACCGAAAATAATGAGGCTTCCTCTATGTCCTTTTGTTCGTAGAAAGTTTCCCACCAATCTTTGACATGGGGAACGACTTTGAGGAGCGCAAAAGTAATCTTTTCTCTATTTGAAAAGTTATGGACAGAAAAATACCCTTCTAGTAGATTCAACCACTTATCTACAGCATCTACGTCTATCTGTCCTTCAAATATAGGAATATCGAAGTTGATTTGTACCTTGAAGGGGGTGGAGCCTCCGCTCGAGGAAGATGCGTCACTTGTTGGTAGTCACCGAAGGATTTGCGTGAAACTATCCATCATCTCGTTCCTCTGTTGCGTGAGGGCTTACTCAAGCAACATTTTGATAGGATCTCCTATCCCGTCATATTTCTTTTCTCCTTCCATGAGAGGTTGCTTGGGCATACGAGAGCTTTTGTCCTCAAGAGAAACAAGCTCGAGACCCAATGCTTTGTACCTTGACCTCCTTGGGGACATGCATTAAGATGACAAGGAGTAGACTGCTTTGATACCACTGATCCAGATTTTATGAGTAGAACAAAATGAATACATATTATTATTAGATGCTTAACACAAAATAACAGAGATACAGTAAAACTGGTTCTCTATTTAGAAAGGAAATAAGCTAAAACTGTAAAATGCAGCGGAAAACAAGCTTGCTAGAATGGTGGCAGCTTATCTCTGAGAAGAGATGTGATGGCTGTGCTCATTTCGCAAGAAGATGGTTACAATGAGGCTCTCAAGGCCTTTTACAATAAATAGGAATGTCAAAAACCCTAGACATCCAAAAACCTAACTCTAGGAGATGAAGCGCCAAAAGTCATGTGGGCCCCGTTTGGGTAAGTTAGTACATCAACTTCCCGGGGTCGTAACTTTTGCTTACGATCTCCGTTTGGGGCACTCGGTAGCTCGTTGGAAAGGTTTATCCGACATTTACAAATTTCAATTGGGGCCAAATGCATTCTAGAGACAATCATTTGGCCCCCCAAATCACCAAAAAAGGTCGTTTAGGGCCTTAAAATGGCCCCGGAAGTTCAGGACCCAAAAAACTGCTAAAAACAGTACATTACTAAAATTGCCAAAAAACTGTTTTGAGCCAGTTGGAAAGGTGGGTGGCCACCAATATCCACTTGGATCAGATGATTATGATGATGATGATGAAGATGATGAAGACGATGAAGATGATGATGATGATGATGATGATGATGATGATGATGATGATGATGAAGACGTCGATGATGATGATGATGACATAATGATGATGATGATGATGATGATGACGATGACGACGACGACGACGATGATTATGATAATGATGATGAGGATGATGATGAAGAGGGCGATGATGACGACGATGACAACGATGATGATGATGATGATGATGATGATGATGATGATGATGATGATGATGATGACGATGACGACGATGATGATGAAGATGACAATGAATATGACGATGATGATGATGATGAAGATGACGATGATGATGATGATGATGATGATGAGGATGATGATGATGATGATGATGATGATTTAGACAACGACGATAATGATGATGATGAAGATGATGATGAAGAGGACGATGACGATGATGATGATGATGATGATGATGATGATGATGATGATGATGATGATGACGACGATGATGATGAAGATGACAATGAAGATGACGATGATGATGATGATGAAGATGACGATGATGATGATGATGATGATGAGGATGATGATGATGATGATGATGATGATTTAGACAAAGACGATAATGATGATGATGAAGATGATGATGAAGAGGACGATGACGATGATGATGATGATGACGATGATGATGACGATGATGATGATGATGATGATGATGATGACAATGATGATGATGATGATGATGATGAAGATGATGATGATGAAGATGAAGATGTTGTTGTTGATGATGATGGATATGATGACTATGATGATGATGATGATGATGAATATGATGACGATGACGATGATGATGATGAAGATGATGATGATGATGAAGATGATGAAGATGATGATGATTAAGATGATGATGAGGAAGAGGGTGATGATGATGATGAAGATGATGATGAGGAAGAGGGTGATGACGACGAAGATGATGATGATGATGAAGATGATGATGAAGATGCTTGTTGTATTCAAGTAGATACTAAATGCATACACAGAGATATAATCAAGATAAGAGAGATGAGTCGAATGCATCCAACTGGTTATATTCATCTTAATGGTATTATTTATACATGTTACATGAGGTTGGAGCGGTTGCACCTGGTCCAACAGCTTCTTTAATTATACTATTAAACTAATGACAATTAAGGAACCTGAAGGGTCCCCTCCAACATCTCCCCCACCTCAAAATATTTCTTCATCCCGAAGAAACATGAAAAAACATGAACTGCAATTCCTTTAGTCTCTGTCAACAGTCCGGTAGTGGCCAATCGAACCTTCTCACCCTTCCTACCGATTCTCTTCCACGGTCCAGGAACTTCTGGGCTTCGTCGCTCTGCCATTGCACCAACTTACCATCTGCCTGAAAAACCTCTGAAATGACATTGAATAGATGTTTATGTGTGTCAGCATTGGGGGGCTTGATCAATTTAACTGTTCTTTTGTCATTATTAAACGTGAAGTGCTTTCTCTGTGTGGTATAGATGTCTTCTGCTTGAAATACATGGTTTTCATAGTCTTTGCGATCGTGAGGCTTCCTGCAAGTTTTGAATGTGTCGCTGCTGCTTGTGGTGGATACCGACTGATATTGGTTGAGTTGACTCTACTCAAATCAACATGACTTACTTGAATCGACATGACTGACACTAGTCGGTAAGAAACCGACTAGATTTACAACTTTTATGAATATACATGGTTCAAATAAGCTTTGAACATCCCTTTTTTTCGACTTATTTCCAATGACCCAACACTTTTTCATACTTTTTCATCTTTTGCATATCGAATAAAGCAACTTTAATAATATGTCAACATTGACATTCTGATCATATTTTAAAATTGACCAACTCTCGACCACATTTTCAAAAGACATCAAACATTATTTCAACGAGTCAATGGTATTCTCATTGAGGACACTCGTTCCCTTTAGGCATTCATGACACTAACAATATGCAATTTGATTTATTTCATGGTCGGCCGCATTGGTCGACACCCTCAAACTTTACCAACAGGCTTCCCTAGATGATGACTATGTATTTTGACTAAAATAAAATAAAATAAAAATTGGTAGTCCATAAGTATATGGTAGTCGATGGATATTTTCTGGCAATCAAACTTCACAATGCACTGATCTAGCTTCAATTCGAAGGAACGCGATCGACCAACATCTTGACAATAAGCATCGACTGACGATGAGCTACTCCAATCTCACGTGGTTGGCTACGTATCAACTGGAATGGTCGACTTCTGATGCACTGAAATGGTCAGCTGCTTGACGCCGACTGCTTTGGCATAGTCCTCCCTTTGCAGTCGAAACATCGGTGATCTTGATTGCATTATCTTCCAATTATGCTTCGAATGATAGATCGATATCCTTGATATTTGAAAACATCGGTAATTTTCCATCGAGCATCAGTCATCTGCATTATCCATAGATAGATCGGGTGTGAGCTTTGGTTAACAAGTGTCGGATTACTACTTTGATCGAGGTCATCATGTCAGTAGACGTCTTCTCCGAAATCGATGGGTCGACAAGCATGCAAACGGTCGATGCAACCAGTCTCAGCCATGCTTCCAACGCTCGATAGGTTTAGATATTACAATTCCAACGCTCTAGTCAGGAATACTTATTCAAGCCGGTGAATTGCGCCTATGTTGCTCTGTTCAGCTTCTTCGTGCAGGATTCAAACATCTCACACGCACTTTCTTGGGAAGATATTTGTATTTTCTTGCAGGTTTCTTCAACGAACATTGCATGATTTCCTTAAGATTCGATCCCGTAGCATCATCTTTTCTGAGCATTTCTTTCAGTGTTCTTTCTCCTCACGATCTTTTACAGGTTCGAACCGGCTCCCTCTACTGCTACTGTCACCCAGACCAGAAGAAGACGGCAACGGTGTCAGATGTTGTATTCAAGCAGAGAGTATAAGCACACACAGAGATATCATCAAGACAAGAGAGATGAGTCGAATGCATCCAACTGGTTATATTCATCTTGATGGTATTATTTATACATGAGGTTGGAGCAGTTGCACCCGCTCCAACGGCATATTTAACTATACTATTACATAAGTAACTAAAGACAATAAAGGAACTCAAAGGGTCCCCTCCAACAATGTTGATGACAATCAAGATGGTGATGATGATGAAGATGAAGATGGTGATGATGATGATGATGATGATGAAGATGATGATGATGATGATGATGATGATGATGACGACGACGATGATGATGATGATGATGATGATGATGAAAATGATGATGATGATGAAACGATGAAGATGATGGTGATGACGACAACAACGATGATGATGAATATGATGATGATGATGATGATGAAGATGATGATGATGAAGGTGTTGATGAGGAAGAGGGAGATGATGATGATGATGATGATGATGATGATGGTGATGAGGATGATGATGATGATGATGAAGATGATGATGAAGATGACGATGATGATGATGAAGATGAAGATGATGGTGATGAAGATGATGATGATGAATAAGACAATGATGATGATGATGATGATGATGATGATGATGATGACAATGATGATGATGATGATGATGATGATGATGAAGATGATGATGATGATGATGATGATGATGATGATGATGATGCTGATGACCAATATGATGATGATGCAGATGAAGATGATGATGAAGACCCTGAAGATGATGGTGATGACGACGAAAGTGATGATGATGAAGCTAATGATGATGAAGATGATGATGACAAAGATGATGTGTTGTGCCTGTCCCAAGTGGGGAATTTTGAGGAAGAAGAAGTTTTGCAACTGCAAAGCTAAGCGAAGTTTAGCTAAAGTGTTTTTGGTACGATTTTTGGAATGCTGCAAAGATACATGTAGCGCAGCATTGGAAGAGCTGCGAGGAGGCAGTGCTGTGATTTGTCCAGTCTACGGAGATCCAGCAAGGCAAACTATTGGAAGGAATATGGCATGTGTTCCGGTTAGACCGTCGTCGATCTATTTTTTGTAAAGATGCTCCAGGAGTGCCAAGCGACAGGAAGGAGAAAATCGGGAAGAAAGCGACTAGTCACACATGCGAAAGAACCATTACCTGAACCAATCACACGAGATCGTTAGAGGAAGAATGAATCGGTGAAAGCAACTTGTTGGCATGCATGCGACATGAAGGCCAATAGCGACATGGGCATGAGTTGGAGGTAGGCCACAATGGAATATTCTCTACCAGATGTCAGCAAGCACGATGAGCTAGAAACTGTAACGGTTTTGTAAACCTAAGGGTTTTTGCGTGTGGATTATAAAGATATGACCTACAGGCATGATCTATAAATAAGGCATTTTTGTATGGGAAAGGGTTACTCTTCATTTTTTTAGGCTTTGAATATTGTTACATCTTTTAAGCTTAGTGCTACTGTAAAGGCTCTGTAGCTGTGTGCGTAGAGGCCGATTGTGAGAGAAGAGAGTCTGCAGCTGAGTGCACAGACAAAGAACTATTGTATCCTTCACAAAGACTAATATAAAAATAGTTCTTGTGGATGTAGCCTCCATCCAAGGGGTGAACCACGTCAAATAATGTGCAGTGCGATTGTTGTGGTTCTGCATTTGCTTATTTTCCTACTTTGAATGTCTGGATTCTCATTTATAAGCTGTATGTTAATGCTTTTATATGTATTCGCCATAGAGGAAAGATGGGAATAGTATGTTAATTCTTACATGAATAGATGAATGATGAATGCGCAGTAGTCTAAGTAAGTGGAAGTACCAGTTCATTGATGAATCACAAGAGTGTGTAACGTTCAGATTGATTAACCCTTCAATGCGCAGCAGTGTATGTTTTGTCTACTTGCATTTGTTACAAGGCTAATTAATATAAGGCAGTAGATGAATGATTCCGTGTCAAGAGGAGTCTCCAGTGGTTAAGTCTAGAAGAGGAAGCATATAACTCGGTTGCGCTGTCCTATCCATTACATCCTGCCCGAGCCGTGTATCCCTTGGGTGCGTTGGTTGCACCGTGGTTAGTTTATAGAAGTGTGGACCATGACGTAGTCTATCGTCACGCAGTCCTTAGTTCGCAGCATAGGTCTGATAGTGCGCTGCGCAGTAGTGTTTTCCGAGCAACTCATCACTTCACTATGGAAACCTGATTCCGCAGTTCCCCCATAGCTACACCTCGGGTGAGACCTCTGTCTGTTCGCAAGCTGTTGCCAAAAGGGCCAGTGAGTAGGAGTTTTGCTGGTTAAGTTAAACCACAAAGAACCTAGGTCTACATTGCAAACCTCTAGATCAGTTTGTAAGCCAACAAATGGTTCCGTTGCCGTGCTAAGAATCCTTGATGAGTTGAGGCCGTGATGTGCAACGTAGAAGAAGTTGAGCTAGGCATCGAATTCTGGTATCCAGACAAGAAAGAAATCTGTGCTTGGTGTGACAAGATAGAGAGAGACTTTGCAAGGAAAGAAAACAGAAACCCACATCTCTCTGACATTCAATGGTTGAATAAAGACCTGTGGAAAGACGTTCACGAAGTTTTATGGGCGTCCTTTGGATGCGAGCTACACGAGTGGTTATCAAGACTCATAGAGCACAGAAACTGTATCCCGCGAAGCGCACCAACCTAGTGGACACCGGATCTTATAGAATAGCTCAAAGCACTAGACAGTCCATTCGTACGGGCAGTTGATTTCTGGGTCCACAGTACATTACAAATTTTTGTGACACAGTTCACTGTGGACATGCTAAAGTCCTACAGCGTATTCGAAAGAGAATTTTTCAAAATTATCTGTGGTAAGTATCTGAACAACCTCAGTTTATATATTAAAATGATTTTACCTGAGAAAGGTGTTTTTAGAATGTAGTAAAATACTTGCATCTGTCATGGTAGATAGTACATATAGTGGTTCCTACGAAGAAATTCATAGCCCGAGAAGTGGAAAGAGATGCAAGTTTGTCCCTGAGAAAACTACTAGTGGAACTGGACTCCATGTAGACATACATTTAGAAGCTGACACTGATAGCCAAACCGCACCTCTATCTTCCACCTATCAGTGCAATACACTGCAAAATATACTAGTTGCATAGACCGCGCCTCCCTTATCTCAGAACCCATCAGTCCAGAACCCACCGGTTGCGAGCATCACGCAACCCACACCGCATAACATTAGTACTGGTAACACCGTAGGAGCAGGTGCCCAGGCTATTCCGAATAAACCTAGTCAATCTCAGGCTATACCACTTCAGAACATCCAACCTCAGAACATTATCCCTAGTACCACTCAGAGAACCACACCACCTCGAAGGAGGATGGTTGATGATATGAAACTGCTGATATTCAAAAGAATGGGTCTAGAAGACCTTGATCAACATTGGTTTCTATGTGGAACCGTGTGGAGTGTAAAGCAAGTATAGGATCATGATGTGAAGCAAGCACAGCTCGTCGCCACATTTAGAGATCGAGCCTTGCACTGGTTCATGAAATATTCGTAGGGACACCAAAGAACCCTGACATAAATCAAGGATGCACTCTTAGCAGAATTTAAGAAGCTGAAGTCAGAGTCGCAGTGTATCACAGAGTTGAAAGAGATCAAACAGAAACCTAATGAAGCAGTCTAGGAGTTTGATCAGAAATTTAAGACACTACTAGAACAAGTAAGCTTTGATATTCCACCACAATAGCATAAGGAGTTGTTTATAGCTGCGCTGTTGCCCCATATTAGATAGTTGTTGATCCAACAGAAAGTGGCTTCGAAGCCAGAAGCATTGGAGATCATGATGAAGCTGGAAGATTCACTTATGGGAGAAAGTAGCACTAGGATGTCGCAGATTCAGAACCAGTTGGATTCCCTAACACTACAATTGCAAGACATAAAGCAAGGAAAGCAAGAGAGAAAGGAAGTCTGGTGTACAGGTTGCAAGGGGGAAGGACACACTAAGGATCATTATCCTTTATTCCAGGATTTCCTTAACATGGGTGGACCAAACCCATTAAACCCACATCCAGGCCCATGGTGTGAAATTTGAAGAACTAGAGGACACCGAAAAGAAGACTTCCATATGATACAGAAGTACATGAGAACACCTAAAAACCTCTATTGTAATTTATGTAAGTCAGTAGAGCACGACGAATCCAATTTCCGTGCATATGAGCTCATGCTAGAAAGAAAGAAGGACATTCAACATATGTATGGAGGAATGTACAGAGTCCAAGGAGAGACTCCGCAGAAGCAAGAAAATCGACAGCAAGATCAAGGAGGATACAGAGGCCATGGAGGTTACCATGGAAGAGGAAGGAATAATTGCCCGATGCAGGGACATGGCTGAGGCCAAGTAATCTATTATAATTGTGGCCAATCAGGCCATGTATCCAGAGATTGTACCAATCCATGCACTACATGCAGCTATTATAGCTCTTTCGATCATATTATAGAAGATTGCCCAGTACTCGAGGTGGAAATGCAGAAAAGGAAATGACCAGAGGCGCCCACCCCAAATATCTAGTTGATCGCAATAGAAAGGAGAACTGTGGATCAAAGTGTTAACATAGTAACACACAGTGGTGCTACAACAGGGAAAGATAGAGGAGCAGGAGCTTCAACTTCTGGGGGATTCGATACCAAGTAAACTCCTCATGAAACGATATGGATAAGGAAAGCTATTGGGAAAGCACCTGCTTTTGACTTGAAGAAAAACAGAGATGTATTTGAAGAAGAGCGGGATATCTTCAAAGAGCCAACACCAAAATTGTCGAGAATCCCATTGCGCAGCGAAATACTGCATATGGAGGATATGCCAGCTACATACGACAGAGCGAGCACCGCAACAGAGACATGTACCGCTATTGCGCAGTTCCTCAGGAGTTGCATGAAGTTGCTGAAGAGTCCAAATGCTATAGTAGAGTTGTAGAAAGTAATAGACCAGTATGAACTGCGCAAAGAAAATGAAACCACTGATAGCACAGTTCATCATATTAAGAAACACAAGAGAACAGGGCGAGAAATGAGACTCAGTGCACAAATAGGAGATTATGAAATGGATGAGATCATTCTTGATTTGGGATAAGAAGTAAATGTCTTAACCAAGAAAACATGGCAGCAGATGGGGAGACCAAAGCTGTTATGGTCACCTATCTAGTTGAGAATGGCCAATCAAGAGAAAGTCATACCCTTTGGACAGTTATCAAACGTGATTGTTGACATCGATGGAGTACAGAGTCACGCAGATTTTGAGGTTATTGAGATTATCGATGATAGTCATCCTTTTCCTACGCTGTTAGGAATTGACTGGCCTATTGATAACCTCGCCATCATAAACTTGAAGACAAGGAAGATGATCTTCGAAGGAAATCATCTCAAGGTAATCGCACCATTCGACCCTGTGGATGGAGACAGATACAGCGAGCCGATTCAGGTGGAATCCAGGGCTCAAGATTTGGAAAGACTATATAAGATGATTGCGAACTAGTAATATTACATTAATACTACTACGGATGGAACACTCAGTTGGAGATGCGACAGCTCTTGCATTTCAGACTCAGATGCAGGACTGGAGAACTGGAAAATCCACATGCATGAAGTATATGCACGGAGATGTGCGCGGGTCACAAAGTCACTGCGGTGGATTGGAAAGGAGGTAAGCCCAATCCCTACATATGATGGTCCATCTAATGTTTATTCATTTATCAAGGATTATACTGCAGCAATTGTAGATGAGCACCGCTTACCCACATTAGATATGGCATTGTGTGAGACACCTGCCAAATGGTGGGCTATGCATAAACAAACATTGACCACATGGTATCAATGCAGAATTAAAATGCAGATCAGGTTTGCTGATAAATTTACCCTATCTTTTGAGAAATACAATGGACAGACAAATCCAAGTCGGCATATTGAAGCTTGTTCAGAAGCATGGCAGGAGAGACCAAAGACAGAATGGGTGCTCTTGTTTGTGCACACGCTAGAAGAAGAGATTCTAAAGAAATGGTATTTGGACATGGAGTTGCGCAAGGAGACTACGGATTGTCCTACTCTTACTGTGAACTTCCAGAAGAGCTTCAGTTTTGAAGATGACAACCCTACCATAAATGATGCACTACAAATTATTAAAGAAAGAATATTCAGGCCAGAATGCCCACACAGAAATATGACACTGAAGGAATTCTTTGTAACTGACAGCGTACTTGAATGCCTATAGACAGAATGCAGGGAACAGGTAGAACACGCCTTCGAATGTTACAAATTAACCGAAGAGGCTGAAGAAAAAGAAGACAGTGATGAGGAGGACCTGCACAACATTAAAATACCTTAGTTAGAATGTGCATGTGAGGTAGAGGGACCTCCACTGGAAATTCAGATATGAGTAGACCTGTGAAAAAAAAAAGTAAATATTGGCACCAGCGAAGAGCCAAAGTTCGCATCTATTGGGGACTACTGGGATGATCAGACTGTGACGAAGATCACGGATATATTGCATGAATATCAGGAGTTATTCTCAACAAAATTTACAAAGATGAAGGGCATCTTGGGGGACTTAGGAGTTATGAAAATCCCTCTTAAGCCAGTTGCCAAGCCCGTTAAGAAAATACCATATTGCTTGAACCCGTTATACAAAGAAAGAGTGAGAGCAGAGCTGGATAAGATGCTCGATGCAGGTATCATTGAGCTAGTTAAAGAGTCTGAATGGATAAGACCTATGGTTGTCCAGGATAAGAAGACAAAAGGTGAGATTAGGATTTGTGTGGATCTCGTAAAGCTGAACGATGCTTCAATGCATGACCCGTTTCCTACTCATTTCACGGACGAGGTGCTTGATAATGTTGGAGGAAACGAGGCCTATTCCTTTACTGATGGTTTTTCGGGATATCACCAGATAAGGATTGATCCCGCAGACATACATAAGACCACTTTTTCTACAGAATGGAGGTCATTCCAGTACACAGTGATGCCATTCGAACTGAAGAACACGCCTGCTATTTTTTCTAGAGTTGTTGTTGCAACGTTTAAATATTTTATGCATAATTTTTTAGAAGCTTATTTTGATGACTGGACTATGTTCGGATTGTAGAAGAATCATGGTGCAAACCTCAGATTCATGCTAGAAAAGTGTAGACAACACCAGATCTCTTTGAACTTAAAGAAGTGTGTTTTCAGTGTTCCCTATGGGATTCTATTAGGACACATTGTCTGTAAATAGGGTATGATGGTTGATCCTATGAAGATCGCAGTCATTGTAAACTTACCAATGCCAAATTCAATCAAGCAGCTATGCCCTACATTAGGGCATACCGGATATTATAGGAAATTTATAAAGGGGTATGCGCAGATAACCGCAACCATGGAGAAGCTGCTGAAGAAAGATGTGCCATTCATTTGGAACACAAAGTGTGAGCAAGGTTTTGACACCTTGAAAGAAAAAATGGTCACGACGTCGATCCTAGTTTTTCCAGACTGGGGAAAGCCATTTCATGTACATGTGGATGCGTCATGTATAGCATTGGGAGTAGTCTTAGCACAACCAGGAGAGGGAGGTATTGACCATCCCATTGCATTTTCGAGCAGGAAGCTCTCATCGACAGAAAAGAATTACACCACTACTAAGAGAGAAGTCTTCGCGATGGTCTATGAACTATAGAAGTTCAGGCAGTATTTGCTTGGTGCGCACTTCTTGATGTTTACTGACTATTCTGCATTGAAATACCTAGTCAATAAGCCATTGTTAGGGGGGAGAATCTGTAGATGGTTATTGATCTTTTAGGAATATGATTTTGAGATCATGGTCAAGCGAGGAAGAATGAACTTGGGACCTAATCATCTATCAAGGATTGAGTCAGGAGAAGAGCCTACAAACCATGAAGACAATTTTCCTGACGCGCAGTTGTTTGCTATCCAGATAGCTGATGATTATTATAAAGACATCATAGACTTCTTGACTACTGGATTAGCACCCATGGAGTTCACTATGTAGCACAAGAAGCAGCTGGTAGTGCAAGTAGCAGACTTCACCATTATCGTAGGTTAGTTATACAAATTGGGACCGGATGAAGTACTTCGTAGAAGATACTGCGCGCAGGGCTGTGGTGGCCTACAATTCATAAGGACTCAAAGGAACATTGCTAGTGCTACAATTTCTGTCAGAGGACAGGAAGGCCATCACGAAGAGATGAAATGCCATTAAATCCACAGTTGACATTACAGGAATTTGAAAAATGGGCAATTGATTTTGTGGGACCTATAAACCCACCAGGAAAGAGAACTGGTGCGAGGTACGTTATTACTGCAAATGATTACCTCACCAGATGGGCAGAAGTGAAACCAGTGAAGGACTGTAAAGCAGGTACTGCGTCGCACAGTTCATATTTGAAGAGATCCTTACGAGGTTTGGATGCCCAAAGATTTTTATGAGTGATCAATGCAATCACTTTTTGAATAGAACCATGGAGGCGTTGACAGAAGAATTCCGCATTCATCATCAATGAAGTACGCCTTATCATACACAGGCGAATGGAATAGTTGAAGCATTCAATAAAGTACTGGAAAATGCGTTGACCAAGGTATGCAATGTGAATCGCGATGACTAGGACCTGCGCATTCCCACTGTGTTATGGGTGTATAGAACCACATGCAAGAAGTTGGCTGGCCATACACCGTTCAGGTTGGCTTATGGACAGGAATCCATTATGCCTATGGAGTACATTGTTCCCAGCTTGAGAATATATGCATTCACAGGAATGGAAGATCGCGACACGCTGGAAGAAAGGCTTCTCCACTTGGTTGGTCTCGAAGGAGATCGCTTCATTGCAGGATTTCACCAACAGGTGCAGAAGGAAAGAGAAAAAGCATGGCATGATCGCCACATCAAGAACAAGTCTTTCCAGGTAGGTGATCTAGTCCTCCTATATGATAGTAAATTTATGAAATTTCTGAGCAAGTTTAAAACGCATTGGCTTGGCCCATATACTGTTGTGCATATTACTAATGGTGGCGCAGTTCAATTTGCCACATTAGCAGGAGATAACTTGCCAGGTCTAGTAAATGGAAGCAGACTTAACCCTATCGGGATAGTCCTGCTTCGTAGAATCTGTCATGATCAAAAAGAGGAAAATTTCTAAGTGCCAAGTACAGTTGGAATTGGGCACTAGAAATGGGAAAGAGTCTGTACGCAATGTATGATAAGGAACTAGTATATACCACACAGCACTGTTAAGATGTGCCGCTGCACCCAAAAAAAAAAAGGGAACCGCGCTGTTGCAAAGTACAAAAGGAAATTGCGAAGAGCAAGTGAACAAGGAAATACATTCAGTTCAAAGGCAAGAAATCAGTCACTGTGAAGAGACTGCGCAGGAGTAACAATGACCTGCCGCGCAGTTCGACGCAACACTTCAGAAAAATAGCCGTTACAATGCCGGTCGAAAAATAGCCCTTATACAGTGATTTGTCAGCAACCGCTTGGGCATTTAGCGCACAGATAGCCATTCTGAATGAATTTTGAAGGAAAGGGCTGAAGGATCTGACGGACTTGGCCAACGGATACCGCCATTAATGCTCATATAGACATTAAGGGGCGTGAAGGAGGTCATGCTGCGCCTATAAGTAATGCCGCATTCAGACTCACGGGCGTTACCAAACACTTAGAATTTTCTTGCACACATTACGATGTGAGTTGTTTCCAGCAAGCTATCTGAAACCTTGTGAAGTTTAGCCAGTGAATGTCTGAGTGGTCTTCCATAGAAGAAGAATTCACAATCCAGGAGACTGTCAATGTATTTCAATACGGAGGGATTGAAGGGTTAATGAGAACCCCATCCAATAAGGGCATCTTAGAACTAGGTCAAGCATTAAGAAGATCACCGAGACACAACCCAAAAATGCAGGATAAAGGAAAAGATCCAGCACAACCAAGGATAAAGGTACCAAAGATGGGTTCGATGGTGCATAAGCTGCCGATAGCTGATAAGGAAATCCTGTTGACAATGACCCCAAACTACATTTCACCACGTGCAATGGATGCACTGGTTTTCAAGTTGATGAAGCACGCCAAATATGACATCCCTCTCTTGCCATTTTCAAAGCATGCTGATGTCGGTAAAAATTTGTTGGGAAAAATTCCTAAATGTAAGTGGGAGGATTATGATTTGCTCCAGATGCAGAAGGAGGAACCCAATGAACCTAGGTTCCCACAGTTCCATCATGAACAGTACATGTGCTGGAAGAAGGATGCAAAGGGAGAGCTTAACCTAGTCGTCGAGAGTTGGTTATCGGGAGTAGTCAAGTCTGGACTGCTCAATCTGCTTAGGATCTCGCATTTCGACAGATCACCAGAATTAAATGTGGTGGTGTGAACAGTGATGGCACGCATTCACCAAGGATATATGTGGCTAGACTGAAATGTCGACCTGACCATTGATCTTATCCACCACATCACTGGGTTGAGTAAAAGGGGTAAATATCCAAAGCAGTTTTTCCAGGGGAAAAGCAAGGGCAAGGAAGTTGTAGCGAAGATGAAGAAAACCCAAACTGTCATCAAAGGAAAGAGGGGTTTTCAGACATAAGACATAGAGGATAAAGCCACGTGGTTTATCACACAGCTGTTAGCTGGCAAAATGTTTAGAAAATGCAGACCACTAGAAGTACCTGCGGGCGTAGTACTACTTAGCGTCGCGATCAATGAAGGAGAGCAGTTGAACTGGTGTCAATACCTATTGAATGAGTTCCTGGATGAACTTAATAACACACAGATCAATGGAGGAAATGTCACCTACCCAAATTTCTGAAAATTATTATTTTATTTGCAAAATACTTTATTTTAAATTTAATTACAAAGTTTTGTAATTATGATCAGTTTTGATCAAGGATGAATGTAATTACTGAATATTATTATTTAAATAAATTATTTAGGAGACAAACACGCAAGGGGACTGTTAAATGAGTGTTCACTGACCCACTAGGAGGAATGGAATCTGTTGGAAGGTATGGGACAGATGGCAGCAATTGCATCACACCACTAGTTGTTGGTTATGGGACAACTACCCCTAAGAATGTGGCATTATCCCCCAGGTGGAGGGAGTGAGCAGGAAACTCATTTAATGACCCAGTAACATCTGAAAAGGCCTAGGCAGCCTACAAAAGGAAAATTCGAATTGAGCAGGCAGCTCTTACACAATATTTTCTGCAGAAATATTTCCTCATGTGCATCAAGTGATCACTGAGAGATTCAAATAGGGAGGCTAGTTGTGAGTGTAATCTTAAGTCTGCATATTGTTGAGAAGAACCAAAGATGCTGGTGCAGGTCTATTGGACTGCTAGTTCTTGAAGATTCTAGAGTTAGTGCTATTGCAAGCGGAAATCCTACTTCCTAAGTTTCTTCCTCTTAGTGGTTCAATGAACAGGCTCGGGGGTCCTAAGGCAGTACTTTACTGTTTTCAGAAATTGGTTGGGTGGAACAGTCTTCTTGGGTTGTTTGTTGCCCTACAGATTTATCCAGGTTTTTACAAAATTTTCTACCTTATCTCAGCTAATAGATTTGTTTTGTATAATTAGTAATCTCTGTTTTCTGTTTTCGAAAAAGAATCCAAATCTAAATTTGTTTAAAGTCTGAATGTTGAAGTTTAAATGATGATTTGAATTGATAAACCAGTATCTATATTTTTCCACATGCTGTTTGTGCATCATAATCTAGTATAGATACGAAAATTAAGAATAGATGAGAAGATGGGCAAATTGCCATTGATTCGATAGATAAAAATAGTGATTATATGTTTATCAGTTTCTGTCCTATTTTGAAATAAATAGTAGAAGGTTCTGTACAAAAACCTAAATTTTATAGAATATTTCTTTGTTTTCAGTTTTAAATAAGATTGTTAAATTCCTGTACAGTTATTTTGTATTATTCTTATTAATGTTATCTACATAGGAAATACATAAAATTCATATTCCTATACATTATATTATATCTGTATTCTAAATAAGATAACTGCAAATAAATAAATGTACTGACTATATCTAAACTGTAAATAACAGTCTTTTTACTCAATCTTCACATCTTAACATTTTACACATACATTCTTTTCATTTCCCTATTGTAACATTTGTATTGTTTATTATCTTATCAAATATTAAAAACATGATAAACCTTGTTTCATTATTCTTCATCCTATTCGTATATATTATAAACTACATAAACATATTATAAACTGCAAACTTGTTTTTCTTTTTTAAACTGAGTTTTATATTAAACCCTAGTTAGAATTCGATTCCATTAACATTGCTAGTTAAAAATAGAAAACCTTTACATTCTACACAGGCTTCGGATCAAACCAAAGTACTTTTGAAAATTCATTATTTCAAACATTTAATTTCTTTTCAAACAAAACGCAAACTAGGGCATGGCCCGTTCATTTCCACTAAAATGATTTGAACTTATTTCCAAACAACACATATTACAGAACTAACATCTAAGACAAGTTCACAAACCCTAGTATAGAACGAAAATCACGATGTCAACCTACAACATTACGTTTTATAACATAGACGATTTTACACAGAAACAAATAACATACTTTTTCATTGCCGAGAAGGGAGCATCGTATTCACTATAAATGAGCCTCGGCTCCTTGTATCATTTCTTATAACTTAAACAAAATAGGTCGTGGCTCAATGGCTTTAACTAGTACAAGTTCCATTCTTAGAAAACAAATTACAACGTGATTTCTAAAAAAAAATCATATAGCGATGTTCCCAAGTTCAAACATTATAAACGAGTTCTTAAACCCTCAGCATTAACAAGTTTTACATTGCCCAGATCAACGGAGATAAGTATCAAGGTATAAAACCAAGTTTTACATAATCAAATGAGAGTCGCAACACTGAACAAACAACATTTGATTAATAAAATGTGCTTCGAAGTTCTTCAAATAACAACCACGACGAGTCACGGCCAGGACCAGCTACAGAACCCTTGAAACCTCATCAACCATAGATAGAGAGCACCTACGAGGATTTTTGGAAGACCCGGAGCTTACCAGAATGGAAGCTCGCCTTACTTTGCAAACCCTTGCTCGATTCTCTTCTTCACAACCTGCAAAGCTGACAAAACAAAGGTTCGGCTTTAGACAACTGTTACATCTCAAACTGAAAATTGAAATGCAACTTAGAAAATGGTTATTCTCTATAAAAATGTTTACCTTGCTGTAAGCGACCAAAGTTTTCCACTTTGACCAGTTAAACGATGTTTTTCCACGCTGTTGATGAGACAGAAAAACCCTCTGTCCATTTACACCAGGGTGTATCTTTGACTCCTCTTCTAAAAACGAAAAGCTTAAACATTAACTTGATATCACTCCGAACCAGAAGACCCAATTCTTAAATTACAACGCCATTCAATGGTTTAGAACCTGCAACTCAAAACCTATCTACGGGACTCGAGGTTGAAACCTCCTGCATCTTGCTAACCCTAGAATTTTTGTTAGCCTGTCGGCCATATTGACTGAACAACAATATAAACAATAAACCACATTCCAATTCATAAACCAACTCAACGACAGAAGCTAGGGTTATAATCTAACGGTCCAAACTCATTTTCATCAACGATCACAATTGTGCCAGCGAAATAGCATTCAGACAAGCAACAATTACATTTAATGCTCCACTCCTCAGTACCAGCTTAGCAGTGCCACTATGGCACAGAGAGGACCGATCAACAACCAGTTCGAAAGTGATACAAAACACTTAACCATTACACATTGGAAATTACAAAAACGATTACATCGATTTCTTAATACGTGGATCGTTGGCAAATCCTTGTCAGCTGGGAGTCGACCCAAGTTGTTAATGCAGAATCGAAGGACAATCTTCCCGATAGCTCAACATTCATGTCATATTAATGAACCAGCAATCATCACCCTCTCAACATTCATTGCATGTCAGTGTCATCGAGACTTACGTTATAGCTCCATTGGATATTCAAAACCTTCACATAGGACTTTATTTAAACTCCAAAACATTGTTTGCATAGTGGATATAGGTTCTAACTATATGATTTCGAATTAAAGTATCAAGGCTTAAGTCGAAGCCATGTATTAAAACCAAATCTCATATTATTTTGATATGGTGAACTTTTATATGAGAACCATAATATTGCGATTTCATAACATTTGAAATATTGGAAACTTTCATATATAAATTTATAATAAGAATAGTTGCCATTATAAATTACTATATAGGTTTTCAAAGAATAAAAATGGTATGGTTAGTAGAATAACCATAAGTTCTATTATCCCTTTTACAAAGGTCATTTTAATGTAGGGTTTACAACTTTGATTTGTTAAAGAGAGCAATATTTGCAACAAGTATAAAATCATGCTATGGTCTTGAACTTCATACCTTGACCCTTATCACAATGCATATGATGTGTAGCAATAAAATCATAACACTAATACAATACAGGTATGAGTTATCTTAAGACGATGACATAGCCAACTTTGACAACAACAAGAATTACAGTGATAAAACTATCAGCAGGATGACGTACATAGACAACTCATTTTTAAACATTATGGAGTTGTAAGACATACATCTGAAAAACAATAATTATAGTTATGAAATCCATAGATGCACACTTTTGGTGAGTCGCAACAGAATTTATAACATTTTATTTAATTATGATGTTGAAACTGAACTATACACGTACTTTGCTCTTACCTGTCGTCTGCACAGTAGAACATTCATTTTGCTTTAGCATTGCAGCCTAGTAAGCTCCAGGCTACCTCGTAGGACACCCTTGTGCATCAAAGGTCAATATGTCAGTATCATTGCAAAATAAAAAGTGTCGCATCATATTCCCAATCTGTTTAATTCATTGTCATCATTATCATGTTCATTAATTACTTTATTAAAACTGTCATTGTCATATTGCTACTAAACAGAAATTAAAGCATGTTTAGTACTAACAAATTTACAATTAATGCTGTCATAATCTTAATTATTATTTCTGCAATTATTATTATCATAATTAATGTTGTTATCAAAGAATTTAAATTTTTCTTAAATTACGGGATGTTACATGTGGTATCAGAGCTCAGATTTGAACTCTAGGCCTGAAAAAGGTCCAAAAACACGCATCATAAAATTGTACTAATTTGAAATTTTAATTATTATGTTATCCATAAATTATTTTCAGTTACAGGTATGGAGAACTCAGCTAAACAATTAGACAACAGATTTTAGCGAAACAGTCACAACTCGGGACATCACTATGTAGCAGAAGGTCACGGTGAACTAAATAACAGTTTGACAGAAATGTTACGTGCCTTTCATGAATTAAAAGCAGAAATCAGATTGGTGAAACAAGACAATGAAAGGATTCTGCAAGCACAAGAACAATTAAACCAAGTTTTGTTTGAATAGAGCCAAACTGAGGAACAAGAGAAAGATAATGAAGATATTTCCAATGTTGAGGATCTGCCTCATGCTGATAAAAACAAGAAAATGAAAAACAATAAGGTGAACGACAGTTCAACCTCATCAGGAGATGCTATTGAAACACCCAAAAAGAAACGTAACTACACTAGTGATAGCAGTGAAGGAGATTTCAAACCCAGAAGGAAAAATCATAAGGAATATGAGCAAATTTCTAGGGAGTTCAAAAAGATTAGACCTCCAACTTTCAATGGAGAAACTGAGAAGGGAGAGACAACTGAAGCTTGGCTGTTCGGTATGAATAAATACTTCCAGATTTATAACTATTCAGAGTCTTTGAAGGAAAAAATGGCTATATACAACTTGACCTGAAAAGCGGACATTTGGTGGCAGGACATCAAAAGAGTAAATGACATCAAAGATAAAGATGTAACCTTGAGTACCTTTAAATGATACTTTAAAAAGAAGTACTTGTCTGAACAATACTATGAAGAAAAATCCAAAGAGTTTTACGATTTGAAGCTAGGAGGTATGAACATGAAGGAAATGAATAGTAAGTTTCTGAACTTACTAAGATATGTACCATACCTCATAGAAGAGAAATCGAAAATTCAAAGGTACTTGAGCTATCTACCTTTCAATATTAAGGACAGAATCGAGTATGACTGTCCTAAGACCTTGGAAGATGCAATGAGAAAGGCAGTTTTTTGTTATGACACAAATTGAAAAAGAGAGGGAATGTCAAATTGGAAGAGTCATAAGCCCAGCAACTTTGAGCAGAAACGAAAAAATTTCAAGTTCAGCGGAAATTCCAGGTTTCAAAAGAAAAAATTTCAGAATCGGAATTATCAAGGGAACAACTCGAGAAACAATTCACAGCAAAATTCTACAACAACCAGAAATGCACCTAATAATACCAGAACCAGTGAGCCAAAGGAACCTATCAAATGTTTTGAATGTCAAGGCCCCCATTACACATCAGAATGTCCCTTGAGGAAGCGGAAAGCAAACAACATAAACTCTATATTGACTGAACCTACGGTTGGAGATGTGGTGAGGGAAATGCCCAGAATCAATGAGCACTCAACAACAGGCAAGCAGATCATCAAATCTCCATGGTAGATATTGAAGGTATGCTACATGATCATCTTGTTACTATTTTAATTGATCTAGGTCCTAGCTTAAGTTATATATCACCAGACATTGTGGAAAGTCAGAAATTGAAAACTGAAAAGTTTAGTAAATCTTGGCTAGTTAGACTAGCAACTGGAACAAAGAGAAAAGTATCAAATTTTATAGAAAACTGTGTTTTGTCCATGAATCATTTACAAACACAAATCAAGTTGAATATTCTACCTTTAGGTTCTTATGATATTATAGTTGGGATGGACTGGTTAGAAGCTCATCATGTCATCCTGGACTGTTATGGAAAAAGTTTTACATGTTTAAATGACGAAGGGAAAACTGTAGAAATAAAAGGCATCCCAAGGAAGGTAACCCTTAGACAGATTTCAGCCATGCAAGTTAAGAGGGCAGTTAGGAAAGGATGCTAAATGTTTGCAGTAAATGTGGTAAATGATGAGTTTATGGATAAAGAGGACAAACTGAAATTAGAGGACATACCTGTCCTAAAGGATTTTAAGGATGTATTTCCTGAGGAGATTCCAGGATTACCTCTCAAAAGAGATTTAGATTTTACCATAGAGTTAAGACCAGGATCAGTACCAAATTCGAAAGCTCCATATAGAATGAACATACTGAAGTTAAATGAATTAAAATCACAGTTGAAGGAACTTATTGACAAGAAGTATATTAGACCCAGTGTGTCTCCTTGGGGAGCACCTGTCATCTTTGTTAAGAAGAAAGATAGAACCTTAAGACTGTACATAGATTATCGCCAGCTTAATAAGATGACAATCAAGAATAGGTATCCGTTGCCCCGTATAGATGATCTATTTGATGAACTGCGTGGAGCAACAATATTTTCGAAGATTGATCTAAGATAAGGATATCATCAAGTATGGGTTAAGGATGAAGATATTTTCAAGAAAACTTTCCGAACTCGATATGGACACTACGAGTTCATAGTCATGCCATTTGGCTTGACTAATGCCCCAGCTATATTTATTTTTCTGATGAATAATATTCTACATAAATACTTAGATAAGTTTGTTGTTGTGTTTATAGATGACATTTTAGTGTACTCAAAAAGTAAAGAAGATCATGATGAACATTTACGGATTATCTTACAAGTTCTAAGAGATCATCAACTACATGCCAAGTTTAGTAAGTGTGACTTCCACAAAGACAAAATTTAGTACCTAGGACACATAATTTCGACAGAAGGAATCTCGGTTGACCCCGACAAGATAAGGGCCATTAATGACTCATCGGTTCCTAAAGATGTGTCGGATGTAAGATCATTTATGGGCATTACTAGGTATTACAAAAAGTTTATAGAGAATTTTTCAAAAGTTGCCAACCCCATAACTTCCTTGCAGAAGAAAGGGAAGAAATTTGTTTGGGATCAAAAATGTTTTGACAGTTTTAAGAAATTAAAGGAACTATTGACGACAGCACCTATCTTGAAGATAACATGCCCCAACAAGGATTTTGTAGTTTGTACAGATGCATGCAATGACAAACTCGGCAGAGTCCTGACACAGGAAGGGCATGCAGTGGCATATGAATCTAGAAAGCTGAAAGTACATGAAAAGAACTACTCTACCTATGATTTAGAGTTATTGGTAGTTATTCATGCCTTAAAAATGTGGCGTCACCACCTTATTGGCAGGAAATTTACATTATTGACCGATAACATGGGTATGAAATATTTATTAGATCAGACAAACCTGAACGCTAGACAAGTTAGATGGTTGATGTTCTTAAGTGAGTATGATTTCGAAATTCAGCATATTAAAGGGAAGGAGAACAAGGTTGCAGATGCCTTGAGTCGTAAGGCAAAACTAAATTTTATTTCAGTAATCAGTACTTATTCAACTGATTTGGAAAATCAGATTCTGGAAAAGAGTGAAACAGATGAAGAATACAGTAAAATGAAGGAAAAGACAACAAACAACAGTTCTGAAAATTGTATGGCAGATTACAGCATGAAGGAAAACGGTTTATTACTGTATAAAAACAGATTGTATGTACCAGACATACCATAAATAAAATTTTTGATATTAAATGAGATGCATAAAACTCACTATTCTGGTCATCCATGTTATCAAAAGACCATTACTATGTTGAGAAAAGAATACTATTGGCCCAGAATAAAAGATGAAGTAGCAAAGTACATATCTAAATGTTTGGATTGTCAAAAAGTGAAGGTTGAACACCAACATCCTACTGGATTGTTGCAACCGTTACCGATACCAAGTTGGAAATGGAAGGTGATCAGCATAGATTTTATTACCGGATTACCTAAAAATCAAAAACAACATGATTCTATCATGCTGGTAGTGGACAAACTTAGTAAGGCAGCACATTTCATACCCGTAAAGACTACTCATAAAGCTCCAGATATTGCAGAGATATTTATGAAACCGATTTTTAGACTACATGGAATACTGAAAGTAATAATTTCAGATCGTGACTCAAAGTTTACAGGAAACTTCTGGAGGTCACTGTTTAAGGGGTTGAATACAACTTTAAATTTCAATACAACATTTAATCCACAAATGGATGGATAGACAGAAAGGGTAAATCAAGTTTTAGAAGATTTATTAAGAATGTATGTTAAGGATCAGCCTGATAAGTGGGAAGACTACTTGCATTTAGCAAAATTTGCTTATAATAATCATTATCATGCATCGGCCAGACTTAGTCCTTTTGAAATTCTTTATGGTTGGAAATGTGATACTCCTGTTTCGTGGAATGATCCAGTAAATAGAGTTGTTTTAGGACCTGAATTATTGCAGGAGTTAGAACTAATTGTGAAACAGGTGCAAGGACATTTAAAAGCTACCCAAGATAGGCAAAAGAGTCAAGCAGATTAAAAAAGAACTCATAAAGAGTTCCAGGTTGGTGAACATGTATTCCTCAAGGTAAGACCGAAAAAGTGTTCACTGAAATTGGGGAGATGTGCCAAGTTTGCACCCAGGTATTGTGGTCCTTTTGAAATATGGTCTAAGGTTGGAGCAGTGGCATACCAGCTAGCTTTGCCACCAAACTTAAAAATACATAATGTTTTTCATATATCATTTTTAAAGAAATATGTGCATGATACTACTCATGTTGTAAACTGGAATGATGTATAGGTGGGACAAGACAGATATTTTCCGGTGAAACCGGATTGTATCCTCGAAAGGAGGGAAACTATTCTCTAGAATCGCAGCATTGGGCAAGTGAAGGTGCAATGGAAGCACCTTAGCCCAGAAGAGGAAACCTGGGAGTTGGAGAGTAGTATGCAGGCAACATACCCAACTCTGTTTCAGGAACACTAAAGTAGTGATTATCCAACATCAAGGATGATGTTGAGACTTAAGGGGGGGTGTATGTCACCTACCCAAATTTCTAAAAATTATTATTTTATTTGCAAAATACTTTATTTTAAATTTAATTACAAAGCTTTGTAATTATGATCAGTTTTGATCAAGGATGAATGTAATTATTGAATATTATTATTTAAATAAATTAATTAGGAGAAAAACACCCAAGGGGACTGTTAAATGAGTGTTCACTGACCCATTAGGAGGAATGGAAGCTGTTGGAAGGTATGGGACAGATGGCAGCAATTGCATCACACCACTAGCTATTGGTTATGGGACAACTACGCCTAAGAATGTGGCATTATCCCCCAGGTGGAGGGAGTGAGCAGACAATTCATTTAATGACCTAGTAACATCTGAAAAGGCCTGGGCAGCCTACAAAAGGAAAATTCGAATTGAGCAGGAAGATCTTACACAATATTTTCTGTAGGAATATTTCCTCATGTGCATCAGGTGATCACTGAGAGATTCGAATATGGAGGCTGCTTCTGAGTGAAATCTTAATTCTGCATATTGTTGAGAAGAACCAGAGATGTTGGTGTAGGTCTATTGGACTGCTAGTTCTTAAAGATTCTACAGTTAGTGCTATTGCAAGCGGAAATCCTACTTCTTAAGTTTCTTCCTCCTGGTGGTTCTGTGAACAGGCTCGAGGTTCCTAAGGTATCACTTTACTATTTTCAGAAATTGGTTGGGTGGAACAGTCTTCTTGGGATGTTTGTTGCCATAAATATTTATCCAGGTTTTTACAAAATTTTCTATCTTATCTCAGCTAATAGATTTGTTCTTTATAATTAGTAATCTTTGTTTTCTGTTTCCGAAAAAGAATCCAAATCTAAATTTGTTTAAAGTCTGAATGCTGAAGTTTAAATGATGATTTGAATTGATGAGAAGATGGGAAAATTACCATTGATTCGATAGATAAAATAATGACTATATGTTTATCGGTTTCTATCCTATTTTCAAATAAATAGTAGAAGGTTCTGTACAAAACCTAAATTTTATAGAATATTTCTTAGTTTTCAGTTTTAAATAACATTGTTAAATTCCTGTACAGTTATTTTGTATTATTCTTATCAATGCTATCTACATAGGAAATACATAAAATTCATATTCCTATACATTATATTATATTTTTATTCTAAATAAGATAGCTGCAAATAAACAAATGTACTCACTATATCTAAACTGTAAATAACGGTCTTTTTACTCAATCTTCACATCTTAACATTTTACACATACATTGTTTTCATTTCCCTATTGTAAAATTTGTATCGTTTATTATCTTATCAAATATTAAAAACATGATAAACCTTGTTTCATTATTCTTCATCCTATTCGTATATATTATAAACTGCAAACCTGTTTTTTTTTTTAACTGAGTTTTATATCAAACCCTAGTTAGAATTCGATTCCATTAACATTGCTAGTTGCAAACAGAAAACCTTTACATTCTACACAGGCTTTGGATCAAACCAAAGTACTTTTGAAAATTCATTATTTCAAACATTTAATTTCTTTTCAAACAAAACGCAAACTAGGGCATGGCCCATTCATTTCCACTACAACGATTTGAACTTATTTCCAAACAACACATATTACAGAACTAACATCTAAGACAAGTTCACAAACCCTAGTATAGAATGAAAATCACGATGTCAACCTACAACATTCTATTTTATAAAACATATGATGTTACACAGAAACAAATAGCATACTTTATTATTACCGAGAAGGGAGCATCATATTCACTATAAACGAGCCTTGGCTCCTTGTATCATTTCTTATAACTTAAACAAAACAGGTCGTGGCTCAATGGCTTTAACCAGTACAAGTTCCATTCTCAAAAAACAAATTACAACATGATTTCTAAAACAAAATCATATAGGCATATTCCCAAGTTCAAACATTTGAAACGAGTTCTTAAACCCTCGGCATTAACGAGTTTTACATTTCCGAGATCGACGGAGATAAGTATCAAGGTATAAAACCAAGTTTTACATAATCAAACGAGAGTCACAACACTAAACAAACATCATTTGATTAATAAAATGTTCTTCGAAGTTCTTTAAATAACAACCATGATGAGTCACGACTAGGACTAGCTACACAACCCTTGAAACCTCATCAACCACAGATAGAGAGCACCTACGAGGATTTTTGGAAGACCCGGAGCTTACCAGAATGGAAGCTCGCCTCAATTTGCAAACCTTTGCTCGATTCTCTTCTTCACAACCTGCAAAGCTGACAAAACAAAGGTTTTGCTTTAGACAATTGTTACCTCGCAAACTGAAAATTGAAATGCAACTTAGAAAATCGTTATTCTCTATAAAAATCTTTACCTTGCTATAAGCGACCAAATCTTTCCACTTTCACCAGTTAAAGATGTTTTTCCACGCTGTTGACGAGACAGAAAAACCCTTTGTCCATTTACACTAGGGTGTATCTTTCACTCCTTTTCTAAAAACGAAAAGCTTAAACATTAACTCGATATCACTCCGAACCAGAAGACCCAATTCTTAAATTACAACACCATTCAATGGTTTAGAACCTACAACTCAAAACCTATCTACACGACTCGAGGTCGAAACCTCGTGCATCTTGCTAACCCTAGAATTTTTGGCAGCCTGTCAGCCATATAGGCCGAACAACAATAGAAACAATAAACCACATTCCAATTCATAAACCAACTCAACGATAGAAGCTAGGTTTACAATCTAACGGTCCAAACTCATTTTCATCAACGATCACAATTGTGCCAGCAAAATAGCATTGAGACAAGCAACAATTACATTTAATGCTCCACTACTTAGTACCAGCTTGGCAGTGCAACTATGGCACAGAGAAAACTGATCAACAACCAGTTCGATAGTGATACAAAACACTTAACCATTACACATTGGCAATTACAGAAACGATTACATCGATTTCTTAACACGTGGATCACTAGAAAATCCTTGTCAGCTGGGAGTTGACCCAAGTTGTCAATGTAGAATCGAAGGACAATCTTCCCGATAGCTCAACGTTCATGTCATATTACTGAACCAACACTCGTCACCCTATCAACATTCATTGCATGTTAGTGTCATCAAGACTTACGTTATAGCTCCATTGGATATTCAAAACCTTCACATAGGACTTTATTTAAACTCCAAAACATTGTTTGCATAGTGGATATAGGTTCTAACTATATGATTTCGAATTAAAGTATCAAGGCTTAACTCTAAGCCATGTATTAAAACCAAATCTCATATTATTTCGATATGGTGAACTTTTATATATGACAACCATAATATTGCAATTTCATAACATTTGAAATATTGCAAACTTTCATATATAAATTTATAATAAGAATAGTTGCCATTATAAATTACTATGTAGGTTTTCAAACAATAAAAATGGTATGGTTAGTAGAATAACCATAAGTTCTATTATCCCTTTTACAAAGGTCATTATAATGTAGGGTTTACAACTTTGATTTGTTAAAGAGAGCAATGTTTGCAACAAGTATAAAATCATGCTATGGTATTGAACTTCATACCTTGACCCTTATCACAATGCATATGACGTGTAGCAATAAAATCATAACACTAATACGGTACAGGTATGAGTTATCTTAAGACGACGACAAATCCAACTATGACAACAACAAGAATTACAATGATAAAACTATCAGCATGATGACGTACATAGACGACTCATTTTTAAACATTATGGAGTTGTAAGACATACATCTAAAAAACAATAATTATAGTTATGAAATCCATACTTGCACACTTTTGGTGAGTCGCAATAGAATTTATATCATTTTATTTAATTATGACGTTGAAACTGAACTATACACATACTTTGCTCTTACCTGTCGTCTGCACAGTGGAACATTCAATTTGCTTTAGCATTGCAGCTAAGTAAGCTACAGGGTACCTCGTAGGACACCCTTGTGCATCAAAGGTCAAACTATCAGTATCATTGCAAAAGAAAAAGTGTCGCATCATATTCCCAATTTGTTTAATTCATTGTCATCATTATCGTGTTCAATAATTACTTTATTAAAACTATTATTGTCATATTGCTACTAAATAGAAATTAAAGCATGTTTAGTACTAACAACTTTACAATTAATGTTGTCATAATCTTAATTATTATTTCTGCAATTATTATTATCATAATTAATGTTGTTATCAAAAAATTTAAATTTTTCTGAAATTACGGGATGTTACAGGAAATTTCCATTTCACATGGCTCATAGTATTGATCACCTTCATGGGGTGGAAGGAGCCGAAGGATTATGTGGGTGTAATTACGGATACCAATGATTGCAGAGGAGCCCGCTATTCAAACCTCGGGGCAAATCTCAATTCACAGAGACAACATGCGACAACTGAGGTTTTCTACCAGTATTATACTGAGCTGTGCGACGCAATCATAAGCACGCCGCAGATAACAAAGAATGTAAGCAGTAAGTACATTCGTATTGTTGATTTTTATGCTGACATGCATCGTATTCATATTTCATCCAAAGAACAGAAGAGGAAGATGGAATGGTTCACAAGAAACTACCACATGCATGAAGAAGATATTGATAATATCATGAAGGAATGGCCTACCGAGTTCAGAGTGGAAATTGTAGACGTTCCAAGCGACTCTGGCAAAGATGAACCTATTCCATGTCATATTATTGAAGAGAAGGAGACGGGGAAAAGGAAAGAAGCTAAGAGCTCAGGACAGAAAAAGGGAACAAGGAAGAAGTAGAAGGCTGACAAGATCCAGTCATATGCAGTCTTCCATGATGAGGATTATGAAACAATTGTTGTGAGGGTCACAAAGTTGATGGAAGACTTGATGATCGACAAGGAGAATAAAGACAAGGAAATTCAAGAAAGTCTATAGAAGAACCTGAACACGCTGCAGGGGATTACGCAGAAAATTGACGAAGTCCACAAGAGATTACCCCTGCCACAGGACTCACAATCTGAAGGGAAGTCGGGAGGAACTGCATAGCAGAGAACACTGCAGTTAACCATGACCATTCCTGCGAAGTCCTGTATTGTCCATCTGGAACCATTGACTGTAAGTCTGACATTGCCAGAACAACTCCTGTTAGATACAAAGGATGTCGAGCCTGTGGAGCTTGCTCTTCCAAAGATACTGCTACTTGAGTTACACTACTTGCATCTGCAGTGTGTCGAGTAAATGCATGAGAGAACCACTGACGCACTGAAAGGACAGGATGAGCTACAAATAGCCAACAAGCTGTTGGAGGAGTCTATCTCACGAAGAGCTATGGAACTACAGGATGAGTATGATCATCGACTAAGACTAGAGTCCATGATCACTGTGGTCGCATATGAGATTGAAGAATTTAAAATGCAGGTAGATCGTGCAAACACTATTGTGAAAATTAGTGAACTAGTTGACAACCTGAATATAGATATGCAAGACATGGAGGTTCTCCATGAGGCTAACGTTGCTTCCTTAAAGGAACAGATAAACCCACAGACCCCGCTAGATGAGCAGGAGCTAAGAGCAAAAGAAGTAAAGGCCACAACAGAGAGTATTGCTGCCGAAGTGGCTAAGTGCCAGAGTCTTTTGGAAGCAGCGTCGAAGGAATTCACTGCCCTCGAAGAAGACCCAGGATTTCTATAGGTAAAGAAAGCAGTGAAAGACAAGCAAGCAATAGTAGAACAGTTGGATGCAGAGGTGAAAACTTTGCTACCAAGAGATAGGCTCCAGATGTATAAGGAAATCAACGTGCTGAACAGAGAAGTGAAACCCTTAAGGGAAAAAGAGACTGAAATGGGGGACAAGTCGCAACCCTTACTAGAGGATGCCAGCACGATCTCGGAGGAGATCGAGTAGAAGTTAAAGGAGTTGCGCGAGAATCAAGAATAGGTGGAAGGCCATATCGGTGATGAGATAACACTGGAGATGCTGGATACAGTCAAACAAGTCGAGTAAGATATGAAGAATGCAGTCGAAAAGTTGATCAGCACATACAATGAGTTCATTGCGAAGCTAGCTCCGCAGCCAGACGAATAGGTTGGAGAAATTGCAGGTGGCTTGGGGACAGGCCACATGTAACTGTTAGGGTCCTATTGGGCCTAGCCCAAGTGGGGCATTTTGAGGAAGAAGAATTTTTGGAATTGCGAAGCTTAGCACAGTTTAGCTAAAGTATTTTTGGTACGATTTTTGGAATACTGCAAAGATGCGCGCAGCGCAGCATCGAAAGAGCTGCGAAGATCAGTGCTGCGAGGAGGTTGTGCTGCAATGTGTCCAGTCTACAAAGATCCAGCAGGGAAAAGTGTTGGACGAAAGATGGCATGTGTTCCGGTTAGACCGTCGGTGGTATATTTTTGGTAAATATGCTCCAAGAGTGCTAAGTGATGGGTAGGAGCAAATCAGGAAGAAAGCGACTGGTCACACATGCGAAAGAACCACTACCTGAACTAGTCGCACGAGATTGTTAGAGGAAGAACGTCTCGGTGAAAGCGACATGTTGGCATGCGTGCGACAAGAAGGACGATAGAGACATGGGCATGCATTGGAGGCAGGCCATGATGGAATATTCACTACTAGACGCTAGCAAGCTCGATCAACTAGAAACTATAACGGTTTTGTAAACATAAGGGTTTTTTCCTGCAGATTGTAAAGACATGACCTACGGGCATGATCTATAAATAAGGCATTTTTGTATCGGAAAGGGTTACTCTTCATTTTGTTAAGCTTTGAATATTGTTACATCTTTTAAGCTTAGTGCTATTGTAAAGGCTCTACAGCTGTGTGCGTAAAGGCCGATTTTGAGAGAAGAGAGTCTGCAGCTGAGTGCACAGACAAAGAACTGTTGTACCCTTCCTAAAGAGTAATATAACAATAGTTCTTGTGGACGTAGCCTCCATCCAGGGGGTGAACCACGTTAAACACTATGTAGTGCTATTGTTGTGTTTCTGCATTTGCTTATTTGCCTACTTTGAATGTCTGGATTCTCATTTATAAGCTGTATGTTAATGCTTTTATATGTATTCACCATAAAGGAAAGATGGGAATAATATGTTAAGTCTTACATGAATAGATGAATGATAAATGCACAGTAGTCTAAGTAGGTGGAAGTACCAATTATTCATTGATTAATCACAAGAGTGTGTAACATTCAGATTGAATAGCCCTTCAACGCACAACAATGTATGTTTTGTCTACTTGCATTCGTTACAAGGCTAATTGATATAAGGCAGTAGATGAATGATTCAGTGTCAAGAGGAGTCTCCAGTGGTTAAGTTTGGAAGAGGAAGCGTATAACGCGGTTGCACTGTCCTATCCATTGCATCCTGCCTGAATCGTGCAGCCCTCGGGTGCGCTAGTTGCACCGCGGTTAGTTTATAGAAGTGTGGATAGCTACGTAGTCTATCGTCACGGAGTCCTCAGTTCGTAGCGTAGGTCTGATAGTGTGTTGCGCAGTAATCCTATCCGAACAACTCATCACTTCACTATGGAAAGCTGATTCCACAGTGCCCCCATAGCTACACCTCGAGTGAGACCTTAGTCTGTTCGCAGGCTGTTACCGAAAGGGCCAATGAGTAGGGGTTTTGTTGGTTAAGTTAAACCGTGAAGAACCTGGGTCTACATTGGAAACCTCTAGATTAGTTTGTAAGCCAGCATGATGATGATGAATATAATGATGATGATGATGATGATGATGATGATGATGGTGGTGGTGATGACGATGAAAATGATGATGATGATGATGATTATGATGATGATGATTATGATGATGATGATTATGATGATGAAGATGATGATGATGATGATGATGATGATGATGATGATAACCACATGATGGGCCTTGGTTGAGAAAACCTTCTTAGTCTTTCATGGATAGAATAAGTCTTCCTTGGAAAACCATTTCCAAGGCCCTAAGACATGTAAATACTAAGTTCAAAACCATATAATCACACTTCCATCCTCAATCACAGGACAATGATACCTAAGAGGGCATGTGTAGTTGGTGGAGGTAACCTTCTTAGCCCTAGATGGATATAAGATTCCTTTAAGGCTCGAGTCTTAGGTCTCCTCCCTTAACCATGTCCAATGCCCTAAGTCCGCAAGACTTGGATACATCTAGCACAATGGATACCCCTGTAAAGTCTTGTATGGTGCTTTTAGACATTGTTCATGGCCTTAGATGTCTAAATGGTTTCTTTATGGCCAAAGGCACGATATTCTTCCATAAAACATCATGCCAAAAGCCTTGATTAGGCATGGTGCATACATATTGCTCAAAACCACTGCATGGTATCGACATCCTTAATCATAGGTCAATGATACCATTAAGAGGTCATGTGTGGTTAGTGGAGGAAATCATCATAGCTCCTTCTGGATAGAATATTCCTTTAGGGCCCAAAGTTCAAGTCTCTCTCTCTCTAAAATACCTATGGGTTATAGGTTTTAAGGGTTGGGTGTTAGATGATAGAGTTTAGGGTTGATTAGAATTAGAGGTTATAAGGGTTAGGGGTTAATTTTATTTGACTAGACACTTTAGATGTTAGGATTACGTGGTTAGGGTTATAGGGGTTAATGGATATATATCATTATGTGTTAGTATTTAGGATTTTTAGGGGCTATACTAGTGTAGGATTATAGTGGGCCAAGAGTTATGATGGTTAGTTGTACTGGGGACTAGGGATCGCAGTGGCTAGGGCGTAATGGTTAAGGGTTTGGGGATTGAGATATGGGGTTCATGGATTTATGGTTACAAGGATGAATATTTATATGTACATGAGGATAATGCGAGTTAGTGGTGAAGAAGATAAAAGAGGGGTGAGGCAGGGAGGAGGGATTGGGTAGAGTGGAATATAGGGGGCGATTGGGTGGATATGAAGAGAAGAGGGGGGGGTTATAGAGAGAGGGGGGGGCGTTTAGGGAGATATAGATAAAAATTAAGGTATAAAACACAATGCATGCGTGCATCTACATGTGCACACACAACAATGCGTACACGCATCTACATGTGCGTACACAACAACGCGTGCGTGCATCTACACGTGCGCGTGTCTGGATTCAAATTTTTTTGGTGCCCTTGCAAGTTTGGTATTAGCTTCGTATTGCCAAACCTTGAGGATCGATCTGATTTATGGCGGAACACACCAATTTATATAACTTCATGTTTTTCACGCTTATTTCCGCATATGCTCCACTTGTGCACTAGAGATGAAATTGCACACACTTGTGGAGCTCTGTGTCCAGATTCTAACTATATATTTTTTGGATAGATCTGTTATTGTTTTCTATTTTTAATTCATTTTTAAATGCACTCATGTCAAATTTGTAAAAAACATAGGTCGTTTATTTGGCCTATACATTTTGATTGGCTTACCTATTTTGAGAACACAAAAGAACCTGCACAAGAGTACAAGAATACCTACAAGCTAAAAAAAAAAGTTTTTTTATTATGTTTAGACCATGATATGGTGGACCAACACTTGACCATGTTGTTTTAAGGCTTCAATGACTTTTGTAATTTAAAAAAAATATAAAATTAACTTTTAAAATTTTGGAAAAATAGCCCTGCACAAGATTCGTCTATTGCCTATGCCTCTACATGCTTGTTTCCTCATAAATTGACAATTTACCTAACAAATAGGTGGACCAACAAAAACATGTGCACTATGTTTTAGAGAAAAAATAACATACCAGTCTTTAAAAATGGACATTTTGGGGTCGTTATACCACATTTCCATAAATAAAAGTTATATATTCCGGAAAGTCATCTTTTTACACCTATTTCAAAAAAGTTTTGTAGGTACCTCTAATAATTCATTTGAATGATAATATTTATGTTTTTCCAGCATGTCATTGCAACTAACGTGTCATAATTGGGTATCAATACCTTGCACTAGCCCTTGTTGCATTTAATGAAACCATGCAACAACACAAAAATTTTGTGTCCAAACCTTCTTTAATAGGTAAATGGCATGCTTTATATGCTTGAGATTATATTCATATTCTGATTGTTGGATATTTGATGTAGGATCATCTCATCATATGACTCATTCTAATGATCTATCACCTTCCACATCCAATTGTAGCAATTATCATATTGCAATTGGAGACTCTACTTAACTTGATGTTTTGGGATCAGGCACTGTGCAGTTAAATGATGGATATATCAATGATTTCCTACTTGTTCCTGATATTTATGCTAATATTCTTTCAATATATCATATGTTTCATTCATATGACAATCACATTCTCACCCAATGATGTAGTCATTCAAGAACTATAAAATCCAGAGATTGTTTTTGCTTATGGAAGAGTCGATCATGGCTCTGGACTCTATAGGTTTGTTGGTTTTGATCCTTTCTTGGCTTCCTCTTTTGTTGTACATGCTAATTCTTTCAGTACTCTTTGGAATGAAATATTTGGGAATTTTAACTGCAGGTACTTGTAGCTGATGAGAACACAAAAATTGGTTCATGGACTTCCTAAAGTCTCTTGTAATGATGGATTTTGTCCAGGATGTGTTCTTGGAAAAAAACATCAAGATCCATTTCCAAAAAGAATGACCTTGCCTACTACAACAACTCCTGAGTTCATTCATAGCGATCTCATGATATTTCCAACACATTTTTTTCAGGGCTAAGTATGCACTTAGTTTCATTGGTGAATACTCACAATGCTCTTGGGTGTACTTTCTTAAGTTCCAGAGTGAGGTCTTTGCCACTTTCAAGACCTTCAAGGATTTTGTTGGGAAGCAGTCCTCTCATTCTATCAAGAATTTGCACACATATAATGGAGGGGGAGTATGTCAGTCAAGCATTCAAATATTTTTTTAGAGAACATGGAATTGTTCATCATTATTATGTTCCCTACACCCCTCAACATAATGTCATTGCTAAAAGAAAGAACATGACATTGAAATAAATATCCAACTACGTGATTCGATCTAAGAGCATGTCATCTTCCTTTTGGGATGAAGCATTTAACTATGCCAATTATGTTTAGGATCAGATGCCTTATAAAGTCATGTTACATATGACTCTAGAGGAAGCTTAGAGTCATGTTAATCCCGAGGTCCCTACTTTTAAAGTATTTGGCGGTGCAGCATGGGCATTAATTCCAAATGAAAAGTATAAAGCTATGGAGAAGAATAATGAATATTTGTTGGTTAATATGAAGACATGAATGCATATAGGTTATTTGATCCAATTACTAAAGATGTATTGTTTCGTAGAGTAGTTCATTTTGATGAGCATTTCAAACACTCGTCTAACCCTATTCTCTCCATAGATTTCCATGATGGTGTAGATTGTGCTAAGAGTTTTTATTTTGTAGAATAGGAATATGAGGAATCACAGACTGCTGCATATGAGGAAACTCAGCTACTATAAAATTAGACAACAATAGTTTAACAACCAACACAAGAAAAGTCTTATTAGGAACAAACAGTTCTATTTCCCAAATAATCCTACATTCATTATTTCCTCCATTGGAGTGCGAATAGTAGACTTTCGGGCGTCCAATTGGTCAAATCGAAAACGTGATTAAGGAACATATATAGAAGCACCATCTTCCACCGAGCACATCCATCTCCTCCATAACATGTAATTTTGTAAAAAAACTTCCTTTTAAAAAATCTAATTTCATTCATTTGAGTCCTCTTACCTCAGTTTTTTTATGATGTGTTCTCTCTTTTGGGGAGGAGTTTTTTCCCATGGGTTTTTCTCCTTTTCTTCGGTTATGAGACTTTGTATATTGATACCTCATTAGTCCTAGTTGTCATGACCCATATTTTTTTTCCTTTGTTTCCTCCCTACAATTTGCTTATGTAGGGGGTGTTGGTGTTTTGTATTTCCCAATGCATCTCTTTTACGATCCACACAACCTTTGTGAGTTGTAATATCATGTAGGAAACCTTATGACCCATCTATTTTTAGCAAATGGTTGGGCCTCTCCATCACTATAAATGGAGATAATATTTCATGTATTTTCCATATCATATCAATAGATCATTTCTTCTACGGATTTCTTCTCTCTATAGAAGGTTTTGGCATAGCAATTTCTTGGCATACACGTGTTTGTTTTTTATAATTTTGATATTAATATCTTAAATATGATATTTTTAAAATATGATAATATATAATATTTTATATAAATATAAGAGAGATAATTTCATAAAAATGTATCTAAAATTTAAATTATTTTTAATCATTTAAATCAGGAATTTATAAAAAGTAATAGAAAATATCTTGCCACCAATATGAAGTGGGGGACAACCTATCCTGTGTCATTTACAATTGAGTTTGAATTCAAACAAGCTTGGAATCCTACTGCACCTCTCTCCACCATGGATTTCATCACAATGTAAGAGAACACTGCATGTCACACCCACGGAAATCATCATCACAGTGAAAATTAAAGAAGATACTTTTATTGTAATTAGGAAGAGGCCTATATCTTATAATTTATTTTTAATAGTTTTAGCATATTTATACAAATATTTACACATTCTAAATTTTTTAAAGTTGTTCAACTACCTAGTTTATTTACACAATCTAAATTTAATAATATTATTCGTCTCGTTTATTATGTGTTTTTTAGATTGTGAATGCTTTATTCTATCTAGAACTTTCACAACCTTGAAGCTCATTTTAGAAGTTAAAATATGCAATTTGGAACATATAACTTTGAGTTCATTTTAAAAAAAAAATTAAAATGGATTTATGTGAGTGTCTATAAAGACACACACAGAAACATGCACGCACATGATTTTGATATAGGTGGAGGTTTATCAAATGTTTGTTTGAAAAAAAAAGTAGTAGAAAGGTATTACAACCTGTGGTTATGGTTCTTATGTTGCAGTGCAATGCAAATGGGGTTTGGTGGAATTAACTCTATGATTGAGTGGAGGTAACAAACTTGATCTTGAGAGACAAAAGTAGAAGCATTGATCACATTGAGTCACTCCTTTCCATGCATGACAAAAAGCTTGGAGAAAGAGAAACAATTAAAATTGTTTTTATCATATGTGAAATCCAAAACATTTCATTCACTGTAACAATAAGATTATCAAAAGGAGGAGATCCATTCTTAAAATCGAGTCAATATTACTTGCATATTGTTGGAGTAGATTTTTGGACTAGTTTTGGGAGTTGTACATTGGAAGTGGATTGTGCAACAAGTCAGCCAAAGGACCAATGCACACAAAAGTTGGAAGTTAGTTAGAAGTAGTTTGGCACTTGTGTCCACATTGTAATGAGCTAAATATATTTTGAAATGTATAAATATGTAAGGGATCTTTGTCTTAGCGGGTTTTAGTCCCATAGACGTTCTAATGTTGTCTTTAGAACTGTGCCTGGGCATCAATAATATCTTTTCAATTCTTTACTGAATCAAAATCACAATTGACAGAAAATAATGTGGAATTCCAATCTTGAAATATATGGGCAATATTTCAATGGGGCCAAAAACCAAACTTTAAGTATCAATGGAAAATGAAATGGCATAAAATAAAGGTACTGCAGAGAGTAAATATTTATTCTATGTTAAAGAATGGCGTGTTGAGACTAGGAGAGGAATTCAATAGTCTTAACAAAATAGTCACAAAACCGCCATTGAATAATATGAGGATATCACCTCCAGAAAAATTAACATGAAAAATTCATGTGCTAACCATCTTAGAAGAAATAATTTTAAGCAGTTTCACTCATATTAAACCCAGAACAAATCTATGAATCATACACAATATGAAAGAGATGAATAACAAGAGAAAATACTAATTGTACACATGAAAATTTTGAATCCATAAAAGCTTCAAGATCAAGCAATAATATTCTTCTTTCTATATTGATCGAACTGTCAAATATTAGAAGTGATACTTATTACAAAAGAGAGCGAACCATGTGGCTATTGCCAATGCTACTATATATAGCCTTTTGGGCATGTACAAAAATGAAAAGTTACAAAAAGTTGTTACAGCCCAACGGCTTATGAAATTATGTTTATGATTCTCAACAAAAATTTGTTACAAAAGAAAAAACCTTAAGGACTAAGGTTGACCAGTACGATGTTGGGACTGGGACCCGCTTTCCTGCTGAGTGATACCATGCTGACTGGAAGATGCTTTTGTTGTGGGCTACGGGGTTGAAGCTACGACTTTTCCTTGATTCCTGGTAAACTCCTGTGACTACTTGATTGTGATAAAACTGGAGATAGCCTTCCAATTCTTACCTATAGGAAAACCATAGAACTTGAGCTCTCTCAGGGATGAATCTAACTTTGTGCAGCACTCAAAAGAGGCCTTAGGTAGGCATTTGAAGATAACCCTAAGACAATTGATTATCTTGAAATTGGAACGAAGCTTGTCTACAACCTATTTCCTACTGAGCTCCTGCAGGGTATCCGTCAAACGAATCTTGGTGTTTCATGCCTCTGCCATTAGGGAGAGGTAATACTTCTCTGGGTAAAGGTCCCCATTTTTGTCCTAGAATGATGGGAGACCAATGGAGAAAAATGATTTGAATTGATCCTTAAAAGTATGCACGTCTTGCTTTAGCTAATCCGCCATATCTGCAATGTTCTGCACCAATGCTCTTTTAGTAATCGCCTTGTTTTCTTCCATTACTATATTCCTACGATCCTGGATGGAATAAGTCTGAATCTCTTCAAATGTTTTCTCATTTTAGAAATCAATTACTTGTCTGACGGTCTGCGAGTGCTCAGTAGTAGGAATATTGAGCTTCTTTCTCAGGGTTGTGATTTCCTTATCTTTCTCTTTTAGTATATCCTATAATGGGGCCCTATCACTGGGATTTTGTACCTCTTTAACAACTTGCTACTCCAATTCAACTATTTTCAGCTGCTTGGATTTATTCGAAGACTTCTCGTTCTTTAGCTGCTTATCTAGTTTATGCACTGTGGCCTGTAGACTGTGATTGCTCATGGTGAACCTGCGTAAATCTATGTATACTTCCTCTCTTGTCTGTTGATGCAACTCCATGGTGTCTCTAGATGGGATCTCATCTAGCTTGATGGTTAGTTGGGTAGCTTTGAATTTGGAGGATTCTTTCTTCCCCCCTGGTACAATCTACTCTAAGATGGAAATCTCGAGGGCTCCCTCCTTAAGATCGACTGTAGAAAGCACTCTGGACTGCTTTCCTGTATCGAGCTCCTGCTTCAGGAATAGAGACTTTTCCAATTCCGTGTTATCTTCTTTAATTTGTGCATAGATCCCAAACAACCCTGCTTTAATAGGTGACGTAGTGACCAAAGCTCTTTCCATAGACTGAGCATCCTAACTCTGTGGAAATGTAGCTGATGGGAAGCTTTCCAGGATGATAGGTGTCACCAAAGTAGATGTTGACATACTCTTGGAGGTCGTACTAGACGTACCCTCTAGATTCAACCTCTTCGTCCTCGATCCCATACTGCATGATTCCTCTTTCCTGGTTGAGGACGTAGGTTCTGACATCTCTCTCTTCCCCAATGTATCCATATTAAGGGGTGTCAAAATAATTGGTGTCTCTATCGTCTTATTAGGATTCAGCGCAGGTTGACATTCCTCCCAACTATTCAAGTTGGCCATCCTGTCCAATAAAGGATGTGGCACGTGGAGGTAAGCAACAGAATGGTCTGCATGCCTCTTCTGGAAAATGATACCTCTGGGATCATAATTGTGCTTCATACTTTCAGGGAAGTTGTATGAAGCAAGCAACTCCTTGACCTCTTTTTGAGCGGACCCTCTTTTCACTTTAAACGGCACTGCTTCATTAGGGACTTCAAAAGTCGTGATGTTGTTCCCCTTCATAAAATGTACATTTTCACAGTTAAATCTTTGACGAATGTACTCTAATTCAAATAGCCGAGGAGTTGTGAAAATGGGTAACCTGTACGGATCCATTTCTGCCCCATACACTCAGATTTCTGTATGTTTTTAAAAACAAAACTGATCACCCACCGGCTCATTAGGATTTAGTTGTAGTAGCTGCTTGCTTTCCAGAAAGAGTCTTGGTGGGGAAGCATCAAAGAGTAAAGTATAAACATTGGCAACCTCTATATCCATGAACAGGGTGAAATCCTCCTTTGGGGAAGCCATGAGAAGTCTATCTTAGAGAATATCGTTGCATTGCATAATTGATCAAACTGTTGATGTATATGTAACTTCGGAATGTATTTCACCCATGTATTTCATATATGTATTTTGTACTCCTATAGAGATGGTATTATTCCTCTATACGGAAGTGTTTGTAATCCTATAGAGATGTTATTATTCCTCTATACGGAAGTGTCGTCATGTATATTGTAAGTGTCATAACTTATACTTGATGGGTTATTAGACCACCTTGATGGGGTCGGCGCTATATGAGTCATGTGGGTAAATGGGTTATTAGACCACCAAGTGTGGGGTCAGCCCAGATTAATTTAACCATGGGTTAAGCTAGACATGTAGGCCCCATTAGTTTATTGGGCAGGACAGGACAAGTATAAATAGAGATCGGGAGATCTCTATTTGATCATTTTTCATTCACACACTTCTCTCATTTGGAAAGTGGCGCACTTGTGAGGAGGAGGCTCTGCTGCTAGGAGAAGACTATCTCATGTATTCTGGTTGTATCATTTCTCTATCTATCTCTGAGGAAGTTATTGGGGTTTTTCACCCTTATGGTTTTCCCCAAGTAAACTATGTGTCTCGTGTGTGCTTGCATTATTGTGTCCATGATTGATATGCTGTAGATTTGCTTTACATGTTGTTCTCTTAGCTAATATCCTAGATTATATTGAAGTAAATTCTTAAAATTTAACGTGGTATCAGAGCTAGCTTGAAAGAAGGCATGGTATGGCATGTATGACACTTGTTGCACTTGCGATGCTAGGGCTTGATATAGCAAAAACCAGTCATCGCAGCACTTTCGCTATAAATCCATTTTGAAGAAGTTTTCAGATCTAAAAATTTTAAAGGTCGAATATCAGATCCCCATGTACCTTGTGTCCAAAGGACAACATCTAATTCGTTGTACTTTGTGTTTTATGATCTGTACAATCTAGGGTTTCTATCTCTTCCAAATCTCAGTCATAAACAGGTGACCTTGGAAACAAGGTCATAACTTGGGCTAGGAAGATCCAAATGAAATTTAATAAAAAGTGATAGGTAGTGCATAGACTGCAATATATCAAGAAATGTTTTCAAAGGCTGAAGTTGAACCAGTGACACGTGGTACGCCGTACAAGTTCGCTCTCCTGTTTTATCCCATAAACAGGTCACGTTGCGACACTTGGCATAAATCTCTCTCAGACAATCCAATTGAGGTCATACCTATCGGGATGGAAAGCTGACAGGTCAGGCTACCACAAAAAACAATTTCAGACCCTGTAGATTAAAAAGTACAGAGTTACACCAGAAACAATCAGGTACATATTTATGTCAAAACAAAATTATTTTTGAGCATCTTCATTCATGGCTTCCAGAATTTAGGGTTTCGGAGAAAGTTGGAATTTTTGTAATCGGAGACTACGGCTGAATGCTACTCATGAAAAGAGAAATTTAGAGACCAAGATCAGAATTTTTGGCTGGGCAGAAGATCGGGCTTGATCAGACCCTAGTTCGGGACTTTGATTGGAAAAGTGGAAAATTAGGGCTTCTGCAAAAATGGGAATTTTTGAAATCTGTGACCATGGCTGGAAGCTCCTCAGAAAAATAGAACCTTAGAGATTTGAATCAAACTTTTTGATTGGGCAGAATAGTGGGCTTCATCAAACCCTAGTTTGGGGCCATGTCTAGTGAATCCAGAATTTTCAAAGGCAAAATTGAGGAGTGAAACTTTGCAGTTTTCAAATTCTGAATATGCCAGCTTGATCAGCTCATCAAGGTGCATATTTCTATCCTTTCAGAAGTTTGAAATTCAAAGTTTGAATTTTTGGGGTTTCTCTGACAAACCCTAATCCAGCTCCAGGTCCAGTTCTTGCAAATCAAGTGGATTGCGTTAATCCTAGAAGTAGATAGATTGGTCACCTGCATAAGTGAAAAAGTTCCTGTCTAAGAGGGAGATGAGGCTAAGGCCTTCCATAAGAATATTACAAGCAATCTTGATAGGTATGGCTTACAGGTATGTCTCGAATTATGTTCATGGTTAAGTTTATGATATGTTTGTTTTCATATCATTACAATACAATATCGATTAATTACTAGACTTGTCGTATCACCTTTATAGAATATATTCATTGATTAAGGTTTTGACACTTATGATTGTACTAATGCATTGTGATGTTGTATGAGGTTTATGTTGTTCACTAACATAAAAGGTACACCAAGAAAGACAAATCATGTTCTACTTCAAGAACATATGATCATGATGACATGAAGAGAAAGATTCATCCATTGTCACGGATCACATAGAAGATCTACTTACAAGGTATGTATAACTTGGTTCTACAATGGTTAACTTATGAGACATGCAGGTTACTAGCACAAGTCTCTGAAGAGAACCAGAAGACATTATGCGGGTATGTTAGACATAACTAGCTAGCATGCTAATCCAGGTATGTTTTTCCTATATCAAGCTAGAATCCTGCCTTGTGTTAGGATCTTATACTATTGTGTTGTTGATAATGATTATTCATGAAGTCATAGGTTTGAATAGTCATGGTTGTATGCATATTATGTTTCTTACCATAATTGATGATATGACTAACCAGAAGAATCATGAAGGTATAGGTGTGAATAATCAAGGGTTTATGCATTGATGATTTAACTAATTAGAAGAGTTCTATGATCAAATAAGAATATGCATGAGTAAAAGAAGACTTCCCTGAAACCTTGAATACTAATGTTTATTATCTGTGTTTGAAATGATCATGACTATACATGCCTAAGATTATTGTGTTTTGATAGTATTAAGAATATACTAATGAATGTATAATTATGTATGAGACCTCAACGATAACTCAATGATGATACTAATAAGCATGCATAGTGATTAAGCATGGATATAAGTTCAAGGACAGGTAATCCAGGAAGCAAAAATCAAGAGGGAGCACACTCCAGTTGTTCCTGCAAGGAAGCAAAGGAGCACACTTCAGTAGTTTCTACAAGGATGCAGATATTCAGAGGGAGTTGACCACTTCTCACAATCCACATCATAATGGAGTTGCAAAGATTTAGAGGGAGTCCACCCAGCAACCAAACAAAGATAAGTATTTGAATTGTCATTTCTTACATAATGTTATTCAATGATGTATATGCTTATGTTCCTAGAATTAGGTTGTGTATTATGCATATTAGAATAGTTGCATTGATGAACAATATACTACTAATACACATGGGTAAGTGGCCTATGGCACTGTACAACATTCCATTGTTGCTTATCTAGAATGAAACATATTTCCTAACATGTTAGGAGTTGTGCACACTCTTAACAATGTTCTGGTAGAGATTGGAAGGCATCTAGAAAGTTACGGGATATGGATAAATGTTGTATTGAAGCATTAGCTAAGATAATTGCATGACCATATGACATATTTCTTTATGTGTAAGAATTTGTTCTGAAAACTATGAAATGTTTTCTAATCATGCAATTTAACTTGTTGTGTAGGAAAGATCATATACCATCACCTGCAAAAAAAGGACTACAACATTTGTTCAGCAACAAAGTTATCTGTTGAAAATATTGAAAATATTGAAGTTCCTAGGATCTGGGAAGAATGCCATGATCGAGGAGTACCAGTCGATCATGAAGATGTTTGGGATGCAATCCCAAAGGGTAGTCTGTAGTGACTTCCAAGAGGATCTACAAAATCAAGCATGCTGCAGGTGGCAGCATAGAGACTTTTGCTCCTGTAGCCAGATACACTTCCATTAGATCAGTACTTGCTCTGGCTGCAGTGATGAAGTGGAAGATACACCAGATGGATTTCAAGACAGCCTTCTTGAATGATTTAGTTGAAGAAGAAGTGTATGTGGAGAAACCACTTGGTTTTGAGACACATGACAGGGAGTCATATATGTGCAGAACTTGGTATGGTAGGGTAGACAGCGTTCCATCCGGTTTGGGCTTTACCAAGAGTAAAGTAGATTCCAACCTATACTACAAGGTTGAGGAAGGAAATCCAGTGATACTACTATTGTATGTGGATGACCTGTTTGTAACAGGAGAGGATAGATTGATTACCGACATGCAACGGAAGCTTGCTGCCGAGTTCGAGATGAAGAACTTGGGGATGATGCACTATTTGTTTTTGGCATGGAGGTGTGGGAGAGTGCAAATGGAATCTTCCTTAGACAAGGAAATTATGCAGTAGAGATCCTGAAAAGGTTCGGGATGATGGACTGCAAGGCTATGGCCACACCTATGGCATCAAACTTGAAGCTTCTGTGTGATGCTTCATCTGATCCGGTTGATGTCACGATGTATCGTTAGATGATTGGGTCCTCTATGTACCTGATGAACACGAGACTAGATATTTGCTTTGCGGTGAACACATTGAGCCAATTCCTGACGGATCTGAGAGATGTTCACCTGGTTGATGTAAAGCATATTCTGAGGTGCCTGAAGGGTATGGTTGATTATGGGCTAAGGTATGATGTCAATCAAAAGCTTAAACCTGTAGGGTTATGTTGATTCAGATTGGGCAGGCAGTGCTGCAGATAGGAAGAGCACATCTGGGTGATGCTTCAGTATGGGATCAGGTGCGATCTCTTGGTTTAGCAGGAAGCAGTCCTGCGTAGCACTGAGTACAGTCGAAGTAGAGTATGTTGCGATGGATGAGCAGGTTTCACATGTATTGACCAAGCCGTTGGCCAGAGTGCAGTTTGAGTACTTCAGAGAGAGGCTTGGTGCACTTCAGATCAAGGTTCCTTCCAAAGGGAAGTGATGAGTCTGGAAGATGCAGTGCACATGAGCTTTTCTGACATGGTTGATGTGTTCTCCCATGGTCATGATGTAATTGCTGAGCCATTCTCACATGGTGGTAGATGTGTTCTCCCATGGTGTAGATGTTAGGGCTGAAGCCATTTTTCACATGGTGGTAGATGTGTTCTCCCATGGTGAAAAAGTAAGGGATGGAGCCTTCCCTAAATGGTGGTATATGTGTTCTCCCATGTCGGTGGTGTAAGTGCTGGATGATGTGCATTTGGGCTGTGCTTCGTGGACGATGAGATGATCTGAAGAGGATGATGCATTATATGATCAGGATGATCATGGATGACAAGCTTCAGGATGTTTCTCCAGATGACATGCAGCAGGATGTTGCAGTGATGATGATCAGGATGATCATGTGTACATCAGGATGATGTATGATGAGTATCAGGATGATACTTTGTGGCCGTGGATCAGGTTGTGCAGATGAGCATGTCTAGGAGATCCTATAGGTCGGAGTTGTGTACCCATAACAGCCTGGGATGCTCTTTGGAGACATTGCTCTGGGAGGACATGTAATTTGTGCCCTGGGAGATTTCAGGTTGGAGTTGTGTACCCGTAACATCCTGAGATGGTCTTGCAAGGTTTTGTCCTATGGCATGTAATTTGTGCCCTGGGAGATTTCAGGTCGGAGTTGTGTACCCATAACATCCTGAGATGCTCTTTTGAGGTTTTTCCATGACCACATGTAATTTGTGCCCTGGGAGATCTTTCAGGTCGGAGTTGTGTACCCGTAACATCCTGAGATGCTCTTGCTAGGTTTTTTGGTGACCACATGTAATTTGTGCCCTGGGAGATCCTTCAGGTCGGAGTTGTGTACCCGTAACATCCTGGGATGCTCTTTCGTGGTTTTGTGGTGGGGTCACATGTAATAAGTCCTGGAGATATGGACAGGATGAAAAAGGCCTCAGATGCTCTTTAGGGTTCTTGCTAGTTAAGAGAATCTTTTAAGGTTTTGTAACGCACGTAATAAGTCCTGAGAATTCCACAGTATGGCCAGTGATGATGAAGACCTGCAGGTGGTGGGCCTACATCCAGTATGAAAAAGGACTGGCTCTGTAGAACTTCCTATGATGAGTAGATTCAGAGATTGATTGAGATAGCAGCAGCAGTGACGATGCCGATGATTCGTTGATGATGATCCAGAGAAGAAGACTTGTGCTAGCAGATCTGTGTCGAGAAATACCTTCCTAGTTAAGAGGGAGTGTTGATGTATATGTAACTTCGGAATGTATTTCACCCATGTATTTCATATACGTATTTTGTACTCCTATAGAGATGGTATTATTCCTCTATACGGAAGTGTTTGTATTCCTATAGAGATGTTATTATTCCTCTATACAGAAGTGTCGTCATGTATATTGTAAGTGTCATAACTTATACTTGATGGGTTATTAGACCACCTTGATCGGGTCGGCCCTATATGAGTCATGTGGGTAAATGGGTTATTAGACCACCAAGTGTGGGGTCGGCCCAGATTAAGTTAACCATGGGTTAAGCTAGACATGTAGGCCCCATTAGTTTATTGAGCAGGATAGGACAAGTATAAATAGAGATCAGGAGATCTCTATTTGATCATTTTTCATTCACACACTTCTCTCATTCGAAAAGTGGTGCACTTGTGAGGAGGAGGCTCTGCTGCTAGGAGAAAACTATTTCTTGTATTCTGGTTGTATCATTGCTTTATCTATCTCTGAGGAAGTTATTGGGGTTTTTCACCTTTATGGTTTTCCCCAAGTAAACTCTGTGTCTCTTGTGTGCTTGCATTATTGTGTCCATGATTGATATGCTATAGAATTGCTGTACATGTTGTTCTCTCAGTTAATATCCTAGATCAGATTGAAGTAAATTCTGAAAATTTAACACAAACAGATCATCAATGTGGGGCAAGGTATATTTTTTTTAATGGTCATTTTATTTAACTGACGGTAATCTATGCATAAACGCAAGGTACCGTCCTTCTTTTTAACAAAAATGACAGGTGCTCCCCACAGAGACACGCTTGGTCTTATGTAATCTTTATCAATTAATTCCTTTAGTTGAGATTTTAATTCATTAAGCTCTACGATGTTCATCCTGTAAGGAGCTTTGGAGTTTGATATCGCCCCCCGTACTAGCTCAATGGTGAAGTCCAATTCTCTTTTCGGAGATAATCCTGGAATTTATTCCGGGAATACATCTGAAAAGTCTCTTAGAATTAATATGTCTTCAACTTTTAACTTATCTTCTTTAGTTGTGTGTTCATGATTAATTGCATTTATAGCAAACAACTTACATCCTTTATGAACAACCTTTTTAACTTGTAGTGCTGAAATCTTTCTAACTAAAGTTTTTCTAGGAATTCCTTTTACTGTTACTATTTCACATTTATGATTCAAACAAGTAAAGGTATTTTCAAAACAATTTAACACTACCCTATGCTTTTCCATCCAATCCATTCCAATTAGAACATCATAAGAACCTAATGGTAACACGTTCAACTTAACATGAGTCCTAATTCATCAATAATTCACAATCTTTTACATAATCAGCTACTTTCCTTTTAGTTCCGGTAGCTAATTGAACCAGCCATGACTTTTCAAACTTTTTCTACTTTCAGATTAAAACCTTTTACTAAATCAGGTGACACATAACTAAGACTAGCTCCTGGATCAATTAAAATAGAAATGGGTTTATCTTTTAGCATACCTTCTATTTCAACAATTGAAGTTTGATGATCAGCATGTCTGTTTTCCAAGGCTGCATTGATCTTGGGCATTTCTCATCCTAAATCACCAACAATAACCTCCTACTGCACTGTATGTATGTTGTTGACAGTTCTCTTCCTGAGTGGACAGTTTGATGCATAGTGAGGTCCCTAACAGTCCCAACATTTTACAGGTTCCTTCTGTTCCTTATTGAAATAGTTCTTGTTGTTGAAGATAATCATGTAAAATAGGAAAGAAAAGAATCGAAACAACTTTTTTGATCAAAAGATCTTTAGCTGTAGATGAATTGACTGAGCTAGAAAGGCCGACCAATCCAACACGACAGGAGTCTCCTGTTGTGAAAGGTTCATCATAAAGAGAAAGTCGAAAACAACATCATCTATCACATTGTCATTATTGTATCCCAGTAGAACACATATCATTGATAGTATCAGCTTAGCAAGATCAACAAATACCTCTAAGATACATAGGGAACTATTGTCTAGCAAGCTATCCCCAGGTGGAAACAACAATTGGATGAGGGAATCCCTACCCTTCACAGGGAGCTCCCGCATATTGCTTATTAAGACTTCCTCATCAAACTGAAAACCTGAGGCATTCCCGCATATCCTTTCCTATAGGGCATACTACATTTCCTTGTCGGGAAACAATGGCCCTCTTCTCTGGTACATAGCACTTTGCACACCACTGTATCACTTCGGGAAAAGGTCTGGTTACCGAGAGAATCAATGTCTATCTAATGTAGGTTGGCGAAGGAGGAGACGGGGTCATGAACGTCAAAAAATTTGTCGCCGAGGTGGTCGTCTAGACTGGTAGTCGAGGGCGTGGAAGCAAAATCAGGGTGGGATCAGAGGCCATGTTAATGCAGGGGTATGGAAGGGATGCAGACTTTGAGATGCTTCGGGAGCCTTAGAGCAGACAAATGCAGAGGATAATGACTGGAGAGCATCAGAGCTGGAGGAAGAGTGCGTAAATGGCTCCTCTGGGAGAATATTTATAGGGACAGACTTGAAAAAGGCAGAAATAAATGGAGGAAATACATGGAGAGCTAGGATTAGCTTGCATACTAAGCAGTAGATGACTTCTTAAATGCGGAGGCATTCAACTCATTAAAAAAGGCGGTTATGACTGTTTAAGTACGGATTAAGTTAATGAGAGGGGAAAGGAATGCAATGCCTTGGAATGCGGTAAGTTGTAAACAAAGGTGGTTTTAGAGTGGTTAGAGGAAACCGCTTTCTTGGTCTTGGATCCACGAAAGGATGCCACGTGTAACTATTGGTTTTCATTCAGGAGCGACCTCAGAGAGCTAAAGTTCGAGTAGCTTGGTCATCCTAAAACAATGGTTGCCGTTGATCCTGTGTGCTGACCTCCTCGGGATGGGCATGCTTGTCAGTAGACCTTTTGCATGTGGATGCCACCTATGCCATCGGTCAACTACCCAATGGATCATGGTTAGGTAAACCACTATAGCTGCCTTCTATGGTTTCAGGGGACTGGAAATATGGTTTGGGAAGACCATTTTCGCTCCCTGAATGATTTTGGAGCTGACAGTTGTCACCAGCGGTTTTCCAACAGGGGCGCTTTAAGGGTGTTAAACCTTTGGTTCCTTCTGCATCCTCACTAGATATCATGCGTCGATGTCCTCCCTTTGATTTTTTTGATATACCTGCCATCTCATGTAATTTCCATGGTGGAGAGTCCATCCTATAGCCTCTTCTGCTCAATGGTGGCGGTATATTATTGCGGTGCAACTGGCTTGCCCGCAACTTCTCCTGCTCATGATAATAGTGCTAGCATTGGCTCTGACAGGGACAACCATTTTCTCCAGAAGAGGCTGAGAATTGTAGATTAGTTCCTTTTAATTCCATTGGGTTGTGGAGTCCTTCCATTTTTAAACATCTTTAAATAGGTAACTGCAAATGTTGATAAAGAATGATAGAAAAAGAACGCTACGACTGTGGTAGCGAAAAGAACTTATATTACACAAATGATACACAGGTCTTCATTAATTTGGTTAAGGGGATGGCTATTTTTAGTTTACTCAATTCATGATCTAGATCAAAAGGTGTAGATACTTCTTGACAAACTTTAGCTTGGCTTGAATTCTGATGGGAATTCTTGGGAACAGCTCCATTCCGTGTATAAACCGATTCGAGCCTTGGTCTCAAGTCGTAAGGATCATAAGTCCGTCTAAACTGCACAAGAGTTCAGGTCGGTGAATGTCTGTTAGGACTGATATTTTCAAATTCCATCTTGGTAATTTTATTTGACAGATTCTTGATAATGCAAGTCATCTTGACAATTCTTTCATGCTGAGAATATCTTAATTCCGAAGGGATATATTCTCCTTCGGTTTTTCCTTTGTCTTTTGGTTCAACATCACTGATCATTTCAATATTTCCTCCTGCTCTCATATTTCCTTCGACGTCTATGGAATCATATTGCATATCGTTGAGCGAGAGCGGTCTTCTCTCCCTTAACGTTATGGAAAAATCTGAGGGGAAAGCAGCTGCATACGTGACTCGAGCTATTGCTTCGGTAAGAAGAATGTCTTCAGGAATTCTGAAGTACAACTTGTTAAATCTTGCCATAAAGTCAACCACGTTTTTAGAGCTGCTCTTCTTTAGGGTGGAGAATTCCGTTAGATAATAAAGATTGTCACGTTTAACTCCCCACTTCTTGACAAAGTTGGTTTCCAGGTGTTAGGAACTCGTGTCAACCCTTCTCTTTACTATGTTAGTATATTGTTGTTGGACACATATGCTTTGTAAGTCATCCCGTAGTATTTGTTGATCCATAGTTTATATTAGCCCATAGTATTGACCCATAGTATTGGACGCATATGCTTTGTAAGTTGTCCCGTAATATTATATGTCCCATGGTTTTGACCCATAGTATTGGGCATAGACTTAGTATATAAGTGTGTGTTGAGGTCATTGAAGGTACTGTGAAGTTAATTGTATTGAGCTTGCTCAAAGGAGGTTGCCCCCTCGAAGTGGCCCGTGATCAATATAAAAGTGATTCTGAGTTCTGTTATTTCTAATATCTTGTGTATTTGCATTAATTAATTATTGCAGGTTCATCACATCTGGTATCAGAGCACTTTCTTGGGCTCACTGGGTGGAATTTCTGCCAAAAAAAATTTCGCATCTGTTGCAAGTTCGGATCTGGGGATAAACCCTATCCACTTAACTGTGGGAAGTACTTGGGAATAAGCCCTAAAACTCATTATGAGGAGTACCACAGGAACCCCAAAGTAGTTGGCCCATTGAGAGGACCTGCCAGCAAAAAGGGCAACGACCCCTACCTGATTGACTAGTTCCCACCTGTGAGGTAAACCAAGAGCTGTCATTTTTGGCAAAGCAGTTATCAGTTTTACCTGATCTGTGGAGTGAGGGGTACTTCCCCAATACGCAAGCCGTCAGACAGCATTGGTGGCTGAGTGAATCCCCTGAACCGATAGGAAGCCGCACATACCTGGGGTCCATATCTATTTTTAGCTGAACTGTTGCCAATCACTTCCACTCTAGATCCAGCCATTTCAGATCTATTCTGAAAGTCATTCCAGATCCAGTTGCCATTTCAGATCTAGCCGTTTTCAATCCATTCCATGCCGTTGTAGATCCATCTATTGCGGATCCCTTCCGCGCCGCTATTGCTGATCCATTTCTAAACACAAAAAAAAAACTATTTTTTGGCCATATCTCTCTTGTTTCAACTCTGTTTTCCATAAAACTTCACTGACATCCCTGCAATCCCATTCTGCATATTTCAATCCTGAAGACCCTATCCCAAATTCCACTTCCCAAGACCAGGAATCCCACATTTGTCTATTTTTAGGGTTTGCCATAACTTCTTCAATTTTCACTCGATTACCTTCAAACTTTACCATAGAGTTCCTGCTTCTGAAATCCCCATTTTTTGCTTCCCTATCCCTCAGCAAGTGTCAAAAACCTAGTCAAACCCCAATTACCCCTCCGATTTTTTCCCAAATCCAAATTTCCCCTTACTAAATAAGCTTGTGTTTGTGTTTTTCTATCCATTCCCCCACCCCACAAAAAAAAAAAAAAAAATTCCTGGTTTTGGTTGTCACTCGCACAGGAGAAAACACCATGGAGGAAGCACTTGCAGCCATCCAAACCAAACTCCAAGATCTGGATGAAAAGTTTCTCAGCCTCCATCTTCATCATTCAACCATGAACAATAACCGACAGCTAGAATCTTTTGCAACCACCGGGTTCTCTTCTTCCAGCAATTTTCGTGGACTGAAGCTTGATTTTCCTCGGTTCAATGGTACTGATCTGACTAGATGGATATATCGAGTAGAACAATATTTCAGTCTGCATAATACTTTTGATGTCTATAAATTTCCACTTGCATCCTTTCATTTGGAACAAGAAGCCCTTCAATGGTACCATTGGTACATCAAAGCTCATCCTGAACCAAACTGAACAAATTTTTGCCAACTCCTTTTGCCACGATTTGGTCCTAGTGCTTTTGATGACTTCACAGGAGCACTCACTAAACTTCACCAAATTGGCACAGTGAGAGAGTATCAGACAAAATTTGAGAAACAGGCCAATCACATAGAAGGATTGTCTGATGAATTCTATCATAGTTGTTTTATCAGTGGTCTCAAGGATGAAATCCGCTCAGAGGTCAAAATGTTCTGTCCCAACACAATGATGGAAGTCCTAGGGTTGGCTAAGTTGGTAGAGGACAAGATCACAGCTCAACAACGCTCCAAACCCACCTTTGTTCCCTTCAGAAATATGCATTCCCAATGACCTCCCATCACGCCTACTCCTCAACCAACTCCTATCAAGCATTTGTCTGAAACAGAGATGCAGGCATGCCGAGAAAAAGGGCTTTGTTATAATTGTGACAAGAAATTCACTCGGGGACATAGATGTGTTCAACAAAAGCTCTATCTCTTGGATGTGGATTCTCCGCCTGCCTTAGAACTTGATGAAGAAGCTCCAGATACAGTAGATGATCAGGTCGACATTCAACACCCACCTGTTGACACCCCATCTCAGGACGACCCACCCGAGATCTCTCTCCATGCTGTAACCGATGTCACCACCCCACAAACAATACGAGTCAGGGGATACTTCAAGAAGCTCCCTCTTACCATACTCATTGATTCTGGTAGCACTCATAACTTCATTGACCCTCGGATTGTCAAATAGGCTGATTGTTTTGTCCATCCTTGCTCCGACTTTGAAGTCATGGTTTCCAATGGGGGCACCTTACGTTGCAAGGGGAAGTCTCACAATGTGCATATCTCTATGGAAGATTATAACCTGCGCTCTGACATGTTTTCCTTATCCTTAGGCAGATGTGATGTGGTTTTGGGTGTTCAATGGTTACGCACACTTGGCCCCATGTTATGGGATTTCGTAGAACTTTGGATGCAGTTTTCAGTCAATGGTGGACAACACAAATTAATGGGATTACAACCAGGGTCTCTCTGCATCATCAGTTCACATCGCCTGAAAAAAATCCTTAAGAAGAATTCACATGGTGTCATCGCTCAGCTCCATTCCATTCAGATGCACCCATCAACGGTCTCCACTACTTCCTTGGATACATATGCAGGTGTCTTTTCTGAACCAATGAGCTTGTTGCCTTCAAGAGACCTTTCCGGTAAGAATTTAGTCGCATCTACCTCTCAGCAGGAATTGATGGCTATGTTGCATGCAGTACAGAAGTGGCAGCCATACCTATTAGGGAATTATTTCTGCATCAAGACTGATCTCCAGAGTCTGGAAAATTTTCTGGAACAATGGGTCTCCTACCCAACACACCTGAAATGGGTTATCCAACTCATGGTTTATCCCTATGCGATCACTTACAAGAAGGGTAAGGACAATATGGTGGCAGATGCTCCTTCTCGCACAATTGATGACCCAGTTTCTCTTACATCTCTTTCTCTGCTTGTTCCAAATTGGTTGCAATATGTTCAACAGGGCTATCTCTTCTATGAACTCCATGCTTCTTCATCAGCAGGGCACTCTGGGTTCTTCAAAATGTATGACCGGGAACAATGTAACTTCTTTTGGCAAGGACTAAAAATGACAAATCAATAGATGGTGGCTGACTGTGATACTTTTCAGGTCAACAAGGGTGAAACGACACTCCTTTCGGGATTGCTCAAACCCTTTCCCATCCCTACATAGCTTTGGCCAACTATTTCTATGGATTTCCTAGTAGCGCTTTGGTGGTACAATACCACATCTCAAAGGACACCATATGAAGCAGTCTATGGAGAGACACCACCAGTTCTTCTTCCATACACCCTTAGCAGCTCCCCAGTTCAGGAAATTGACTCGGTTCTTTGCAACCGCGATCAGATTCTTCTCATTCTGCAGGACAATCTTCACATGGCCAGAATTCGCCTGAAACAACAAGCCAATCAGCAACATTCTGAGTGCATTTTCAACGCAGCTGATAGGGTTCTTCTTCGTCTACAACCTTCCAAGAAATCCTCCCTAACACTCCAAAGGCGTCAGTGGCCCGAAATGCAACCCAAGGATGCTACCGGGAAACCACTCCTTCAGATTCTGCAACAATTTCTCCAACCAAAGCTTTGAGCACAAAGCTTTTTCTAAGGGAGAGGGGATGTTAGGAACCCGTGTCAACCCTTCTCTTTACTATGTTAGTATATTTTTGTTGGATGCATATGCTTTTTAAGTCATCCCGTAGTATTTGTTGATCCATAGTTTATATTAGCCCGTAGTATTGACCCATAGTATTGGACGCATATACTTTGTAAGTCCTCCCGTAGTATTATATGTCCCATGGTTTTGACCCATAGTATTGGGCATAGAATTATTATATAAGTGTGTGTTGAGGTCATTGAAGGCACAGTGAATTTAATTGTATTGAGCTTGCTCAGAGGAGGTTTCCCCCTCGAAGTGGCCCGTGATCAATATAAAAGTGATTCCGAGTTCCGTTATTTCTGATATCTCATGTATTTGCATTAATTAATTATTGCAGGTTCTTCACACCAAGATCTCCATAGTGCTGATAGAGGCATTAGGTAATGATCTGAACCATTTTCTGGCTTCTCCATCCAGTGACTGAGAAAAAATTCGCATAAATACATCATCGTGTTCAATAAGGATATTGTCCATGAAATCTTGGAATAGGTCCACATGATCCTCGACAGACGTTCCTTTGCTTCCATCATACTTTGGTAGCATCTTCAAGTAGTGGGTAGGCATATTGTTCAGGGGCATGGGTAATTACAAAGGTCCATATCAGCTTGCCGCCCATCTTGGTGTTCTGGATGGTGGTGGTGGTGGTCCTCTTCCTCCTCCTCCTGACATGAGGTGGCTGGCGTCTAGATTCTCCGCTTGTGAGGAAATGAAAGACTTGGGTGGATTTGTATGAGATGCAAACTCACTTATAGCAAGGATCCTTTGAAAACTAGGAAAATCACAAGGAGTGTGAGGATCCTAGGGAAAAGGTTCCTTTTTAGGGGTTCGGACAATGAATTCAGACTGAGGGAATTGAGGGCCAAACAACGGGGAGGAGAAGCTTCGCTAATAGTTTGGTGAAGTAGACTAGTATCTCCCATGTCTATGTCTCCAAGAAACTGAATCTTCTAGGGAAAGAAATTCTTCGGGGCTTGGATTCTAGCGGGTATGTCTTCATCCAGATGCCAGGTTTTCTTATTGTGGAGTCGCCAATTGGATTACAGCCTGCAACCCCATTTCATCCACTATGAAACTAGGAGCGTATAATTCTTTTTTTGTCCCAGGGAAGATTTTATCTTCTTGATTGCATTCCTCGGCAATGGCACCAAAAAATATGCTAGTCCCAAAGATGTTCTAAGGCTGTCTTTAGAACTGTGCCTGAGCATCAATAATATCTTCTGAATTCTTTACTGAATCAAAATCACAATGGACAGAAAATAATGTAGAATTCCAATCTTGAAATATATGGGCAGTATTTGAATGGTGCCAGAAACCAAACTTTGAGTAACAATGGAAAATGAAATGGCATAAAATAAAGGTACTGCAGAGAGTAAATATTTAATCTATGTTAAAGAATGACGTGTTGAGCCTAGGACAAGAATTCAACAATCTTCACAAAATGATCACAGAACTGCCACTGAATAATACAAGGATATCACCTCCAGACAAATTAACATGAAAACTTCATGTGCTAACCATTTTAGAAGAAATAATTCTAAGTAGCTGCACTCATATTAAACCCAGAACATATCTATGAATCATACACAATATGAAAGAGATGAATAACAGGATAAAATACTAACTGTACACATTAAAATTTTGAATCCATAAAAGCTTCAAGATCAGGCAATCATATTCTACTTTCTGTATTGATCGAACTGTCAAATATTAGAAGTGATACTTATTACAAAAGAGAGTCGACCTTGTGGCACTTGCCAATGATACTATATATAGCCTTTCGGGCATCTACAAAAATGAAAAGTTACAAAAAGTTGTTACAGCCCAACGGATTATGAAATTATGTTCATGATTCTCAAAAAAAATATGTTACAAAAGAAACAACCTTAAGGACTGAGGTTGAGCAGTACACTGCTGGGACTGGGACCCGCTTTCCTGTTCAGGGATACCATGCTAACTGGAAGATGCTTCCGTTGTGGGCTGCGGGGTTGAAGCTGTGACTTGAAAATAACCTAGAGATGGTTGAGTATCTTGAAATTGGAACGTAGCTTGTCTACAACCTCTTTCCCACTGAGCTCTTGCAAGTTATCCATCAAATTGATCTCGGTGTTTCATGCTTCTAGTATTAGGGAGAGGTAATCCTTCTCTGGGTGAGAGGTAATCCTTCTCTAGGTAAAGGTCCCCATTTCTGTCCCTAAATGATGGAAAACCAATGGCGAAAAATGCTTTGAATTGATACTTAAAAGTATGCATGTCCTGCTTTAGCTGAGCCCCCATATCTGCAACATTCTGTGCCAGTGCTCTTTTAGTAATCACCTTATTTGCTTCCATTACTATATTAGTACGATCCTGGATGGAATAAGTCTGAAGCTCTTCAGATGTTTTCTCATTCAAGAAGTCAATTACTTCTCTAGCGATCTCGTCTTTTTTACCTATGTTGCTTTCCACGGTCTTTGCATCTTGTGCAGTAGTCCTAGCAATCTCGAACTCATCGTGGACTATTCTGATGTGAATCCATCATGAGTGTATCAAAACTTCCAACTGATCCCATATCCTCACTTTGGCACTTTTAATCAAAGGCTTGCTGGTGAGCTTCTTGGTTAATTCCTGAATCTCAGCATGGAGTTCATCACTAGTCTCTTGTATCTCTGAGATAAACTGATCTATCTTGACCAGCTTTTAATTCATCTCAAAACGTTCGTCACATTTGGCCCATAGTTGGTCTTGAACTTGGTTCAGCTTGGCATCCTTAATGCTCATTCAGGCTAATGCTTGGACCAACCTATTGGCATGATTTGAGATGGAGGAGGCTTGGAGGGATGCTGCTTTATGCTGAATAATATCCTGATTCTTCCTTCTTGCGACCTCCAAATCACCCTCTAATGAGAGGATCCTTTCCCTGAGTGCCTGGTTGTCAGTTACTGACTTCTCTAGTTCTAACTATATTGCAACCACCTCTACGGTGTGAGAGTGCTTAATAGTAGGAATACCGAGCTTCTTTCTCATTGTTGCGATTTCCTTATCTTTCTCTTTCAGTACGGCCTCTAATGGTGCCCTATCACTAGGATTGTGTACCTCTTTAAAACTTGCTTCTCCAATTCAACTATTTTCAGCTGCTTGGCTTTATTTGAAGGCTTCTCATTCTTCAGCTGCTTATCTAATTTGTGCACTATGGCATGTAGTTGGTGAGTGATCATGGTGAACTTGCGTAAATCTATGTCTACTACCTCTCATGTCTGTCGATGCAACTCCATGGTGTATCTAGACGGGATCTCGTTAAACTTGATGGTTATTTGGGTGGCTTTGAAGTTGGAGGGTGCATTCTTCCCCCTTGTTACAATATGCTCTAAGATGGCCATCTTTAGGGCTCCCTCCTTAAGATCAAGTGCAGACAACATTCTGGCCTAATTTTCTGTATCGAGCTCCTACTTCGAGAATAGAGACTTTTCCAAGTCCGTGTTATCTTCTTTAATTTGTGCATAGAGCCCAAAAAACCTTTCTTTGACAGGTGATGTAGTGACCAAATATCCTTCCTTAGACTGAGCATCCTGACTTTGTGGCCACGTAGCAAATGGGAAGCTTTCCAGGATGACAGGTGTCACCGGAGTAGATGTTTACATACTCTTGGAGTTCGCACTGGGCGTACCCTCTAGCTTCAACCTCTTCGTCCTCAATTCCATACTGCCTAATTCCTCTTTCCTGGTTGAGGAAATAGGTTTCGACGTCTCTCTCTTCCCTAGTCTATCCATCTTAAGGGATGTCAGAATAATTGTTGTTTCTATGGTCTTACTAGTATTCCGCGCAGCTTGACATTCCTCCCAACTATTCAAGTTGTCCATCCTGTGCAATAAAGGATGTGGCACATGGAGGTAAGAAGCAAAACGGTTGCATGGTTTTTCTGACAAATGATCCCTCTAGGATCATAATTGTGCTTCATTCTTTAAGTGAACTTGTATGAAGCAAGAAACTCCTCGACCTCCTTCTAAGCGGCCCTGCTTTTCACTTTGAATGGCCCTGCTTCTTTAGGGAATTTAAAACTCTTAGCGGTGTTCCCATTCATAAAATGTACGTCATCATAGTTAAATCTTTGATGAATGTACTCTAATGCAAATATCCGAGGAGTCGCGAAAATGGGTAACCTGTACAGAGCCAATTCTGCTGGAGTACCTGCTTGTTTTCCGGAAAGACTCTTGGTGGGGAAGCATCAAAGAGTAAAGTATAAACACTGGAAACCACTATATCCACGAATAAGGAGAAATCCTCTTGTGGGGAATCCATCAGCACAGACCTATCAAGATTATCCTTACTAAAATAATTCTTGTTGTTGAAGATAATCATGTACAAGAGGAAAGAACAGAATCGAAACAAATTTTTCAATGAAAATCTCTTTAGTTGGAGATGGATTAACTAAGCTAGAAAGGTCAACCAATCCAGCATGATAGGAATCTCCTGCTGTGAAAGGTTCATCATAAAGAGCAAGCTGAAAACAACGCCGTCTATCACATTGTCATTGTTGTATCCCAGGAGAACACCTATCATTGATAGTATCAGCTTAGCAGGATCAACAAATACCTCTAAGCTACACAGGGAACTGTTGTATGGAAAGCTAGCCCCAGATGGAAACAACAGTTGGATGAAGGCATCCCTACCCTTCGTGGGGAGCTCTCGCATCTTGCTTATTAATACTTCCTCATCAAACTGAAAACCCGAGGCATCATCGTGAGTGCTAGTTAATTTCATGATCAGCTCCTTGCCTATAGGACAAACTACATTTCCTATCCAGGAAACAATGGCCCTATTCTCTGGTACATAGCACTCTATACACCACTGTATCACTTCGGAAAAAGGTCTAGTTACCGGGAGAATCATTTTATCCATCCCAGAAGCTGATGCATTAAAGAGATCATCTCCGTTTTTCGCTTGCTCTCTGGCATCAAAGGCTCTATGATATAGGTTGGGGAAGGAGGAGACGGGGTCATGAAAGTCAAAACATTCGTCGCTGAGGTGGGCTTCTAGACTATTGGTCGATGGCATGGAAGCGCAATCAGGGGTGGGCTCAAAGGCCATGTTAATGCAGGGATATGGAAAGGATGCAGACTCTGAGATGCTTCGAGAGCCTTGGAGTAGAAAAATGCAGAGGATAATGACTGGATAGCATCGGAGCTAGAGGAAGAGTGCGTAAATGGATCCTCTAGGAGAATATTTATAGGGACAGACTTGAAAAAGGAGGAAATAAATGCAGGAAATACATGGAGAGATGGGATTAGCTTGCAGACTAACGGGTAGATGGCCTCTTAAATGATGAGGTGCTTAATTCACAAATGACGGCAGTGATGACCGTTTAAGCATGGCTTAAGTTAATGTGAGGGGAAAGGAATATGATGCCTCAGAATGCGGTAAGTTGTAAACAAAGGTGGTTTCAGGGTCCATTTAGAGTGCTTAGAGGAAACTGCTTTTTGGGTCCTAACTCCACGAAAGGATGCCACATCTAACTAGCGGTTTTCATTCAAGAGCGACCTCAGAGAGCTAAAGTTCAAGCAGCTTGGGCATCCTGAAACAATGGCTACCGTTGATCGTATGTGCTGACCTCATCGTGATGGGTGTGCTCATTGGTACACCTTTTGCATGTGGATCCCACCTCTACTGTCGGTCAACTACCCAGCGGCTCATGGTTAGGGAAAACACTGTAGCTGCCTTCTGTGGTTTTAGGTGATTGAAAATATGGTTTGGGAAAACCATTTTTCACTCCCTGAATGATTTTGGAGCTGACAGCTGTCATCGGCGGTTTTCAATCAGGGGCGCTTTAAGGGTGTTAAACCCCGGGGTCCTTCCGCATCCTAACTGGATCTCGTCCGTCGATGTCCTCCCTTTGATTTTTTTGAGATACCCACCAGCTTGTGTCCTATAGCCTCTTCTACTCAGTGGTGGCGGTATATTCTTGCGGTGCAATTGGGCTTCCCGCGATGGCTCCTGCTGATGATAATAGTGCTAATAGGGGGTTGGAATATTGTTGTCATGGTGGATTTCATAGTTTTTTTTCTGATGCTATGTAATACTGGGGTATTTTTCGGTTTATGACTGGGAGATGATTCCTAGAGCATCAGTTTTGTAAGACTGTTCCAGGTGATAATAATATCGAAGTGAAACCATTTTGGAGCAAATATCTTATGTGTTTGATGTTGTGGATGTTATGTTTATTGCACGCATGTATGTTCTGTTTCTGTTATTTCTTTGAATGTGTTATCAATCATTATGAAAATTCTATCCATTTATGCGCATAAAGTGAATGTATGGTAGATAAGTAGAATGAATTCCTTTTATCCCTTCAACACTGCATAATATTGGTTCCTACAGTCCCCGTAGATTCCTTGGGTGAGACTTCATTTCCTTGCAAGTGATGCCGAAAGGAAGGGTATATAGGTTATTGTTGGTGAATTTACATTGAAACTTGTGTATGCCCACTATGCTCCAAAACATATTTTGAGGTCATTTGGTAGTTGCTTCCAACTTAGCTTATAGAAATTGATCATTTGGTAGTTGCTACCAACTTAGCATGTTCTTTGCTTTGTTTTTTTATTTCATTGAGCAACTCCACAATGTATTTAAGGAGTTTGAAAGATGGAATTATCAATTTCATTTACAAATGCAACTCAACTTAATAAAATTTCAACTACGAGAACAAGTTAAAAATAGTCAAAATCAGAAATAAGGGCTTCATTAATTAATGATCTCATATATAAAATAGTATTGTTCTTATAAACTATTTATCAAATCTATTTGACAATTGAAAGATACCAATTTACAATATACCAATTTTTATATAATATTAATCTCTTTATATATATATATAAATATATTTTTTTTCCGAGGAAAAAAATAATTTATTCATATAGAATGAAATATACTTCCCTTGCAGGACTTACATCATTGCTTCATGAGCAAGCATTTACGTACAAGAGTTCTTAAGGAAATCAAAATATTCTCATTTTCAATGAGAAGATTTTTACTCAAAACATTACAAAGTGCTGAAAAAGCCATTATGAAACAATTCTTTTGTGATATCATGAAAAATATAAAATAGAATTTGTTCTACTGAGTGAACTACTTCTGATAAACTCCTCTTCTTCTATGGTTCCCGACACTGGGAGTAAAGCATTTTTTGAGAGAGAGTCAGCCTCTTCATTTAGCTCCCAGAAAACATGGGTGAAAGAGATAAAATGGAACCGTTATATATGCCTTTTAATTTTCAACAGAATATGTTGCATATGAGGGGATTTAATTTGTAACTTGTTATTTTCCCATTCAATGATCATTTTTGAATCACCAAAGATTTGCAAGGAGGTAATATTTCGCATTATCGCAGAATTGAGGGTTTCCCATAGTGCAGCAAGTTCTGCCTTGTTGTTGGTGCCATGGCCTAGATGGAATTTTATTTGAATTTTTTCTTTTTTTATGTTGTTTCATAAAGTACTGCTCGAGATCCTCCAAATGGAGGGTTACTTGGCTTGCTCAGTCAAAGAAATCCCAAGGTAAAGTTTTATCAATACTTGGGTTTTTCAGAATCCGAATCCTTTTTTGTCTGTCCTCTTTTTTATGCTCTCGAGAACACTGCACAATCATAGCAGGTGTTACTTCAGATGGGATTTTCCAATCTAAAAATATTGCAAAATTCCTTGCCCACCATACTCCATAAATGAACAGAGAAGGGATGGCGCCAAAGCTTCGTACTGATGAATTTTTCCACCATTTTTAGTATCAATTTTCAAGCATTGATTCCATCGGGGAGGCCGAGCCACAAAAATATTTGTTAGTCATGTTCCACACTACGCCTGCATATGTACAACAAATGAATAAGTGCCTGGAATTTTCACAGTTCTCTTGACAAAGAGCACACCAACTTGGGACTTCCCAGCCACGTTTTGGTAGATTTTCCGAGGTTAACATTCTATTTTTCAGAGCTAACCGCAACAGAATTTGTGCCTTCAATGCTCCTGAAGTTTTCCAAATAGGAGACCACCACCATTTTGTTTCCCCTGAGAAAGAAACTAGTGCTTTCTCCACGTATCCCAATTTAGCAGAGTAATCTCCTGTGGTATTATTCTTCGACCATGCCAACTTCTCAGTAACATTTTCTTGTAGAGAAATAAAATTTAAGTTTAAAGCTTTTATCATTCTTGACCATTCATCTGCAGAATCATTTGCTAAGCCTAAATCGAATGCGGTCTTCCATGTTCCAGAACTCGAGTTCCTAATATATGCATCTGCAATAGCTTTTATGTTTTGACTCTTCAATAAGGAGACTGTTAAAGGAGACGTGATATAATTTCCTCCATAACCGACCCAAGGATCTTCTCCTATATGAACATTCCTTCCATCTCCCACTTTCCACGCCATCCATTTTCGAATTAGTGGATAAGAGAGAACTAGATCCTTCCACCCCACTGCGCCTCCCTTATGAGATTTAGCTGGACTTCCATACCAATCTATTATGGAGGAATTCATACAATATTTAGAGATCAATGATTTTCCCCAAAGAGTATCGTAATTAACTGTCAATCTCCAAAGTGTTTTGGCCGCTAGAGCTTGACATAACAAGTGTGGGTTTTTTATTCCCCAACCTCCTAACTCCTTAAGATTTGCTAAAATTGACCATTTAACCAGAGGTATCCCTAGGCTTCTGTTTGATGGTAGTCCATAGGAAAGAGAAACATTTTTTTCTTATCTTTGTTAAGATCCCTTTGGGGATGTATGCTATGGATGCCCAATATATTGGGATACTTTGCAGTACATCTTTTAAAAGGGTCAACCGGTCTCCTCTAGAAATAAATCTATTAGTCCAGCATGAAATGCATGACTCTATCTTTGTATATAGACAGATCTAGTCCTTGAAGGAATAAGCATTAGGCTTGAGGAAGAATACCAAATACTTGAATCCATCACCAAAGGAGCTCTGTGGAAATGCTATCTCTGTAGGGTTCCTCTGTAGAATCTCTTCAAGGGATCTGTTTATCGAGAGGCTTGACTTATCTAGGTTTATTTCCATTCCAATTGTTGTCTTATAAAGAATTAATACCCTTGCTAGTGACTATATATTTTCCACAGATCCTTCAACCATTAATACTACATCATCCACGAACAGAGTATGTGTCACCTCCATAGTCGAAGAAACATAGACCGCTATGAAAGAAACTTCTTTCTTAGCATGATACATCAACTTGCTCAATGCTTCATCAACTAGCAGGAATAAGAAGGGAGATAAAGGGAATCCTTGTCATAGACCTCTTCTAGGCCTAAAAAAGGGAGAAGGAGAACCATTGATTAGAACAACCATTGAAGTTGAGGTAACACAGCTCATAACCCAATTCACCAGTTCTATGTAAAACCCCATATGTATCAAAAGAAGGCATAAAAAGGTCCAACTAAGCCTGTCATAAGCTTTTGACAGATCAAGTTTGAGGGAAAAGGAATGCAGTTTATTTTTGTGTATCGTATGTATTTCCTCCTGAGCTATGGAAACTGCGTCATGAATTTGGCGGTTGAACAAGAATCCAAATTGTTCTTCCGAAATAATTTGACTTAAAATTGGTTTCATCCTTTGAGCAATAATATTAGCAATGATTTTGTGAATTACATTGCAACAAGAGATTGGTCTAAAGTCTCCAAAATCTGAGGTTTTTTGTTTCTTGGGAATTAAGGATAAGAAGGTGGAGTTCATTAATCCCAAGACCTTTCTAGAGCGTTGGGATTCTTTGATTATCTTCAGGATATCTTCTTTTAACATATCATAAAAACCAACAAAAAATTCAACAGAAAATCCATCAAGACCTGGACTTTTATCTTTTTGAAATGAATGTAAAATGTAGCTTAATTCTTCCTCTGAAACCTCTTTTTTTAAAGAGTCATTCATTTCGTTTGTGATTGATCTTGGGAAGAGTCTGAGAACCTGGAGGATTTCCTGTATCAGGAATCCCATAGGTTAACTGAAGAGACTTTTAAAGTAAGAAACCTTCGATTCACATTTATTATTGAAGGAGCTTCTTACACTGTTACCCTGTTCATTTTTTATCTCTGTAATAGTGTTCACGCTTTTCCTGTGTGAAGCAAAACAATGGAAGAATTTTTTTATATTGTCCCCTTATTTCATCCAGATTGCCCCGCTTTTTAACCTCCAAAGCTGTTCTTCGTTAGCCAATAATTTCATTCTGCGAACGGCCTCCAACTCCTTCAAATTGTTAAGTTCCTCTTCTACAAAAACACCAACATCATTCTCCTTGTACAAATTTTTAATCTTTTCTTCCACCTCGTTTAACTCCGCCTGTTGTCTTTCTCGAAATATTTTCCCCCAAGTTTTGGGGACCTTATTTTCCATTGCTAAATTATTCATAAAATATTTCATATAAGTGTCTGCATCATCTTCCCTTAAAAGGATCCAGTTTTGTTCTATTAGTTTTTTAAACTCTTCTTCTTTTAACCAGACCGGGTTAAACTTGAAAGGGGTGGGAGGTTTGTGTTCTTGTAATTCCATTAACAATAGAATAGGGCGATGATCAGAAATCCCTCCTTCTTCAACCCACGAATTAATTGAGAAAGGGCATGAGTAGAAGTTTTCTGAAATCAAGAAATGATCTAGTCTTTTAGAGATCGCATTTTCCCCACTTCTTCTATTCTGCCAAGTTGGATCCAATTTTATGGGAAGAACATCCACTATACCTTTTGAGTCGAAAAGAGCATCGAAGAAATTGCTAAGGGAGTCCTTACGAGCTAATTCCCCCCATATTTCTCTTTCTGAGACAATTAGATTTAAATCTCCTCCAATTATTGAATTATGATCTTCCCAAAACCTGTTGGAGAAGAAATTATCCCAGAATACCTTTCTATTGGTAAAGGTGCCATATACATTGTAAAAAGCATAGCAGAGTCTTGTGGTACTGTCTTCAAGGACTGTCATGAACACCTTGTCTTGGTAACCAGTCTCTATTTCTTTCAACACAGGGCTCCATACTGTGAGTAGCCCTCCTGAATGTCCATATACATTTATATGAGCGAAGGACCAATCTTTTAAGAACGGTTCTAGAGAATCCCAAGCTTTGCTTCCTTCTGACATGGTTTCTTGTAAGAGGATAACCAAAGGCTTAAAAATATTAATCATCCTCTTAAGGGAATTTACTTTTAGGGAACCCCCTAACCCCCTTGTATTAAAGGACAAACACCACATTAAGAAACCCTCAATAGGGCTTTATCCACTCTAAGGGCCCTAGAGATGGTTGACGGTTTTCTGCATTTAATGTCTAAAAGAGATTAGTTTTTAGCTTTTGTTAATTGGGATTTCCTACATAAAGTGATTTTGGGAGGGGGGTCTATTTTTAAACCTCCATGTTGACCAACGCGACCTCAGTAGACAAGGGTTCACCTCACTGTCGACACATACCGCAGTCTCCCTAGGCACTGGCCCAGGCAGGTTTGAGGCTTCCCAGCAACACCCGCAGAGCGGATGAGGTCTCACCCGAGGCGTCCAGGAAGAGCAAACGGAACCATGTTTCTGCCGAGGGAGGAGGAGAGTTGTGGCTGCATGGACTAGCTCTATTGCAGTACTTAACTAGAAACTTTAAGCATTCGACATGGAATTATAACATATTACTTAATCACAACATTTATCATCACAGCAACAGTAAGCAGATATTGCATCAATAAAATATAACAACATTCATATATCACAACATTGCACAAAGATCATACCAAAACATCATCATTATATTACTGTCGCAGTCGTATACCAGAATCAAAACATAGATCTCCATACACATACATCTCCTTATCTCTCGCTTGCTATTCTTTATGTCTTCTATCTCTCCATCTATGTATGTATATCACTTACAACTTACATCTATTTTTAGGCTTTTGCCATTACAATATGTGTACACTTACAAACGACTTCCTAATCGACACTATGGACAATTGACCCAATATCTAATTGACTTGGTCCAGAAGACCCCAAAAACCCGCATACCGCGGTACGACTGACTCACTATTACATAACATATGGTCCAAGTGACCTAAAACCCGCCAACTGCGGTATTCTTTAACACAAAATACTCCTTTTGCACCCTCATCCAATGTGTCGCAGGGTCAGCGGTGCCACGACACTTCCTCATCAAACCACCTGCCAACAGGCCCCCAACACAATCTTGTGGCTCGTCCTCGAGCCACGTCAACTACTGGACATAGTACACGCCAACTGTTCTTACTTTCTAGAGCACATGGTGTGTTCCAGCTCCTTCGGCTACATGGATCATCGTCTTGCTGTTCTATAAATTTTACCCAAAAGTGGGGAGCCCCCGACTTGCTGTCATGTACGTCTCGAACTCATCATCGAGTCTCTATGAATGGTATTGATGGGAAGGAAAAGAGGACAAATAGTACCAAGGTGCGAAATGAGCCGATGACTCTGGCACATTTGTTTTGCACCGGCGAACGGCTCCTACTATGGCCAGGGAGTTACTGCCCCAACCATCTCATTGGTCAAGAGAAGCACAATCCTTCGAACAACTACTGCATACTTAATAATGCTAGTGCGGCCCTTGGCTCGTTCATACCACAGTGTAAATGCATCCGCTGTATCAAGGCGCTCAAGGACACTCATCGTTCGGGCTCGCAGGGCCCCTAGGGTACTGCGACGAGAAATGAAGTGAAGAATTTCCATAGCTTCCTTGGAATTCCTCACAACTCAACTCGTAAACTGATCTAATAGCATAACCACACTTATTCCGGAAAGAGTTATTTGTACCGAACTACGGTCGGCCTCTGCTACTTATAGCTGGACCATGCTCGGGTCACGATGGTGAGAATGATGCCCTAGTACCTTGCATTTGTGTGCGTGAACCCATCGACTGACGCAGTGGGTGGCGACCATGCTTCCATCGAAGATCCCACGTTCCATCATGTGAGAAATCTCCTCGCATCTTCCTGATCGTATAGGCCTAGTGTACCATGTGCAAAACATACTTTCGTCATGTGGTAACTAGGCTGAATCTTGCAAGCAAAATCATGTATAGAGATGATGGCACAGGGTCACAAGAAGTTAGTGGGATAGTAGTGTGAGTATTTTGATCACATAAGATCTAGGAGCTATGGAGAACCTCACAAAATCGAATTAATTTGCAAAAACAGTGGAAAAACTTAAAAAAGATGATAATTTTACACACAATGTATGCTCAAATCTTTGATTAACTGACTGTCTAACATGTGAAAATGTTAGTAACAGGTTTTTATTACATCCATGAGAAAATCGAGAGCATTAGGTGGCTCAAGCTGAGTGTACAAGTCATCAATGCCAAATTGGCCTCAATCCCCCCTAGGTGGGTCCAACTCAATCCCAATCACCCCAAACAGCCACGAATTCTGGTGTGGAGGTGGCTGAAGCATGCTGGGTCATTAATGAGCTCAAGGCAGGCGTGGGTGAGCAAGTAGAGGAGGTTTGGGGGCCCAAGGGAGCATTAAATGCTCCAAATCTAGCCAAAAATGGGCAAAAATCCACCCTAGCGCCCTTGGTCAACTAAAATTCCCCAAAACAAGGAGAGAGGGTGCACCAGCAATTAATGAGGGCGCACTTGTGGACAAAACTGGAGGATGGGTGAACAGGTTTGCTTGGAAGTGGGTGTGAACACTCTCAAAGTGGGTATTTGACCAACTATAGTCACTTAATCCAAAACATGGTTTAATTAAGCACATGGGCAATTAAAAATTTATGGATTATGGTACTAAGTGTGGTTACTGTTCTAACACCCCCCCTTAACCATAACTTTGTACATCTCATGAAAGATAAGTGGGAGGCCTTGGCAACAAAGGCTCAAGTCACCTCAATACAAACAGAAATTTTATTTGTCCATATGAACCGAGGAAAAGAAGTAAAACCTCATGGGATAAAAACTTCCCTCAAAAATGGACATGGGGCTGAACCTGCAATTAAATTGCATCAATCACCATCCATCACTCACTCCAAGCAAAGCTCTCAAGTGAGTGAAGGTCTTCTCAGTAAAGCACTTGGTGAAAATATCTGCAGTTTGCTCGGTGGATGGGCAATACTGCAATGAAATCACCCTGTCATGCACCAAGCCCCGAATGTAATGCATGTGGATCTCAATGTGCTTTGTTCTTTGCCTCTGTACTGTATCAGTAGATATCTTGATGGCACTTTGATTATCCACCCAAATATTGGTTGGAGAATCAATAGCAACACCAAACTCCCGAAGAATGCCTTGCAACCAAACACACTGTGTGGCTGCATTCACTGCTGCCCTGTACTCGGCCTCTGCTGATGAAAGAGAAATTGTATGCTGTTTCTTACTTGACCAGCAAATAGGACCTTCAGCAAACATAAACACAAAACCTGAAATGGACTTTCTATCGATGGGATCTCCCGCCCAATCGGAATCAGAAAATCCATCTAGTTGAAGTGAAGAACCAGCTGCATAGTGTACCCCAAAGTTCTTTGTTCCTTGGACATAATGAAGGATCCTTTTGGCTGCCTTCCAATGGATCTCATGTGGCTGATGCATATACCTTGCTACAGCACTTACAGCATAAGACAAATCAGGTCTTGTATGTGTAAGGTACATCAAACTTCCAACTAGCTGCCTGTAGAGAGTGCAATCCACCAATGGGGAGTCTTCAAATTCACCTAGTTTTATGCCTGAAAGGAATGGGCACTTGGCTGCCTTACATTCAGACATTTTAAACTTGAATAACAGGTCTGAAGCATACTTAGGTTGACTCAGCAATATACCTCTCTCAGATTGCTCAATTTCCAAACCCAAAAATTGCCTTAGCAATCCTAGGTCGCTCATGGCAAATTCACTGTGCAAAGAAGCTTTAATTGAGCCAATTTGTTTGGTGCAGCTCCCTGTAATTAAGAGATCATCAACATACAGTACAATGACCTGCAAATTATCATCACAATGCTGCAAATAAACATTTGGATCAGACTTGCATCGACAGAAACCAATTGAGAGCAAAAAGGCATCCATTTTGGCATACCAAGCCCTGGGGGCTTGCTTGAGTCCATAGAGTGACTTCTTTAACCTGCATACAAGTGTGGGATCCTCTTGGAATCCTTCAGGTTGCTGCATATATATCTCTTCCTGTAGCTCACCATGCAAGAATGCACTTTTGACATCCATGTGGTGAACTTCCCAACCTTTACTAGCTGCCATGGCTAGAGCTAGTCTAATTGAGTCCATCTTTGCAACCGGTGCAAAGGTCTCTGTATAATCCACACCATGGATTTGTGAGTAGCCCTTAGCCACTAACCTAGCCTTATACTTCAGATCAGAACCATCAGCAACAGGTTTGGTTCGAAAAATCCACTTACATTGCACAAGTTTCCTCTTGGGAGGAAGAGGCACCAAATCCCATGTTTTGTTCTCTTGGAGAGACTGGAATTCTTCTTGCATTGCTGCTCTCCACCTTGGATCATGATGATCTTCCTGATATGATGTTGGATCAGATCCAATCATCATATAACAGTGATCAGCAAGTTCACTTTCATTTGCAAAGGAAGCATTGATTGTTTGAGATCTAGTCTTCCTAGGCTCTTGGGGATTGCATGCCAATTCACCTGCAGCTTCTATGATTTTTTCAGCCCACTTGGGCCTTCATGGTGACTCATGTACAGCAATGTCATCTTCAGCCATGTCATCTTCAGCAATATCAGAAAAATCAGAGGTGGAATCATCACTAATCTCATTAAGGTGTGGAGGAGAGGAGCTTTCCCCCGGTGCAAGCTCAAAATCTGGAATTGGTTCTTCTTCGAATTGCACACTTCTCTCAATGAAAGTTTTAAGTGTGGATGTGTCAAAGAGCTTGTAGCCCTTTGTGTACTCACTATATCCAACCATGATACATTCCCTGCTCTGTGGCTCCAAAGCCTTCCTCTTTTCTGATGGAATTTGAGCCCATGCTCTAGACCCAAAAATCCTGAAATTTGACACATTTGGTTTTTGGCCGAACCATGCCTCATAGGGGGTTTTTCCTTTGACTGATTTGTGAAAGGCTCTGTTCTGAATATGAGCAGCACAATTGATGGCTTCATCCCATAGCTTAGGGCTTAGATCCCTAGCTTCAATCATGCAAGTAGCCATCTCCTTGAGAGATCTATTTTTCCTCTCTGCCACACCATTTTGCTGAGGTGTGTAGGGGATTGAATGTTGCATTTGGATGCCACATTCCTCACAAAGGTGCTGAATGTTATTATTCACATATTCTTTTCCATTATCAGTCCTAAGGATCTTTATCTTATGACCACTATGGTTTTCCACTAGGGCTTTCCAAATCTTCAATTTCTCAAACACTTCTGACTTCAATTTAAGGAAGTAAACCCAGCAGAATCGAGAGTAGTCATCTATGAATGTAAGTACATACCTTGATCCACCATATGATGGAGTGGGAAGAGGACCAATGAGGTCTAAATGTACCAATCCAAGTGGTTGAGTGGATCTCCTTTCCATTCCCTTCTCATAGCTGCGCTCAGGATGCTTTCCAACTACACACCCAATGCATGCACCATTTGAAGATCTGATTTCTGGAAGCCCTTCCACCATCTCGTCCTTGTGCAATTGCTGGAGGTATTTGTAGTTCATGTGGCCAAATATTTCATGCCACAACTTGGAGGTCTCGTTGGCATGAGAGACAAGAGCATGGTCACTAGAATTTGGAATGAAATTTGAGAATTTGTACATTCTCTCATCATGATCTGCATACCCTACTGCCACAACTTGATTTGAAGAGATTTCTGAGATTTCTACCAAATCTAGAGTAAATGTCACTCTCTTGGCTTCTCCTGTATGGGTCATTTGATAGACTGATAGCAAATTTGCAGCCAATGAAGGTACATAGAGCACATCACTGAAATAGCCATGCTCCATGTCAATCCTACCAATCCCTTTGGTCTAAATTTCTGAATCACCTCCCATTCGAACTGTTGGGCCACCATTCGAATGCATAGAGGAGAAGAGCTCTCTGGATGAAACCATATGTCTGCAAGCTCCTAAATCAATGATAAAGGATGAGGGATTTGAAGTACCTTCTACCAAAGCATGACACTTCTCCTTATTGTCAGGGTTTGAGGTGCTCTCCTTCTTCCTTGTGCCCTCAGGGACTGGGATGTTGTTCTTCTCCAGCAGCTGCGCCATTGAGTCAATGGTTTTCTTCATACATGAGCTCTCTGGATGCCATCCCCTATGACAATAGGTGCATTTGGTCTTTTCCTTTCCCTTCTTGTCCTTCTCCTTTGACAGATTCGAACCCCCATCTGCAGACTTGGTCTTGTCAAACTTCCTCTTCTCTTGCTGCTTCGAATTCTTGGCTTTCTGTTTTCCTTTGCTTGCATTTGAAACACCCATTGCCAATGCTTGGTCCTTTGATTTTATGGTTCCCATCTGAACTAGTTTATCCTGCTCCTGAGTGAGACACTCCATGAAGGTAGCTAGTGATGGCATTTGCCAATTTCGAAGGGTCATTTTGGCTGAGTGAAATGTGCTAACAAATACTGAAAACTCTGGGCCTAGCTTCGAAAGGATGGAGAGAATCAATTGTTCTTCCTTCTTAACAATTCCACATTGTTGCAGTTGAAGCACCAGTGACTTGAATTTCATGAATAAATCCTGGATGGTTTCAAAATGCGCTGGGCTCAAGCTAATGAGCTCGTTTTCAAGCTGGTGGCCTCTCAGTTCATCAGTTTTCCCAAAGAGTGATTCTAGCTTCACCCATACTTCATTGGGGGTTGTCAAACTGTCTGTATGAAACAAGAGTTCCCTTGAAATGCTCAGGCATAGCAATCCATAAGCTTCATCAAGTCGATTGTAGTACTTTGCTTTCTCCACAGCAGAATTTGGCTCCACTTCTGTGCCCATGGTCACTCTATAGAGACCCTTAGATCTCAGCTTGATGACCATCTCAGCCTTCCAATCGAAAAAAATTGAAGGGTGTGAGCAACATTTGGTTTGCTTCCATGACTGCTGCGTTAATGGTGAGAAAACTACTGAAACACCTGCAAAAAACACTCAATTTTTGTCTGGAAATCCTCTCTAGAATGCAGTTCAATGCTCAATATTGACCTGCAACTCACTAACTCCATGATGGCTCTGATACCATGTGATTATTTTGATCACAGAAGATCTAGGAGCTATGTAGAACCTCACAAAATCGAATTAATTTGCAAAAACAGTGGAAAAACTTTAAAAAGATGATAATTTTACACACAATGTATGCTCAAATCTTTGATTAACTGACTGTCTAACATGTGAAAATGTTAGTAACAGGTTTTTATTACATCCATGAGAAAATCGAGAGCATTAGGTGGCTCAAGCTGAGTGTACAAGTCATCAATGCCAAATTGGCCTCAATCCCCCCTAGGTGGGTCCAACTCAATCCCAATAACCCCAAACAGCCACGAATTCTGGTGTGGAGGTGGATGAAGCATGCTGGGTCATTAATGAGCTCAAGGCAGGAGTGGGTGAGCAAGTAGAGGAGGTTTGGGGGCCCAAGGGAGCATTAAATGCTCCAAATCTAGCCAAAAATGGGCAAAAATCCACCCTAGCGCCCTTGGTCAACTAAAATTCCCCAAAACAAGGAGAGAGGGCGCACCAGTAATTAATGAGGGTGCACTTGTGGACAAAACTGGAGGCTGGGTGAACAGGTTTGCTTGGAAGTGGGTGTGAACACTCTCAAAGTGGGTATTTGACCAACTATAGTCACTTAATCCAAAACATGGTTTAATTAAGCACATGGGAAATTAAAAATTTATGGATTATGGTACTAAGTGTGGTTACTGTTCTAACAAGTAGTCACAACACTGTCCCATACCCCCCAATCCTCTGTAATCATCACAAAATCCTGCATGTACTCAACCAAATATGTCATCGATCCTGGTCGCAACGCTGTCATGTGTCTCCAACTGCTTCAAACTTGTGGCTCAAGCCTCTCTGCTTGCACATTCCTTCGTCTGTAGGTGGGCCATCGGCCACCAAACAACCTGCAACACACACTCTTTTTCCGCGCTCTTTTTGTTTTTTTCGATGTGACTTAGACATCGCACTATTCCAAGCCTTATTGATAGGGCTTCAACCTGTGACCATTTACCAGCTTGGGGAGCATCGCCCCATCCAACTGCTGCAACTGAACCGCTCCTCCTGAAGTAATACTACTAATGCAATATGGACCTAGCTAATGCATCTGCAATTTTCTTGGATGTTTCATAAACTTGCTGTCGTATAGTAGCACCAAGCCACCTTGCTGAAACTATTTACTTTTGATGTGGCGATCATGCCATGCCTTCTAGCGATCCTTCTCCACCCCTTAGTGAAATCCAATGATAAATCAATCCTCTTCCCGCTGCACCAATTGCACTAGACATTCATCTAAGGCTGCAACATCATCCATGCCCGTAATAGCCGCAATGCGTAGACTCGGAACAATGTACTCCATTGGCATGATCACTTCCTTCCCATATACCAGCTTAAAAGGTGTCTGACTAGGCAACCTTTTACATGTGGTGCGATAGGCCCACAACACTGTTGGGATTTTCAGATCCCAATCATCGCGGTTTGCATTGCACACCTTGGTCAGTGCATGTTCCAATACCTTGTTAAACACCTCCACCATTCCATTCGCCTATGGGTGATAGGGTGTACTCTTCTTATGCTGTATCCACAACTCCTCCGTCAATGCGTTGATGGTGCGATTAAGAAAGTGGCTGCCTTGATCACTAAACAATATATTAGGACAGCTGAAATGAGTGACGATGTGGTCGAACAAAAATTGAGTAGCCGTTGTTGCGGAACAATCAACTATGGGTGCCTTCTTGGCCCATCGGGTCAAGTACTCTGTCATCATGATGATGTATCGCGCACCCGTACGTTTCCCTGGTTGATTGATCGAACCGACAAAATCCACAGCCCATTTTTCGAACGGTTGCAATGTCACTTGAGGTAGCAGCGACATCTCATCGCTTCTGGATGGCTTGCCAGTGCACTGAAAAACATCGCAAGACCGCGCATAGTCTGTCACATCATTATGTAATGTGGGCCACCAAATCCCTGCACGCGGTACCTTTTGGGCAGTCACCCGACTGTCATAGTGTCCTCCCGCTACTCCACCATGTGCGTCAGCCAATATCTGTGCTTGCTCATGCGGCAAGACACATCTGCGCAATATTTCATCAGTGCCCAATTTATACAACTCTCCCGCGATTAGGTGAAAGTCAATAGCCTTGACAACCAAATGCTTCTTCTTAGTAGTGGTAAAGTCATCGAGCGTGGTGCCTGTTACTAGAAATTGAAGGATGTCATCAAAATATGGATTAGTGGTGGCAACTTTAAATAATTTGGCATCCGGCAGCCCATCTTCAATATTAGTCGATTCCTCCCCTGTGTCAATAGGTGACAAATGATCTGGTCCAGCATTCAACCACCCCGGTTTCACAATGACTTCAAAATCAAACTCTTGAAACAAAAGTAACCAACGACATATCTTCCCCCCCAACACAGTCTTATTGACCAAGTACTTTAATGCAGATTGATCAATGAACATTTTAAAGTGTCCACCCAATAAATAATGCCTAAATTTCTGCAGCACATAAACCATGGCCAGACCTTCGCGTTCTGTGGTAGTGTAATTTCGTTTTGCAGAGGACAGCTTCCGACTTGAAAAAGAAATAGGATGATCAAGGTATCCTTCTCTGGTTGAGCCAACACAACACCTAATGCAATCAATGAAGCATCAACATGGACATGGAATTCCTTACTCTAGTCTGGAAAGACCAAGATTGGTGCTGACGCTATCTTCGCCTTGAACGTTTTGAAGCTATCCTAACATTCCGGGCTCCACTGAAATGCCGCATCCTTCTTCAACAACTTTTCCATAGGGGTAGTAATCGTAGCATAACCCCTGATAAACTTGCGATAATACCCTATATGACCCAAAGTGGTGCTCAACTGCTTAACAATGGTTGGCAGTTGCAACCCCAAAATGAGCGCAATTTTAGCTGGATCAACCAGCAATCCATGTTTACACACAATATGACCCAGCAATATCCCAAACATTCCACAAAAAATACATTTCTTCAAGTTCAACGATATATGGTGCTGTCGGCATCACTCAAGCATTAATAGCAGATTGGCCAAATGATCGCAAATCAACCCTTACATGGTCCAATCATCCATATATACCTGCAAACATTTATGAATAAAATCCTTGAATGCGGCAACAATGACCCGGGAGAATATCGCAGGTGCATTCTTCAAACCAAACGTCATTACTGTGTACTAAAAGTAACCCCATTCAGTAACAAAAGTTGTCTTATGGCGATCTTCCTTGGCAATGCGAATCTGATGGTAGCCAGAGAATCCATCAGTGAATGAGTACATCTCCTGGCCACCCACAAGCATGCTGGAGCAGCCTTCAGTGCTTCCTCCAATGCCAGCAATCGCTATGGTTCTGAGATGTGGTCTTCAAATTCTGTCAAAAAGGTGGTTAGGCCAGGAAACTCCTCATAGATAGGCAATGTGATCATTTTTGTCGCAACACGACATAAGGATTGTGTAACTAAGCCACATTTTCAGAATGGTACCTCATGCAATCTGTTCTGCTAGTGTTCTGGGGCATCATCAAAGTCAGAAGATGCAGATCTCTCGCTGTGCCATTCCAACTCACCATGGATAGTAGGATGAATATAATCTTCAGAAATATTGAATGCATGGTCCCATCCAGCGGGATCATCACCTTTTATAGGTTCAATGTATCGACATCCTTTAGCCGGATCCAACAGGGCTATGACTCTGAAATCGCGATTCTCAAAGGTCATCATGCGCTTCTTGAAGTTGATTACAGCTCCACTATCATTAGCCCATCCAATCCCCAAGAGCACCAGATAAGAGCTTCCTCCCTCAACCACTTCAATGACATCGAAGTCAGCATAGGTCTTCATGCCCTCAATATCGATCGTGAGTCGCAAAACTCGCCCAATGGGTGATACCTTCGCATGGTTAGCCAACCGGAGCTGCACAGGAGACCATCTCAATGGGGGATTCCCCATCTTCTACCATGCCTACTTGGTTAAGATGTTAACATCCAAACCAAGGTCAAGAATAACAAAGTCAACATCATATTCACCAATTTGAATATTCATTCACATCTCCTTACCAGTCTTCCGTCACTGTAGGGAGTTTACTGCCGAATCCTACCGTCCTTTCATAAATCGCTGCAACCATCCCTCAATCTCAACCAGGGCAGTTGGGTCTCGGGCCAATAACAGATAGCTTTCAAGAAACTTTTGCAATGTCCCCGATGGTAGCGGCCGATCAGCCTCTGATGCAGTATCAAAGACAGGTGGCATATCGCAAACAATAGCCTTACCGTAGTCTTTCTCCAAGGTCCGACATGCCTCCAGGAATGTCTCCCGCTTCGTATCAATGTCGAAAGGTACTATCTTCTGACTAGCCAAAATAATCAGTGGTCACGAACCATCTTCCCTAGTCATCTTGCCTCCATGAGTGACAACATCCACCGAAGCATCTTGTGGTCGCGGTTCTGCAGAAATGGTTGCAATATTTGCACCCTACGACTGGTTCTGCTGCAGATTCCCTAGTTGATTGACATTTGGATTGGTGTTCGGTAGTGATCATGGGGGCTGGTTCTGTATTGGTTTTTGTACCTGATTCTGTACTGGTTGCTATGGTTGGGCCTGATTATATAACTGTGGATCGTTCCCAGCCTTCCATCGTGCAATCAACTGTGGACAATTCTCAACCATATGATCATTACCAAAATAGAACGTACATTGATTCTGTAGTAGTGGGAAGTCGCGCTAATAATGCCCCCATACCTCACAGTGGTAACATTGAATAGGTCCACGACCACCTTGGCCTCCTCCTCCATGACCAAATCTACCACCGCGTCCACCCCTGTATCCTCCTCGGTAGCCGCCCTGCTGCTGGTACTGAGGTTGGTTAAACTATTGTTGCATCGATGCTAGTGGTATCCCTTGCCCTTGTGGTGCATACTACGGTTGTTGTACATACTGTGGCTGAGGGGGAGTCATCTGCATCGGAGTATATTGCGGCATGAACTGCTGTGGTTGCTGTTGTGGTGGTGCAAACTGCATCTGCGGTTGCGGTAGCGGCTGGGATACCTTCGGTTGTAGTTGTGGCTGTTGCATGGCGCGTTGATCATCCTTGACATAGAATGCATCACACATCCTCTCCTGCAGCAACCCATATGTACGGAAATCCTTGTCATCGTGACCCACCGACTTGCAGAATGTGCAATAAATATTTCATGGGGTTGTGACGATTTTCTGCATATACAGGCAATTATCATGACTCTGCCCAAACACCTGGAAAACACGACACCATGGCATACTACCACCATTCAACGGGTTTGGCACACCTGACACCAAATAATTACGGAAATCCGGGCAATTATCCTTCGTATGCCCTTCTCCTCAGCATCACACACATCATACTTCATCGTGTTGTTCCTTATTCTTCTTCAAATCTTGCAACTGTATAGTCAAGTTAGCGAGCTGCGTCTGTATCTGCGACATCCCGACTGCATTATCTCCAATCAGTGATGCCTCCAATTGCATTGCAATCTCTAGAGCTTCGCTAGGCATCGATATGTTCTGTTGCATCAGTGGCAGCTGAATGTGGGGTAGCAGTGTCGTAATGAACCATTCTTTATGTTGGATGGCGCTCATATCGAAACTAACCTTTTCCATCAGCATCTTGAATCACTGGTCGAAATCCCATATTGTCTCATTGGGATACTACTTAATTTCCTTCAATTCAGTAATATATTGAGCCTCTGAATTAGGCCGTCTAGATTCAGCAATCATCCCATCCTAAATCTCATCCAGTGACTTCTCTGGGGCCCCCATAGGGACTAGAATAAACTTGATGAACCAATCTAATGCATGACCTTGTAGAGTCGTGGCTAACTGTCCTTTCTTAGCATCGGTATCAGTGATCAGTTTCATAGTCTAGATCACTTCACACAAAAACCAATACTATTCTGGGTTGTCTATCGCACTCTCCTGGAACAATGGTAACTTAGCATCATTGCCCGCCATTCCGGGCTTCCTTCCTCCTGTCGCTGTGCTACTACCAATCAACTTCTGCGGAATTGAGGAACTTGGCAGTGTCGAAGTGGTATTTCTTGTTGGTTGCAAGTCAGTGAGTGGAGGTGTGGGTATGCTGGTATCAGGGTTTGGTCCTGCCTCTATCCTAGGCGTAGCCTGGTCGTCCCTGTCAGGACTGTGAGATCGCTTTGTCCCGTGTATTCTTCCTTCGTGGTTTTGCAATTCGACCGCAGCAGGACCTTCTCCTGTCCTCTGCCTCTTCTCCTATCAAAACCTCTGTCCTCCTCTTGTAAGACCACCTTCTTTCTCGTCTTCGCTCACAGTCTCCTCAGGGTCTGCACCCATCTACCCCTTACCATTGCATGTACCGTTCCCCAGCAGTCACGGTACCCACGGCCTCCACCCACTGGGTTTTCTACTGATCAAGGTGCATCTCTAATATACCCTTTTCGCATATTAGCATCTTAATCGACAGTTGGAGCGACAACAAAAACCTTCCTCTTGGTCCTCGGAAGAAGTATCTTTCAGCTTCACTATAGGATTTCTTCGTGTCGACCGCAAATTCAGTGATATATCCCTCCAAGATGCTATCAATCCAAACTTCAATAGCTCGTGATGCCTTGTTATCGACTTCTTGCAACTCCTGAATCAATTCCGGGGTCCAAACTGTTGGCTCACCACCCTGGAAATTCCTCTTTTGGAAGGACATCTTTGACAACCATTCGTACAGGATGATCAGGAATTCACAGAAAAACCATTCGTCCGGACCGTCGTCAATATACCTTCCCAGGCAATGATCTACTATCAGTCACGTGTTCCGGATTTCTTCTTCAGCAAACTCCCGCAACTTCTGATCAAACCAGCTCTGTATCTCTGGCTTCGTCGGGTGCCACAACATGAACTCCTTTCACTCTACACACGGTCTTGGAAATGGAACCATTTGTTGACCAACGTGACCTCGGTCGATAGGGGTTCACCTCACTATCGAGCCCCCAGGGTTGAGCCCACCCAGCAACACCCGCAGAGCAGATGAGGTCTCACCCGAGGCATCCAGGAAGAGCAGACGGAACCATGTTTCCACCAAGGGAGGAGGAGAGTTGTGGCTGCACGGACTAGCTCTATTGCAGTACTTAACCAAAAAATTTAAGCATTCGACATGGAATTATAACATATTACTTAATTACAGCATTTATCATCACAGCAACAGTAAGCAGATATTTCATCAATAAAATATAACAACATTCATATATTGCAACATTGCACAAAGATCGTACCAAAACATCATCATTATATTACTATCGCAGTCGTATACCAGAAGCAAAACATAGATCTCCATACACATACATCTTCTTATCTCTTGCCTACTATTCTTTATGTCTTCTACCTCTCCATCTATGTATGTATATCACTTACAACTTACATCTATTTATAGGCTTTTTCCATTACTATATTTGTCCACTTACAAATGACTTTCCTAACCAACACTATGGACAGTTGACCCAATATCTAACTGACTTGGTCCAAATGACCCCAAAAACCCACATACCGCAGTATGACTGACTCACTATTACACAACATATGGTCCAAGTGACCCAAAACCCGCCAACTGCGGTATTCTTTAACACAAAATACTCCTTTTGCGCCCTCATCCAATGTGTTGCAGCATCAGCGGTACCGCGACACTTCCTCATCAAACTACCTGTCAACACTCCACGTAGGAGTTCTTCATTCCTCCCCATAGAGGCCATCCTTGCCCTAGTGTTGTAATGCCTCTGTCATGTCCCAAACTGGCATTGGGTCACAATGGCCTAAGCACATTGGACATATTCATTAGAGTTTGTCAAATTGATGCTAAGGGTCAAATAATTGGCAAGGAGGAAAATTACTAGTTTCCTAGGTTTGGGGTGGAAGCTTTGGGATTTGGAATAAGGGGAATAATAAATGATATTTGAACATTAGAATGGCATAAATATTTAATAAAGGAGCTAAATAAATATATACAAGTTGAAATCAAAGTGGCATTTGATCATGAAGACACATGGAGGAAGGGGGGCCCACATATGGCTAGATTTCCCCACTATACTTGGCATCATGCTCTCACCAATTCAAATTCAAGGTGAATGGTAACATAATTGGGGGAGTTCAAAAGGTATTATTCATTGCATGACTCATCCAAGTTCTAAATGTAGAGGAAGAGTAACTCCCATGGAAGAGGAAGAGGCAATTGGGAGCTAGTGAGACACTTGGGCTAGATTCCCTCGCTCTATGACAACAATGATGAAGATGATGTGACACCTATGACACAAATCAGACCCAAAGGCTGAAATATGATAGATATGACATGTCAGGTCTAAAAATAGCCTCCAAGAGGGCGCTCAAGGGAGTTAGGGTAGCTAATATGCTTCCACATGCGATTTGGTGGAAGTGGGAGACTAGGAATTGTTGTATAAGTGGCGTTCTTTGGAATCTCTTCCCAACTTGAGTTGGCATGAGTCTCTTGGAAGGAATTCGACCCATGGAGGTCAATAAAAGTTTATAAATGTCAATAACAAACAATGAAACCATATTTTGATCATTTGAAAATTTTTCAATTGCATTTGTGAAGAGGGAGAGCTAGTGGATGACTGGTTTCTTTCCTTAGCCAATTTTGAGGGTGAAAGATTCCCATCCAAGTTGGTAATTTGAAAGTCCATTCAGACCTTTCATTTGGAGATTTAATGGATTTTTTATTTGAAGGTGTAAGCTACAGGGTAGCTCATGGTTTCTTCTAGTGCAGCACACTCTCTCAACCATTTCTAGTTTTGATCGCATATTCTTGACTCTTGAGGGAGGGCGTTTTTGGTGAGATCTTGTACTCTTTGGGAGAGATTCTCATGATATATTTCTATTTTAATATGATTAATATAATATTTTCTTCATCTCCATAAATTTTCAGGTCGAAATACCAAGTGGTTATATGTAAAATGGATTATTAATGAGAAAATAGTGACCATTCCCCCACTAGATTGATGTATGCCAATGTATTGATGATAATTTTGAATGGAAGAATATTTATATGATATATTTATGATGTATGGAATTCCATTTATGATTATTACAAGTTTCATGTTCAGCACTTAAGCATTTGGATCCATCTTGCTCAGTTTTATTTTATTTGAAGAAGATTTCATGCTATTTCCCCCAAGGTTGAACTAGTTATTTTTGCTGCTGTTTGGGAGAAGGTTAGAACATAATTAATAATTGATTAATGGTGAAAATGAGACCTAAATAATTTCCCTCAAAAATCCCCTACCTCTGTTCAGAATTTCGAGTGAGTTTGGAGGCATTTGGAGAGTCATTTTCAGTACTTACCCTGGGGGGATTTGAACCCCAAATTGCTAGTTAAATTCCATACTTTGTCCAGAATCTTAAAAAGTTTGCAGAAGTATTTTTACAGTCATAAATAATCCATGAAAATAATAATAAAGTACAAATATCATTCATACACCTTCACTGAATATTTAGAGGCATTTGGAGCCAATTGGAGACCTAGAGACCAATACTAGTCAAAGGGAAATTGCTAGTAAAGTTCCCTACATTGGACAGAATTGAAAGAGGATTTGCATAATTATTTTAAAGGTCCAAAAGCATCCATGAAACACATATTTATGTTCTAACATCATCCATATACCTTCTCAGAATATTTGGGAGCATCTGGGGCAAATTGGAGACCTAGGCATCAAAACTAGTCAAAGGTCGAATTTGGGGAAAAAGTGAAAATTGGTCCTTTAATAAAAGTATTAAAAAGGGACATTACAATGGTATCAGAGCATGATCTTGGAACCTGATGTGGTGTGATATTCATGAGGACAAGAAGTCAGGGACCACCATTAGATATTGAAACCAAAAGTGTTTTTGTTGAAGAGGAAAATAAGCCAATGGGTGAGCATATTTTCTCAAGCACAGGACCCCAAAATAGAGAAAATGAATTTAAGAGAACACAAAGGCCTACTACACCAAAATTTCTTGAGTCCAAATATGTGGAAGAAATTCATCTCGAATGGAAAACTTTGTGTGAAAATTGCAGAAACGCTATACCATTTTATCAATACCTCATTGTCTCATAGAAGCCCAAGATGAATGAAGGTAATAAGAATCCATTTCAAAATAGAGAATTGAATTATGAAATAAGTAAAATGCCACTTCCCACCTTTGATGGCTCATCTCAAATTTCTGCACATACTTGGGTACAAAACGCATTAGCTTGCTTGAAGGAGAAAAATGAGGAGACCCATGAACCACCTAGTTCTGGAATAGGTGAAGTAGAAGAAGCAGTACATGAAGAGGATCGAAAGTCACTCCCAAGTGACTATGAAAAATATTAAGGGACATCACATGAGCATGAAGAAGATTCTATTGAGAGTATTGAAGATCAATTCAAGACACATTCTACCTTGGACATGAATCAATGAGCATCTACTGATGGATGCTTGAACTATGAAGGAGTACCTACTGATGGGTGCTCACACCTCTATGTTGGTGATATAGAGATCACTTTTGAAAGTGTTTCAGCACACCAAACTTCCATTAAACATGAAAATGAATACCTTGTAGCAGTTGAAGAAGAAATAAGATCAACGTCCCCATCACCACTCGAGCTTCATGAAGTTGGTCCAAGCAAGAAGGAAGAAGATGAGGAGGTTCATTTGCAAGATAATCATTTTCTTGAAAGGTCCTTAAAAATTAATGAAAAGAAGATCCAAGCATCCCTCAGCATTCTCCATGACACTCAAGCATTGGTGTCAAATTCTTGTTGGAGATCTACTTCAATGGAAGAAACATCCTTCATTGAAGACATGGAGAAGATTCAAAGAGGAATGTGCCACATCAAAGGTAATTTCATGTCTTTGATTTTTTATAGAAACCATTTTTTTGAGCTTAATGAATTGTTACATGATGCATACTTGAAGAATAATGAGGATAGTCATAAGCTCACAATTCCAAATGAGCAACTTCTTGAAAAGTTGAAAGATACTTGATTTTCCTCCTATGTTTCAGATTGTCAAATGGTAGATTGTTTGGAGGATTCTCATGACATGGTGGATCATGAGAAATGTGGAAAATTGAATGTGCTTGATGTGTTTGAAGATGAACTTGAAGAAATCCAAACACTTGATGTGGTGGAAGAGGAACTTGAATTGTCTCTGGATGAAGGTTATGCAATTTTTAAAGAAGAGCATGATTCCTCTACATTGGAACCAATCTATGACAAAGGTTTCACACTTTTGAAGGAGCTGCATGATAGTATCCATATGGATCCTTCCCATGATGAAACTTCTACACTTTTTTATCATTTGGGTGAGTTAGTTAATTCTCCTACATCTTACAATTCCATGTTTTGCAGCATTAGTCTCAATGAATAATGGGTGAAAGGGTTCTTTTTGATGGTGCCACATGAGGAGTATGGAAATCCTAGATTTACTTTTTATGATGATATGGTTGGAGCACATTCTCATTCACATTTGCAGCATAATCCTTTGTTACTTTATGATGATGCACATCTACATGGATGCACCTATGATATGCATTTGAGTCACTTGAAGACTCATGGTTTTTCTTGCTCAACACTTGATTCATTTAATGTTGGAGGAACTTCATCCAACACTTGGGTGAATATATTTATGATTGGAGAACATTTTTGTTGGAAACCACATACTTTGTTATATCTTTATGATTCTCACATTCAGGGATGTATGGGTGATACTTCTTTGAGTCATTTGAAGTCTCCTTGTTTTTTCTGCTCATTATTTGGTTCAGATTTTAGTGGAGATTCTTCATTCACTTCTTAGATGAAAGAATACGTCGCTAAATATTTTGATGAATATCACATTCTTTTTTAGTAGCATTATAGGAAATGGGATCCTCACCTATGTCATTGGAGAATATTTGATTGGTCACTTGAATCTTGTATGCACTTAGAAAATGGTGGTCTACTTGCTTGGAGGTATAAGCACTTTCATGATTCTTTGATGAAGCACCTCTTTGATGTACATTTTCATTATGTTGTTATGTACTTTGATGATATATATTTTGTACACATGATGTTTGGAAGATTGCATACAAGAAAATGGGATCCAGGAATCCTCTTATCTAATGGTATGGGTTGGAGAGCACTCCTAATTGTTGGGGTGTAGTACAAGCAATGGGACCCTGGAATAATTTTTGTCTCATTCGTTTCAAATTTTTTGGGGAAACAAGCAGTATCGGAGATGGATTTCCCACTTAATAAAGTGATTTTTATTAGAGTAGTGTAGCAACAAGCATGGTGGTTCCTGTCACCTACCCAAATTTCAAAAATTATTATTATATTTGTAAAATACTTTATGTTAAATTTAATTACAAAGTTTTGTAATTGTGATCAGTTTTGATCAAGAATGAATGTAATTATTGATTATTATTATTTAAATTAATTAATTAGGATACAAACACCCAAGGGGACTGTTAAATGAGTGTTCACTGTCCCACTAGGAGGAATGGACGCTGTTGGAAGGAATGGTACAGATGGCAGCAATTGCATCACACCACTAGCTGTTGGTTATGGGACAACTACCCCTGAAAATGTGGCACTATCCCCCAGGTGGAGGGAGTGAGTAGGCAGCTCATTTAATGACCCAGTAACAACTGAAAAGGCCTAGGCAGCCTACATAAGACAAATTCAAATTGAGCAGGTAGCTCTTACAGAAATATTTTCTGCAGAATATTTCCTCATGTGCATCAGGTGATCACTGAAAGATTCGAATAGGGAGGCTAGTGGTGAGTGCAAATCATAAGTCTGCAAATTATTTGGTAAGGAGAACCAGTGTGCTAGAGCAGTTCCCTTAGACTGCTAGTTCTTGAAGATTCAGAAGTTATTAGTTACTACAAGAAGAGATCCTAATTTCCTAAGTTTCTTCCTCCTGGTGGTTCAATGAAAAGGTTCGAGGGTCCTAAGGAAAGTACTTGACTATAATCAGGAATTGGTTGGGTGGAACAGTCTTCTTGGGCTGTTTGTTCCCTACAGATTTTATCCATGTTTTACAGTTTCTACTTTATTTCAGTTATTAGTACTATTTAAGTAAAATTATCAATTTATGTTTTGAAGAAAAAGTGTGTTCTGATTTTGTTGAAAGTCTACATGTTAAAGATCCAATGATGATTTGAATTGATAAACCAGTATCTAAATTTTTCCATATGCGGTTTTATGCATCGTACTCTAGTGTAGATACGCAAATTAAGAATAGATGAGAAGATAACCAAAATTGCCACTGATTCGATAGACAAGTGTAGTGATTGAATTGCGTTTTCATTTTATTCCCTATAATTAACAGTAGTAATTACTATACTGTATCTATTACAGTATAGTATTCAAAAATAATTTAGAATACTTCATGGTTTCAAGAAAACAAATAATGATTATTTCTTGCATAGACACCTTGTATTTATTTTTCCTGTCTCTATTGTGTCCATTGGAAGTAGATGTAATTCAAATTTCCATAAATCATATTATGTATGCATTTTAAATAAGTATTGCTACAAATAAATACATGTGTTGACTAGGAATGTAAGTTACAAATTACAATCAATATACATGTTCACACACACACTGTGCTTTTCATCTCAAACTTATTGATAGAATGGTTTCCTATTATCAGTACTGTAAACAAATGAAATACAAAACCTTTAATATCTACACTTATCATTTCACATTACAAATTACATGTATTATTCAATCTGAGTGTTGTATTTTCTACTATATTACAAACTGCTTATAGTACTAAAACATAGCATCGTATCAACTGTAAAACCCTAGATCACATTTTTTTTAGATATTCATTATCATTATCCATGGTATAAAAAAACATATATTATATCCACCTATTAAGTTAAAGTACAAACCCTAGTTACAATTAAGTGCTTTTCAGAAGTTACTTATAACTCATATCTTTCATTTTCGAAGACGAAACTAGAACCTGGGCATGGCCCTGTTCTTTCCTTTTTAAAAACATTTATCCATATACAAAGACAAAACATGAACTAGGGTATGGCCCTATTCGTTTCCATTGCAGGCGAAATAAAAATCATTTCAACATCACATTACAGGGTTATCAGTTTGACGAGCATTTAGACTTTGACCTAGCTCGATAGTCACGTTATCAAACATACAAGAAATCAACGTATAACACAGACGTTTAGCACAGAATGAAATAGTATATTTATTGTTCATTGCCGAGAAGAAAACCTTGTATCTACAGTAGACGAGCCTCAGCTCTGTATATCTTTTCTCATAATATAAACCAACAGGTCTTGTTGCAAGTGTAAACCAACACAAATCCCAACTCCAAGTTTAAACCAGTGTTCCCAGAAATAAAAACATTACATTATGTTTCCAAACAAAATCACACAGGGTTATTTCCCAAACTTTAACCATTTCAAACAAGTCCAAAAACCCTCAGTTTTGACGAGTAACAAAACTCCCAGTTCGACGAGATAGACATCAAGGTTCAAGACCGACTCTCACACAAACAAATGAGAAGCACAACTCTGTACAGACATCTCTTAAAAAACAAAAAAGTTCTTCAAAACTTTCAACCGACAGGCGACGCCGAACATTGGCAAAACTAGTTACTCACTATTGGAAACAACCACATCAGTCAAGACCGAGGGAGCACCTACGAGGGTTTTGGAAGACCCAGAGCTTACCAGGAATGGAACGTGGCCATCCTTTTTCCAAACCCTGGTGCATGTTCCCCTTTCGAAACCGACGCCTGCCAAAATAAACATTCAATCGTTACACATCATACCTATTAAAACTTTGAACCAAACGTTATTATGAACTATGAGTTAGGAAATCTATTACCTTTACAAATTGAAGGCCGAAGCTTGTACATACGCCTGCTCACGATGAACTCTCCTCCTCGGACGAGAGCAGACTACCATTCAATCTAAGTTGCAGAAAGATATCTTCCCACTAAAAATATCAGAGAAAGAAATGACTAAACTATCAAACTCATCATCATTTCAAAACCTAATCACAATGAGTGTTCATACTACTCCAGCAAAGACGAAACCTGCAACCTCACCTGTAGGTCATGAGGTCGAACCCTTTTACATCATCTTCTAACTCTACAAACCAGCACCCTGTCAGCCCTAACAGACCAAAACAATAGCAAAAACATAGAACACATTAACTTTCTATCAACCAAACACTCGAAGCAACGTTAGGGTTGGATCCAATGATCAGGATCAAAGTTGATCAACGATTGTAAACATGCCAACACTTTCTACATTGGAGTGAACAACAATCACATTAATTGCTCATTCATTGCCGTAGCACAACCATACCAACTCTTGCACACAGTGGATAGCTAAACAACCAGCTCGGATGACTATCAACAAGAAGTGTTACATGGCAACGTTTATAGTCACCGAATGCACTATTTTGCATTCACGTGGAAGCTTGTAACTCCTCGTCACACTGTATACTATGGACGGCCATTAATGCAGGCCTGTATCACGTTCACCAACGCCGATTCGTATCGCTCGTAAACCATCAACCTGTTAATCAAATTAATTGCATCTTAGCACTCCTTATTACAACGATAATATAAAAACGTATGTACATAACATTAAAACATTATGTATCATGTTATCCAAGGTTGGTTTGGTTTCCAAGTTATTCTTCATAACATACTTTATTGTGTTATTTTCGACCAACGATGATATATATTTATTCATATAGTTCCAAGCCTAGGTTGTATTCTAGATTCATGTTGTTATATAGAATAGCACTTCATGTTGATAAATTTTCAAAGGTAAGCTTTGTCGTTTTTAGATATTAAATATATGGTTATGTAATAGTTACTAGGATGACCATAGTCATAAGTTTGACATAGTTTCATTTATATGGAATTCATACAATAATTGGTACTATATGTAAGCCCTTAAAATCTTATAAGTATCACATCTATTTCAATATTGTAGGACTACGATTAGTGTAGTCCATACATGAGAGACTTTAACACTATCTTTTTAACATTGACTACATTCATATAAATTCTTTTATCGCAATTATAAAAATAGATAGTCTCTATGGTAGATGTTTCAATGAATCCATTGATAATTGATTCACATAAAAACTAAATAAATGTTATGTGTTTTTACCGTATTTTCTCATTGCACACACATTTAACGATTTTGCAATACATTTATTACATCAGTAATGGGAAAATAAATAATCATCTTAAGATGGCGAGAAGGCCAGCTATAACAACGACAAGGATTACAGTGACAAAACTATCAGTAGGATGACATTCCTAGATAACTCTCTTTTAAACATTGTGGAGTTGTAAGACAACATCTAAAAACAATATTTATAGCTATGAAATTCATACTTGCATACTTATGGTAAGTCGCAACAGATTTCTAACTATTTATTTATCTACAATGTTGAAACTAAACTATACACATACTTTGAATTTACGTAGCCATGAAACTTCTTACCTGTCATTTGCACATAGAACATTCATTTTTCTTTGGCATTGTAGCTAAGTAATCCCTAGGGTCCCTCGTAGGACACCCTTTTCATCAAAAGTCAAACTTTCAGTGTCTTCTCAATATTACAAATTTCACGTCATAGTTCTGACCTGTCCGTACATTTAATTACATTAATCAAATTCACAAGTGTGTGTTAAAGTCGCCATTATCATAATGCTGCTAATACAGAAATTAAATTATGTTTAGTACTGACAACTTTTCATTTAATGCTGTCGTAATCAGAAATTATTGTTTCCGCAATTATAATTATCGTACTTAATGTTATTTTCAAAAGTTTTAAATTTTTATGAAAATCCGGAATGTTACATGTGGTATCAAAGCTCATGTTCGAACTCTAGGCCTGAAAAAGGTCCAAGAACATGCAGCAGAAAATTTTATACAGCAGAAAAACTTTACTAATTTGAATTTTAATTATGATGTTATCTAGAAATTATTGTAAGCTATAGGTATGGAGAATTCAGCTGATCATATAGACGACAGATTTCAACCAAACAGCCACAGTTTGGGACAACACTATGTAGAAGAAGGTCATGGTGAACTAAATAACAGTTCGTTAGAATTGTTACGTGCTTTTCATGAATTAAAGGTAGAAATCAAATCTGTGAAACAAGACAATGAAAGAATTCTACAGGCACAAAAACAATTAAATCAAGTGCTATTTGAACAGTTCCCAACTGAGGAGCAAGAGAGAGATAATGAAGATATCTCCAAAGTTGAGGATCTGCCTCATGCTAATAAAAAATAAAACAAGAAAACCAGTGAGGTGAAAAGCAGTTCAACCTCATTAGGAGATGCTATTGAAGCACGTAAAAGGAAACATAACTACACCAGTGATAGTAGTGAAGGAGATTTCAAACCCAGAAGGAAAAATCATAAGGAGTATGAGCATATTTCTGGAGAGTTCAAAAAGATTAGACCTCCAACTTTCAATGGAGAAACTGAGAAAGGAGAGACAGCTGAAACTTGGCTGTCCGGTATGAAGAAATACTTCCAGATCTATAACTATTCAGAGTTCTTGAAGGCAAAAATGGCTATATATAACTTGACCGGAAAAGCGGCTATTTGGTGGCAGAACATCAAAAGAGTAAAGGGCATCAAAGATAAATATGTAATCTGGAGTTCTTTTAAACAATATTTTAAAAAGAAGTATTTATCTTAACAGTACCTATATGAAGAAAAATCCAAAGAGTTCTACGATTTGAAGTTGGGAGGTATGAACATGAAAGAAATGAACAGTAAATTTCTAAACTTACTAAGATATATGCCATACCTCATAGAAGAAAAACCAAAACTTCAAAGATACTTGAGTTGTTTACCTTTCAACATTAAGGACAAAATCAAGTATGATAGTCCTAAAACCTTGGAAGAGGCTATGAGAAAGGCATTTTTCTGTTATGACACAAATCGGAAAAGAGAAGGAATGTCAAACTGGAAAAATCATAAGCCTAGCAATTTTGAGCAAAAAAAAGAAAAATTTCAGATTCAATGGAAATTCCAGATTTCAAAGGAAGAATTTTCAGAATCGGAATTATCAAGGGAACAATTCCAGAAAAAAATTCACAGCAGAATTCTACAGCACCCAGAAATGCACCTAATAATACTAGAACTAATGAGCCAAAGGCACCTATCAAATGTTTTGAATGCCAAGGTCCTCATTACGCATCAGAATGTCCCTTGAGGAAGCAAAACACTAACAACATCAATTCTATTCAGACCCAACCTACTATTAGAGACACGGTGAGGGAGATCCCCAGAATTAATGCAGCACTCGACAACAGGCAAGCAGATCATCAAATATCTATGGTAGAGATTGAAGGTATGATACAAAATCATCATGTTACTGTTTTAATTGACCCTAGTGCTAGCTTAAGTTATATAGCACCAGATATTGTGGAAAATCTTAATTTGAAAACAGAAAAGTTTAGTAAATCTTGGCTAGTTAGATTAGCAACTGGAACAAAGAGAAAAGTATCATATTTTATAGAAAGTTGTACTTTATCCATGAATCATTTACAAACACAAATCAAGTTGAATATTCTACCTTTAGGATCTTATGATATTATAGTTGGGATGGACTGGTTAGAATCCCATCATGTCATTCTGGACTGTTACGGAAAAAGTTTAACATGTTTAAATGAAGAAGGAAAAACTGTAGAAATAAAAGGCATCCCAAGGAAGGTAACTCTTATATAGATTTCAGCCATGCAAGTTAAGAGGGCAGTTAGGAAAGGATGCTAGATGTTCGCAGTAAACGTAGTAAATGATGAGTTTATTGGTAAAGAGGACAAACTGAAATTAGAGGACATACCTGTCCTAAAGGATTTTAAGGATGTATTTCCTGAGGAGATTCCAGGATTACCTCCTAAAAGAGATTTAGATTTTACCATCGAATTAATACCAGGAGCAGTACCAAATTCAAAAGCTCCATACAGAATGAACATACTGGAATTAAACGAATTAAAATCACAGTTGGAGGCGCTTATTGATAAGAAGTATATTAGACCCAGTGTGTCTCCTTGGGGACCACCTGTCATCTTTGTTAAGAAGAAAGATGGAACCCGAAGGCTGTGTATAGATTATCGTCATCTTAATAAGATGACGATCAAGAATCGGTATCTGTTGCCCCGCATAGACAATCTATTTGATCAGCTGTGTGGAGCAATGATATTTTCAAAGATTGATCTAAGATCAGGATATCATCAAGTAAGGGTTAAGGATGAAGATATTTTCAAGACAGCTTTCAGAACTCAGTATGGACATTACGAGTTCGTAGTCATGCTATTTGGCTTGACTAATGCCCCGGCTGTATTTATGTGTTTGATGAATAATATTCTGCACAAATACTTAGACAAGTTTGTTGTTGTCTTTATCGACGACATTTTAGTGTATTCAAAAAGTAAAGAAGAGCATGATGAACATTTACGGATTATATTACAAGTTCTGAGAGATGATAAACTATACACTAAGTTCAGTAAGTGCAACTTTCACAAAGACAAAATTCAGTATCTAGGACACAAAATTTCGAAAGAAGGAATCTCGGTTGACCCCGACAAGATAAGGGCCATTAATGAATGGCCAGTTCCTAAGGATGTGTCAGATGTAAGATCATTTATGGGCATTACTGGATACTACAGAAAGTTTATAGAAAAATTTTCAAAGATTACCAACCCCATAACTTCTTTGCAGAAGAAAGGGAAGAAATTTGTGTGGGATCATAAATGTTCTGACAGTTTTAAGAAATTAAAGGAATTATTAACGACAGCACCTATCTTGAGAATAGCAGACCCCAATAAGGATTTTGTAGTTTGTACAAATGCATGCAATGACGGACTCGGTGGAATCCTGACACAGGAAGGGCATGCGGTGGCATATGAATCTAGAAAGCTGAAAGTACATGAAAAGAACTACTCTACCTATGATTTAGAGTTATTGGCAGTTATTCATACCTTAAAAATGTGGCGTCACCACCTTATTGGCAGAAAATTTACGTTATTAATAGATAACATGGGTCTGAAATATTTATTAGATCAGACAAAATTGAACGCTAGACAAGCTAGATGGTTGACTTTCTTAAGTGGGTATGATTTCGAAATTCAGCATATTAAAGGAAAGGAGAACAAGGTTGCAGATGCTTTGAGTCATAAGGAAAAACTGAAATTTCTTTCAGCCATCAGTACTTATTCAACTGATTTGGAAAATCAGATTCTTGAAAAGAGTGAAACAGATGAAGAATAAAGAAAAATGAAGGAAAAGACAGCAAGCAACAGTTCTGAAAATTTTATGACAGATTACAGCATGAAGGATAATGGATTATTATTGTATAAAAACAGATTGTATGTACCAGACATACCAGAAATAAAATTTATGATATTAAATGAGATGCATAAAAGTCATTATTCTGGTCATCCAGGTTATAAAAATACCATTACTATGTTAAGAAAAGAATACTATTGCCTCGGGATGAAGGATGAAGTAGTAGAGTACATAGCTAAATTTTTGGATTGTCAAAAAGTGAAGGTTGAACACCAACATCCTACTAGATTGTTGCAACCGTTACCAATAACAAGTTGGAAATGGGAAGTGATCAGCATCGACTTTATTACTGGATTACCTAAAAATTAGAAACAACATGATTCTATCATGGTGGTAGTGGACAAACTCAGCAAAGAAGCACATTTCATACCTGTGAAGACTACTCATAAAGCCCCAGACATTGCAGAGATCTTTATGAAACATATTTTTCGACTACATGGGATACCGAAAGTAATAATTTCATATCGTGACTCTAAGTTTACCGGAAACTTCTAGAGGTCACTGTTTAAAGAGTTGAGTACAACCTTAAATTTCAGTACAGCATTTCATCCACAAACGGATGGACAGACAAAAAGGGTAAATCAAGTTTTAGAAGATTTATTAAGAATGTATGTTAAGGATCAGCCTGGTAAGTGGGAAGACTACTTGCACTTAGTAGAATTTACTTATAATAATCATTATCATGCATCGGCCAAACTTAGTCCTTTTGAAATTCTTTATGGTAGGAAATGTGATACACCTGTTTCGTGGAATGCTCCAGTAAATAGAGTTGTTTTAGGACCTGAATTATTCCAGGAGTTAGAACTAATTGTGAAACAGGTACAAGGACATTTAAAATCTGCCCAAGATAGGCAAAAGAGTCAAGCAGATTTAAAAAGAACTCATAAAGAGTTCCAGGTTGGTGAACATGTATTCCTCAAGGTAAGACCGAAAAAGAGTTCATTGAAATTGGGAAGTTGTGCCAAGTTGGCGCCCAGGTATTATGGTCCTTTTGAAATATTGTCTAAGGTTGGAGCAGTGGCATACCAACTGGCTTTGCCACCAAACTTAAAAATACATAATGTTTTTCATATATTGTTTTTAAAGAAATATGTACACGATGCTACTCATGTTGTAAACTGGAATGATGTACAGGTGGGACAAGAGAGATATTTTCCGGTGGAACCGGACTGTATCCTCAGAAGGAGGGAAACTATTCTCCGGAATCACACCATTGGGAAAGTGAAGTTGCAGTGGAAGCACCTTAGCCCAAAAGAGGCAACCTGGGAGTTGCAGAGTAGTATGCAGGAACCATACCCAACTCTGTTTCAGCAACACTCAAGGAGTGATTAGCCAACATCGAGGACGATGTTGAGACTTAAGGGGGGGTGTATGTCACCTACCCAAATTTCAGAAATTATTATTTTATTTGTAAAATCCTTTATGTTAAATTTAATTACAAAGTTTTGTAATTATGATCAGTTTCGATCAAGGATGAATGTAATTACTGATTATTATTATTTAAATAAATTAATTAGGAGACAAACACCCAAGGGGACTATTAAATGAGTGTTCACTGACGCAATATGAGGAATGGAAGTTGTTGGAAGGTATGGGATAGATGGCAGCAATTGCATCACACCACCAGCTGTTGGTTATGGGAAAACTACCCCTAAAAATATGGCATTATCCCCCAGGTGGAGGGAGTGATCAGGCCGCTCATTTAATGACCCAGTAACAACTGAAAAGGCCTAGGCAACCTACATAAGGCAAATTCGAATTGAGCAGGAAGCTCTTACACAATATTTTCTGCAGAATATTTTCTCATGTGCATCAGGTGATCACTGAAAGATTCGAATAGGGAGGCTAGTGGTGAGTGCAAATCATAAGTCTGCAAATTATTTTATAAGGAGAACCAATGTGCTGGAGCAGTTCCCTTGGACTGCTAGTTCTTGAAGATTCAAAAGTTATTAGTTACTACAAGAACAGATCCTAATTTCCTAAGTTTCTTCCTCCTGGTGGTTCAGTGAACAGGCTCGGGGGTCCTAAGGAAAGTACTTGACTGTCTTCAGGAATTGGTTGGGTGGAACAGTCTTCTTGGGTTGTTTGTTCCCTACAGATTTTATCCAGGTTTTGCAGTTTCTACTTTATTTCAGTTATTAGTATTGTTTAAGTAAAATTATCAATTTCTGTTTTGAAGAAAAAGTGTGTTCTGATTTTGTTGAAAGTCTGCATGTTAAAGTTCCAATGATGATTTGAATTGATAAACCAATATCTACATTTTTCCACATGCGGTTTTATGCATCGTACTCTATTGTAGATACACAAATTAAGAATAGATGAGAAGATAGGCAAAATTGCCACTGATTTGATAGACAAGTGTAGTGATTGAATTGTGTTTTCATTTTCTGCCCTATAATTAATAGTAGTAATTACTATACAGTATCTATTACAGTATAGTATTTAAAAATAATTTAGAATACTTCATGGTTTCAAGAAAACAAATAATGATTATTTCTTGTACAAACACCTTGTATTTATTTTTCCTATCTCTATTGTGTGCATTGGAAGTAGATGGAATTCAAATTTCCATAAATCATATTATGTCTGCATTTTAAATAAGTATTGCTACAAATAAATACATGTGTTGACTAGGAATGTAAGTTACAAATTACAGTCAATATACATGTCCACACACACACTATGTTTTTCATCTCAAACTTATTGATAGAATGATTTCCTATTATCAGTACTATAAACAAAGGAAATACAAAACCTTTAATATGTACACATATCATTTCACATTACAAATTACATGTATTATTCAATCTGAGTGTTGTATTTTCTACTATATTACAAACTGCTTATAGTACTAAAACATAGCATCGTATCAACCGTAAAACCCTAGATCACATTTGTTTTAGATATTCATTATCATTATCCACGGTATCATAAAACATATATTATATCCACCTACTAAGTTACAGTACAAACCCTAGTTACAATTAAGTGCTTTTCGGAAGCTACTTATAACTCATATCTTTCATTTTCGAAGACGAAACTAGAACCTGGGCGTGGCCCTATTCTTTCATTTTTAAAAACATTTAGCCATATACAAAAACAAAACATGAACTAGGGTATGGCCCTGTTCATTTCCATTGCAGATGAAATAAAAACCATTTCAACATCACATTACAGGGTTATCAATTCAACGAGCATTTAGACTCTGACCTAGCTCGATAGTCACATTATCAAACATACAAGAAATCAACGTATAACACGGACGTTTAGCACATAATGAAATAGTATATTTATTGTTCATTGCCGAGAAGAAAACCTATATCTGCAGTAGACGAGCCTTGGCTATGTATCTCTTTTCTCATAATATAAACCAACAGGTCTTGATCCAAGTGTAAACCAATACAAATCCCAACTCCAAGTTTAAACCAGTGTTCCCAGAAATAAAAACATTACATTATGTTTCCAAACGAAATCGCACAAGGTTATTTCCAAAACTTTAAACATTTCAAACAAGTCCAAAAACCCTCAGTTTTGACGAGTAACAAAACTCCCAGTTCAACGAGATAGACATCAAGGTTCAAGATCGAGTCTCACACAAAAAAATGAGAAGCACAACTCTGTATAGACATCTCTTGAAAAACAAAAAGTTCTTCAAAACTTTCAACCGACAGGCGACGCCGAACATTGGCAAAACTAGTTACTCATTGTTGGAAACAACCACATCATTCAAGACCGAAGGAGCACCTACGAGGGTTTTGGAAGACCCGGAGCTTACCAGGAATGGAACGTGGCCATCCTTTTTCCAAACCCTGGTGCGTGTTCCCCTTTCGAAACCGACGCCTGCCAAAAAAAACATTCAATCGTTACACATCATACCTATTAAAACTTTGAACCAAACGTTATTATGAACTCTGAGTTAGGAAATCGATTACCTTTACAAATTGAAGGCCGAAGCTTGTACATACGCCTGCACACGACGAACTCTCCTCCTCGGAAGAGAGCAGACTACCATTCAATCTAGGTTGCAGAAAGATATCTTCCCACTAAAAATATCAAAGAAAGAAACGACTAAACTATCAAACTCATCATCATTGCAAAACCTAATCACAATGAGTGTTCATGCTACTCCAGCAAAGACAAAACCTGCAACCTCGCATGTAGGTCATGAGGTCGAACCCTTTTACATCGACTTCTAACTCTACAAACCAGCGGCCTGTCGGCCCTAATAGACCAAAACAATAGCAAAAACATAGAACACATTAACTTTCTATCAATCCAACACTCGAAGCAACGTTAGGGTTCTATCCAACGATGAGGATCAAAGTTGATCAACGATTGTAAACATGCCAACGCTTTTTGTATTGGAGTGAACAACAATCACATTAATTGCTCATTCATTGCTGTAGCACAACCATGCCAACTCTTGCACATGGTGGATAACTAAACAGCCAGCTCGGAGGACTATCAACCAGAAGTGTTACATGGCAACGTTTATAGTCACCGAATGCACTAGTTTGCATTGACGTGGAAGCTTGTAAGTCCTCGTCACACTGTATACTATGGACGGCGATTAATGCAGGCCTGTATCACATTCACCAATGCCAATTCGTATCGCTCGTAAACCATCAACCTGTCAATCAAATTAATTGCATGTCAGCACTCCTTATTACAACGATAATATGAAAACGTATGTACATAACATTAAAACATTATGTATGATGTTATCCAAGGTTCGTTTGGTTTCCAAGTTACACCTCATAACATACTTTATTGTTTTATTTTCGACCAACAATGATATATATTTATTCATATAGTTCCAAGCCTAGGTTGTATTCTAGATTCATGTTGTTATATAGAATAACACTTCATGTTGATAAATTTTCAAAGGTAATCTTTGTAGTTTTTAGATATTAAATATATGGTTATGTAATAGTTACTAGGATGACCATAGTCATAAGTTTGACATAGTTTCATTTATATGAAATTCATACAATAATTGGTACTATATATAAGCCCTTAAAAGCTTATAAGTATCACATCTAGTTCAATATTGTAGGACTACGATTAGTGTAGTCAATACATGAGAGACTTTAACACTATCTTTGTAACATTGACTAGATTCATATAAATTCTTTTATTGCAAAAATAATAAAATAGATAGTCTGTATGGTAGATGTTTCAATGAATCCATTGATAATTGATTAACATAAAAACTAAATAAATGTTATGTGTTTTTACCGTATTTTCTCATTGCACACACATTTAACGATTTTGCGATACATTTATTACATCAGTAATGGGAAGATAAATAATCATCTTAAGACGATGACAAGGCCAGCGATAACAACGACAAGGATTACAATGAAAAAACTATCAGTAGGATGACGTTCCTAAATGACTATGTTTTAAACATTTTGGAGTTGTAAGACAACATCTTAAAACAATATTTATAGCTATGAAATTCATACCTACATACTTATGGTAAGTTGCAATAGATTTCTAACAATTTATTTATCTATGACGTTGAAACTGAACTATACACGTACTTTGAATTTATGCAGCCATGAAACTTCTTACCTGTCTTCTGCACATAGAACATTCATTTTTCTTTAGCATTGCATCTAAGTAAGCTTCGGGGTCCCTCGTAGGAGACCCTTTTCATCAAAAGTCAAACTGTCAGTGTCTTGTCAATATTACAAATTTCACATCATAATTCTGACCTGTCCGTACATTTAATTATATTAATCAAATTCACAAATGTGTGTTAAAGTCGTCATTATCATAATGCTGCTAATATAGAAATTAAATTATGTTTAGTACAAACAACTTTTCATTTAATGTTGTCGTAATCAGAAATTATTATTTCCGCAATTATAATTATCGTACTTAATTTTATTTTCAAAAGCTTTAAATTTTTATGAAAATCTGGGATGTTACAGTTCCTCTCTAAAATCTTCATGAAATCTCAAAGACTCAAGGTTGGGCAATTCAATGGCAACTTCAAAGAATTATAAAGAAAACAGGTTCTTCAACACCCATGTTTGAAATTGCTTGAGGACAATAAATATTGGGAAGGGAGGATTTTTCATGTCCCAAATTGGCATTGGGTCACAATGGCCTAAGCACATTGGACATATTCATTAGAGTTTTTCAAATTGATGCTAAGGGTCAAATAATTGCCAAGGAGGAAAATTACTAGTTTCCTAGGTTTGGGGTGGAAGCTTTGGGATTTGGAATAAGGGGAATAATAAATGATGTTTGAACATTATAATGGCATAAATATTTAATAAAGGAGATAAATAAATATATACAAGTGAAAATCAAAGTGGCATTTGATCATGAAGACACATGGAGGAAGGGGGGCCCACATATGGCTAGATTTCCCCACTACACTTGGCATCATTCTCTCACCAATTCGAATTCAAGGTGAATGGTAACATACTTGGGGGATTTCAAAAGGTATTATTCATTGCATGACTCATCCAAGGTCGAAAAGTAGAGGAAGAGTAACTCTCATGGAAGAAGAAGAGGCAATTTGGAGCTAGTGAGACACTTGGGATAGATTCCCTAGCTCTAAGACAACAATGATGAAGATGCTATGACAACTATGACACAAATCAGACCTGAAGGATGACATATGACATATATGACATTTCAGGGGTAAAAATAGCCTCCAAGAGGGCTCTCAAGGGAGTTAGGGCAGCTAATATGCTTCCACATGTGATTTGGTGGAAGTGGGAGACTAGGAATTGTTGTAGAAGTGGCGTTCTTTGGAATCTCTTCCCAACTTGAGTTGGCATGAGTCTCTTGGAACGAATTCGACCCATGGAGGAAATTAGAAGTTTATAAATGTCAATAATAATTAAACCAACTTTTGATCATTTGAGAAATTTGGAATTGCATTTGTGAAGAGGGAGAGCTAGTGGACGACTAGTTTCTTGCTGTAGCCAATTTCGAGGTTGAAAGATTCCCATCCAAGTTGGTAATTAGAAATTTCATTTGAAAATTTAATGGAGTGTTTATTTTCATTTGTAAGATACAGGGAATCTCATGGTTTCTTCTAGTGCAGCACACTCTCTCAACCATTTCCATTTTTGATGGCATATTCTTGACCCTTGAGGGAGGGCGTTTTTGGTGAGCTCTTGTACTCTTTGGGAGATCTTATCATGATATATTTATGTTTTAATATGATTAATATACTATTTTCTTCATATCCAAAAAAATTCAGGTCTAAATACCAAGTGGTTATATGTAAAATGGATTATTAATGAGAAAAAAGTGACCATTACCCCACTACATTGATGTATGGCAATGTATTGATGATGATTTCAAATGGAAGAATATTTATATGATATATTTATGATGTATGGAATTAAATTGATGATTATTACAATTTTCATGTTCATCACTTAAGCATTTGGAGCCATCTTGCTCGGTTTTATTTTATTTGAAGAAGATTTCATGCTATTTCCCCCAAGGTCGAACTAGTGATTTTTGCTGCTGTTTGGGAGAAGGTTAGAACAGACTTAATAATTGATTAATGGTGCACATGAGACCTAAATAATGTCCCTAAGACATAACCTACCTATTTTCATAATTTTGAGTGATTTTAGAGGCATTTGGAGAGTCATTTTCAGTACTTACCCTGGGGGGATTTGAACCCCAAATTGCTAGTTAAATTCCATACTTTGTCCAGAATATTAAACAAGTTTGAGGAAGTATTTTTATGGTCATAAATCATAAATGAACATCATAATCAAGTACAAATATCATTCATACACCTTCACTGAATATTTAGAGGCATTTGGAGCCAATTGGAGACCTAGAGACCAATACTAGTCAAAGGGAAATTACTAGTAAAGTTCCCTATATTGGCCAGAATTGAAAGAGGATTTGAAGAATTATTTTAAAGGTACAAAAGAATCCATGAAACACATATTTATGTTCTACATCATCCATGTACCTTCTCAGAATATTTGGGAGCATTTGGGGAAAATTGGAGACTTAGGCTTCAAAACTAGTCAAAGGTTGAATTTGAGGAAAAAGTGAAAAATTGGTCCTTTCAATAAAATTCTTAAAAATGGACATTACATCCTCGAAAATACTTTCTTCGAGGAAAAAACATCTAGCCTATAAATAGAAGGGGAAATAGAACTTTCTTCCTGACCTATAATAGGAGAAGTACTATGAAAGGGCAGTGAATCTGAAACAATAACAAGCTCTACTACCGGAGCATCAGACAAAGGAGAAATGAAATTAGGAGGGGCTTTAGAAGTATCGATGAGCTTACCAGTAAGACAAGTTGACACAATTTTATCCATCTTGCATGGCTTTGCAATGTGAACATTCTACGATTCGTCAAGAACATCCTCTTAAATTTTGGGACTATCTGCTATCTTAGCCTCATGGTTTTCGCCCGTAGATTTTTTGACCCGGATTTTTCTTTCGAAAGGATTAATCTAAGTCACATTCAGACAATCCCGAATTATATTTCCCACCTGTATGAAATAGAAGCATCTATAGGATATTTTCCAGTAATCTAGGTGTTGTTGCCAGATGCTACCATTCAATTATAGCTTAATTTCTTCAAATAATCCATCACAGAGGTCCAGTTCTACTAAAATTTTGGCACAACGTCTATCAACGTCTTTATCCGAGTTATCCTCCAAAGCAACAAATTTCCCAAGCTTGTCTCCTATTTCCTTCAGAATAGGTTCCTGCCAAAAGATCATAGGTAGACTGGGCATTATGACCCAGAATTGTTGCATATTATGTGGTTCTCTACATGCATCGAATTCAACCTACCACCTTTTAAGTATCAGACCCAAAGGTCCCTAGTTCCAATTATGGATCAATAATATTTGTCTATCTAATTCCGAGTGAACCCTAAATAGGATCCAAACTCTTGACAAAATATGAAAAGAGGGTAGTTTATCAAGGATCGAACCCCAGTTAATCTCCATCCAATGGCGAGTAACCGTTTTGCCTGTAAATTTTCCGCAAAATCTCCCCACCAGCATTTTTGATAGATAATCTGGTACTTATAAGATGTTAATCTACCTCCCAACCACCAGTTCTGCCTGAACCGTTTTTTAACGCAGACCTTTTCTTCGCTTTGGTTTAGTTTCCACATCCTTCAACATACCAGTACCTTCATTACTTGACATGGGAAATAATGCTTGGTTATCATTAACATTGTTGCGAAATTCAATTTCCTTGGAAGGCAGTTCATTAAAACTATTGCGAGCCTTGATCTTTTCGTCCGTAAAGAATATGGGCCTATTAGGGTTTGGACTATCATTGTCCACCTTCTCTTCCTCCATCCTAAGAGGAATTTGTACGTGTTGTCCCATGATCAAAGGGATAAGGGTGATGTCAGAAAGGTAAGTACCTGCTGGAAGAAGACTCGGGAGACGGGTGAAACATTAAAAGAAGAAAATTATAAACGTGTGGCATAATGATCCCCTCCTGCAAGTTTCGGCCTTTGGGCGGTTTGGGAGCCGCATAGCTCCATTACCACTACACTCTCTCTCTCTCTCTCTCTCTCTCTCTCTCTCTCTCTCTCTCTCTCTCTCTCTCTCTATATATATATATATATATATATATATATATATATATGAAAGAGTTATAGAAACTAAAGAATCTTTTTAGATAATATGAATTTATGAATTTTTGTATAAATATTAAATAATGTTTAGTATGGGCTTTTTAAGAATATTTAAATTTTAATAAAACAACAAAAATATTAGAAAAACAAAGTAAGAGAATAAAACATAAAACACTAATTTACATAAAAAGATTCCTGAAAACTATGGTACACTACAAAAAAATATCGTCTGGGAAAGATATTTACTTCACCTACTAACATTTGGTGATGTTGAACTATAATTAGATACATCTATGATGTTGATTGAAGATGAATTAATGTACAATTCTCAATCACCTAGGGATCCAGTATTAACTAATACTAATGGAAAACAAATCAAATGTAATCAATAGTTGAGAAACATTCTAATTGAATACTAAAAAACATATTTAACATGATCAAGAATTGTAAAATGATTACATTAATAAAATTCAATTACACGATAGCTCTATTATCAACATCTTTTGGGGCAGAGAAGGAAGATGGGATGGGTTTGGGGTATGCGGTAAAACTTTGGAAAATTATGGGTAGGGTTTGAGTTTTTCTGCAATAACTTGGAATCCCATTGATCTCTTTGATCAACCTAGAACCAACCAAGAGAAAAAAGTGGGAAATTAATCATTTTTTACTACAGATTTCTCCTACTTTTAACTAGGGTTTTTTCATTATTTCTCTGTTTTTACTCGATTTTTTTCTTTTTTATGTGTTTATTGGACATGTCATCAAATAATTTGTTGGTTCCACAAGGTTTTAATAATGTTTATGGAAAAATTTCTTCCCTGAAGTGCAAAAAGGGGTTTGTACCCCAAATACCCTTTTTTCCTTTTCGTACAAATCCTAGGGTTTTGGTTGAAGTCACAAGGATTAGGGACTCCTCAAAGGTGACGAATGGTAAGGTTTCATATGTTTAACGTACACCCTCGATAGCTGGTGAGATAACCCCTTTCCAACTGAAGGGTTGGGGAGGAAATGCTATAGATCTATCCTCTGGTCAGGGTAAACATAGAGTTTCGGGCTCCTACTCAAGGTTTTCGGAAAGAAGGAGAAGGAATATTAAACAAGAGAAATTAAGACAAGGTAAAACTTTGTGTACCCTAGTTAAGGATGTCACCTTTGACATGGTTTTAGGGCTCTCAAAATGCACCCTGCTTGGCCATTTTGAATATATTAGAATGTCTAGACCAAAAATCGTTCAGTTGATCGAAAATTGTTGGAATAACTTAATCACTTACATGCTTAGGGTAAATGGATGGTATAGATTTCATTTCCTCATGGATGGAGTACTCAAAGAAATCTTTTCATTCCTCCACTCAGGAACTCCTCTACAAACTTAAGAAGTTGAAATTTGATATTATCAGTTGGGATAAATTGAAGGAATCTCTTGAAGCTAACTTTGTCAAAATTGAATTGGAACTCAACAGTTTATCCGAGTATATTGATGTGGATCTCTTTTCGAAGGATAGAAGAAGAAAAATGTCTAATTTGCAGGGTGCTAGACAGAAAATACTTGCTCGTGAGGAGGATTCTTGGCGACTTAAAAGTCAAGCTGTGTGGATCCGAAGTGGTGATAAAAACACAATTTCTTTCCAAAATTTTGCTAATAAGAGAAGAATTGTTAACTCTATTTGGGAACTTGAGGACCAAAGTGGTAATTTATTGTCAAATCAAGCTGATCTTCAGGAGGGTGTCTTTTCTTTCTTCAAAGAATTTTATTCAAAATATAACTCCTTAAGTATTTCTTCTTAGTTGGATTCAATCAATCTTTTTTCGAGAATGTTAAACGATGAGGATATAACTTTTATTGGCAGACCTGTTTCTTCTGAAGAGGTAAAAAATGCTCTATGTCATTTTTCTAGGGAAAAGAGCTCGAGTTCTGATGGTTGGACAATCGAATTCTTCCTCCATTTTTTCAATTTGATGGGAGGGGATCTTTTCAAGATGGTTGAGGAATCTAGAAGTTCTGGTAATATACCAGAAAGCTTGAATGCAACTTACATCGCTTTAATCCCAAAAAAAATATAACCCTCTCTCTTTTAATTATTTTAGGCCGATATCACTATGTAATTTGGCCTACAAGTTGATTGCTAAGATCATTTCAAATAGGCTTAAACCAGTTCTAGAAAAGCATCTCTCACAAGAACAATATGGATTTTTATCAAATAGGGAAATACTGGATGCAATACGTGTGGCCCAAGAATGTCTTCACTGTATTAAGTCCAAAAAAATCCAACCCTTAATTTTGAAAATGGATTTAAGAAAAGCATATGACAGCGTGGATTGGGATTTTCTCAGAATAATTTTGCTTCAAATTGGACTTCCTCTTGTGATCACAGATTGGATTATGGCATGCATCACTAAGGAAAACTATGTCATAATTATAAATGGCCAACCTTCTTTTGTGTTCAAAGGAAGCAGGGGATTGCGTCAAGGTTACCCCTTATCTCCTGTTATGTTCATTTTAGTAATTGAAGGGCTTAGTCTGCTAATTCACTCTGCCAAAAAGGAAGGAAACATAAAAGGTATATGTGTGACTCCTCTTATTCATATCTCTACCCTTTTGTTTGTGGATGATGTTTTATTTTTGGTAGAGGTACGACTCAGGAATGGAGGTAGTATTTTCTTCTGATTAGAATTTTCTGTAGAGCCTCTGGAATGACTATGAGTTCGCAGAAATCCATCTTTTTATACAACTATATTGACCCGAATACTGAGCAACAGTTATGTGGTCAAATCCAAACTTGTTTTCCTTATCAAATGACAAAAATCGATGAAGGTTTTAAATACTTGGGCTTCTTCCTAAAGTCGAACTGCTATAAGAAGGATGATTGGATTCGGTTAGTTAAATGAGTTGAGAAAGGGATTAATAATTGGTCCTATAAATATTTATCTTTGGGTGGAGGAATTTGTTTAGCAAACTCTGTGATTCAAGGCATACTTGTTTATTGGGCTTCTTTAGCTATGGTTCCAAAAGGAATTCTTGAGGAAATTAGGAGGCATATGTTCCATTTCATCCGGTATAAAGATTTCAAATAGAAAGGATGGTTTAGTTTGGGAATGGCCTGGTTCAGATGGAAGTGTTATTGCAAAGTTAGCTTATGATTTTCTCTTGACAGAATATTTTGTTTATGTTAACAAATGGTATTCTATGAAAATTTGGAAATGGAAGCTTCCTATCAAAATCATTTTTTTTCTATGGTTATGCTTGGAGAATCACATGCTTAGCTGGGATAACCTCATCAAAATAGGTATGATTGGTCCAGGTATCTATGCTCATTGCATGGCTGAGTCTGAAATAGTCAATTATTTATTTTTGTCTTGTACATTTTCCTCCAGTGTATGGGGTTTGTGCTTTCAAGCTTTAAAAATATATCACTCTCAGGATTTATAAACTCTTCAAGAATGTTTGCAGAATTGGATTAAAATCTTTCCAGATTTTACAAAGTTCCCCGTGTTCATAATATGGGAATTATGGAAAAGCGGGAATGTGTTGATCTTTGAAGGGAAAAAGACTCTTGCTACATAGTTCTTCTCTCGTGCTTTAAATCAATTTTATGAATATTGAAATCCTCCTACTATTTCAAAAATGAGGGCTATCAGCAGACCAAGGCTAGACTTAAACTGTTTAACAGGATCTTTTGATGGGACATACAAAGATGGATTGGGAGGTGTTGGTATGGTGTTAATTATCAAGCTTGGTTACCAATGCAAACTGAAATTAGCTGTTGGACATGGTTCAAACAATAAAGTTGAACTTATGGCAAGCTGAGGTCTCTTGTGGTATGCTAGAAGACGTGGTATCTATATTTTGCAAATTGCTGGTGATTATAAAATTATTATTGATTGGGAAAATGGTTTGCTCGATTTGGTTGCTCTACATTCTTCTTGGAAAGATAGAATTGTGGATATGCATCTTTATTTTGATAGTCTGACTTTCACTCATATATTCAGGGAGTTCAATAGGGATGCTAACAACTTATCAAAAGAAGTTGTTGGTTTTTTTATGGTATTTTACATTCGAGGAGTATGTTGATGGCTCATGCATCAACTCTTGCTCCTTATATATTCTCTAGTATGTTTTCTTGGAATGTTAGTGTTCTTAATACTATAGCTTATCTTTATCTCGGATCTAGTTTGTACCAGGTTTTTGGTTGATGGTTCTGAAGGAGTCAGTTTTATGCTAGAATTTGAAGTATACTTTATTTGGGAAAGTGTACTAGTTGTATGTCATACAGATTGAAGGATGTAACTTTGATTCGCCATTAATAGCAAGTTACTTTTTTTTCTGCTTGAAAAAAAAGAAATATTACTAATTATATTAACATAATCATTATCTAGTAGTATATGTTTATCAATGACTATCTGACTATCTTAGTAGTTGATGTTTATTATTTCTCAAATTTGGTATAATAATAATAATAATAATTTTAAGCTTATGGTGCATGAGACCCCCTTGTTTGTGGAAAAGGGACCATGGAATTCTAAATTCTACCCCTATTGGTAATTTTTAAATTGTGGAAAATAAGGTCACTATATTATAAGTATTGGGGATATAGAGTATGGAGATTTTAATCGATAATGTGGGTATAAAAAAGAGTATTTAGTAAAAATATGGGATATCTAGTAAGGATAAGGTTTTGTAATTGGAAATATGTATATTTTTTAATATGTTACAAATGCAAGTGCTATGACATAGTTTTACTAAATGAATCCCAAAACACTCAACCTCCTAGTGATCTAATATTATCTAATGCTAATGGAAAACAAATCAAATGTAATTAACACTTGAGAAACATTCTATTTGAAGATGAAAAATCATAATTAATGTGATAAAGAATTGTAAATTAATTACATTACTAAAAATCAATTACATATAAGTAAGAAGTATTACTAATTTATATTCACATAATCATGGTCTAATAGTATATGTGTATCAATCACTATTTGATTATATTAGTATTTTATGTCTCTCATTGCTCAGATTTATAATAAAAATAACAACAACATCAATTTGTAAGGTGATAATGGATAGGACCTCTTTATTTATGGGACAAGGAACCTATGACCTATGTTAGGACTAAGTAAGAAAAAATTATCATTTTATATATGTGGAGGTTTCACTATGTTGACCAATATCTTATCATATTCATTCATATAAAGTAATTTTCAAATTTTGGAAAATAAGGTTAATATATTATAAGTATCGGGCGATATAGAATATAGACGGTTTATAGTATTAGGGGTATAAAAAAAGAATATTTAGTAAAAATATGGGATATATAATAAAAATATGGTTTTGCAAATGAAAATATGTATATTCTTTAATATTCAACTAATACAAGCACTATGGCATAATTTTAGTGAATTAAACTGTGTAGATTTAACTATTTAAAGATAAAAAAAATTGAAATTGAAATTTAATCATTTAAAATCATCACTTCGATTATGTTATAATCTATTTTTTTTAATATTCAATAAACAAATTAAAATGGATTTTATTATATTTTTAATTTTTCAATTCATAAAATATAGAAATAAACCTACTTCAAATAATGAAGATTTAAATCATTAAAATAGGATTTACTTCCAAACTTGAAAAAAAATAGCTCCACTTTTTTCATCCCTAAAATATTAAAATAGTTAAGAAGTAGGCTTATAATGGTAGAGATGTTGTCACGTTCCTAACAAAATAAAAAATAATTAAAAATATTTGCTTATATAACAAAACAAAAAAAACAAAAAAAAGTAGGATCATAAAATAAAAAATTAAAACCAAATAAAAAGTTTTTAAAAAAATCCAGGTTGGTTTATAAAATAAATAAAAATAAAAATCATATATCAATCTTAAATACAGAGCTATCAAGCAATTACTAATATTTATATTTAGAAATATTCAGCTTTAAAAATAGGTAAAAGTTGAATACATCAATAGTCATTTTTAAATTTTTTGTATTTCCTTTACATTATTTGATCATTCGAAGACATTTCGTTAAATATTTTTAATTTATAAATAATGTTATCTATTAAATTGATTCTTCTATAAAATAACATGTATGAATATGTACAAAGAAGATCTTTATTTTTTTCATAGTAAAAAGATATATTTATATTATAAATATATGAAAGTGTCTCAAGACCCAAGAAACACAGCACATGTAATAACAATTCACAAGAGCAACAACATGCCCAAGCCCAAATAAGGAACCACATAAATTCTCTAACACATCTACCAAACACATTACCCAAGAAAATAGAAAAGAAAACAGTATCCAAAGAATAGATGGCCATAGACCAGCCTATCATAGTCACAACAAGCCCAGAAACAGGGACTACGACCCCTGGTAAAACCCAACAGTCACAAAATATAAAAAGTATAATGCCAATGAGGATAGGAAATATAATAAAAGATCCGCTTGATCCATGATAATTGTGAAATAAAGAAATTAAAGCCAAGACAAGTTCGAGACAAATAAAAAAAATCCCACTAGGGATCGACCTGAGATCAACATGTAACCTCGGATCCAACAAAAATTCTTATCCTGCAATACAAAGAATTAGAAACATAGGATCCAAAAAAGTTGATACAAGATGTATAAATATACAATTGGATGATCTCCTCGGACACCATGCTATCCCCGGTGTAGGAATGACACCTTATATATCCTTCCCTTTCTAGCAATGCCTCGTTCGATAATCCATCCACTTCCTAATTATATTCATGACAAAAATGTTGAAAATAAATATCCCTGAACTCAAAAATCAGTGTCCTGAACTTTGCCAACCAAAAGCTCATCTTATTTACTTGAATGGCACATAAATTGTTAGCCCAAACAATTATGGTTTTCGAGTCCCCAACCACTTGGAGGGATTCAATGTTTTTATGTCTCACAACAAATAGAAGCATCCACATGGCCAATAATTTTGGTCGAGAGTTACTTCGATAAAAGATTGTTTCAATATTAATAAGGCACCAACACCACCCTCAAAAAATGTGATTGTGAAGCTCCATCAAAATAAATTCTGGAAAATAACCTCATATAAAGTAATTTTCAAATTATGGAAAATAAGGTTAATATATTATAAGTATTGGGGGATATAGAATATAGACGGTTTATAGTATTAGGGACATAAAAAAGAATATTTAATAAAAATATGGGGTATTTAATAAAAATATAGTTTTGCAAATGAAAATATGTATATTCTGTAATATTCAACTATGCAAGCACTATGGCATAATTTTAGTAAATTAAACTTTCTAGATTTAACTCTTTAAAGATAAATTTGTTTTTAAAATTTCAATTTAATCATTTAAAATCATCACTTAGATTATGTTATAATATATTTTTTTAAATACTCAATAAACAAAATAAAATGGATTTTACTATATTTTTAATTTTTCAATTCATAAAACATAAAAATAAACCCAATTCAAATAATGAAGATTTAAATCATTAAAATAGGATTTACTTCCAAAATTGAAAAAAATAGCTCCACTTTTTTACCCGGTAAAATATTAAAATAGTTAACAAATTATTTATAATAATCCAATGATATTTCCTACACGTTATTGTTTTAATATTTATTTTTAGAAATATTAAGCTCTAAAAATAGGTCAAAGTTGAATACATGAATAGTCATTTTTAAATTTTGTGTATTTCCTTTACATTATTTGATCATTCTAAGTAGTTTCGTTAAATATATTTAATTTATAAATAATGTTATGTAATAAATTGATACTTATATAAAATAACATGTATGAATATGTACAAAGAAGATCTTAAATTTTTTTCATAGTAAACATTTTATATTTATATTAGAAATATATGAAAGTGTCTCAATACCCAACAGACATAGCACAGGTAAATACAATTCACAAGAGCAACAACATGCCCAATCGCAAATACGGAACCACAAAAATTCTCTAGCACATCTACCAAACACACCATCCAAGAAAATATATAAGAAAACAATATCCAAAGTATGGATGGCCATAGAACATCCTATCATAGTCACAACAAGCCCAAAAACAGGTACTACGACCCTAGGAAACCCCAACAGTCACAAAATATAAAAATTCTAATGCCAACGAGGAAAACAAATATAATAACAGATTTTCTCGATCCATGATAATTGTTGGAAATAAAGAAAGTAAATCCAAGACAAGTTCGAGACAAATAACCAAAAAATCCCACTAGGGATCGACATGAGATCAACAAGTAACCTTGGATCCAACCAAAATTCACATCTTGCAATATAGAGAATTAGAAACATAGGATACAAATACGTAGAGTGGAGATGGACGATTAACAAATAAGTTGATACAAGATGTAAAAATCTACAAGTGGATGATCTCCTCGGACACCATGCTATCCTCGGTGTAGGAATGACACCTTATATATCCTTCCCTTTCCAACAATGCCTCCTTTGATAATCCATCCACTTCTTGATTATATTCATGATAAAAATGCTGAAAAGAAATATCCCTGAACTCAAAAATCAGTGTCCTAAACTTTGCAAGCCAAAAGCTCAGCTTATTTACCTGAATGACACATAAATGGTTAGCCCAATTAGTTATGGTTTCTGAATCCCCAACCACTTGGAGGGATTCAATGTTTTTATGCCTCACAACAAACATAAGCATCCACATGGCCAACAATTTCAGTCGAGAGTTAGTTCATGCCCCACGGTTCTAGCTCAATCTACAACTAAAAGATTGTTTCAATATTAATAAGGCACCAACACCACCCTAATAAAAATGTGATTGTGAAGCTCCATCGAAATAACCTCTTACCCACTCGTATGGAAAAGATGGAGGAACCATTCGATGAACTAATAACTGATATTTAGTCTTGATGGTCTTATGAAACTCCCTGTAAGTTGCCCCAACACGACAACCAACCAATGTTGTTGACTAACTCTTGCCATCAAAAATACAATCATTGCAGGATTTCCACAACCCCCAATACATTAGACTAGGGAGCTCGCCCTAGGGGGAATAAATTTTCCACCAAGTATAATAATAGGTCGGGAAAGATGTCCCAGACCAATGACTAGCAAGATTAAAATTACAAATGACACAATTCCACACTTCACAAGAGAAGGATCATAAAATAAAAAGATGATCCACATATTCCCCTCATAGCCACACAAACTGCAACAATTTGACCTATAATAGGTTGGGAAAGATGTCCCAGACCAATGACCATTGAGATTAAAATTACAAATGACACAATTCCACATTTCACAAGAGAAGGAGCATAAAATGAAAAGATGATCCACATATTCCACTCACAACCATACAAACTGCATCAATTTGGTCCCATAATACCCTTCTTCCACAAGTTACCCAAATGAGAATAAGGTTTCCCATATCCAACTGGAAATAAATAGCTTAATTTTGAGAGGAGTCAGTCAATTCTGGCATTGATAATACCGCCAGTGATAAATGAAGAGAGATCAACTAACTAGGCATCATATGCCAATTTTTTCAAAATAATGCCATTTTTGGTATTCCAAGACTAGCATAACTCATCCTCCCCATCGACAAGAGTAATGCCACCCCTTTGAAGGCCCCTAGTATATTCTAACCATTCTATTCTAAGGGACCAAAGTAGGCCTAATTTTTCACCATGAAGCCAATAGATACCAATAATAGACACATGCATGGGGGAAACCAACTGATCCAAAGTAGACACACCAATACCCCTAAGCACCAATAAGATATCCTCTGATAGATTGTAATTTGAAGGGACACCAATAATAGGGTCAACCCCCACCCTGATCGAGGCACCATTTCCAAGCTTCTAGGCCAACTAATTACCAAGTGTATGAAAAGAGGATACAAGACAATTCCACATGTTTGATATCCCAAGCTTGACCGATTTGTAAGCCATCATAATCCATTGAAGAATACAAATATTTACCAGCTATGACAATGCTCTAGACATTATCATAAAAAATATCCCACCACAGACTCTTAGCAGCTAAATCTTGGGAAAACAAAGGAAATTTTTTAACCTCCCACCCACCCATATGCTTAATCCTAGATAAAGAGGCCCAATTGACCAAATGATATTTGGATTTAACAGCTGACCCAGACAAAATAAGTTTAAAAACTCTACCTCTGATACCTAGTAAAATGGACTTCAGAATCTTGCACAATGAAAACCAATAAACCAGATGATTTACAGGACCGATTTCACCAGAGTTAATTGCCCCCGTAGAGATAGCCACTGCACACACCAATGATTTATCGGTTTTTCGAATCTCTTCAATAACCACTGCCAATCTCCTACAAAGTAGTTGTTAGTTTTAATGAAAAAACACAAATACTTTGTCACATCATTTAAGGGGAACACGTTGTTAGGTTTAATGAAAAAACCCAAATACTTTGTCCCATTATTCAAGGGGGACACCGGAAAAGGAAGTTCCCGCTGAATATGATATAGAATCTCATCATCCAAATCATGTTCTAGGAAAAAAACCTTAGACTCACTAATAATCAAACAACTCACTTTACATAAAGTGTCCAAGATCTACTTTTATATCAACAATTCTTACACCTTCACAGACCCAAAAAGCATAACATCATCTGTAAATAAAATGTGAGTGATTCGTACAAGTGTTAAAATATTAATCCCATTAATATGTCCTATCTACTTATGATCTTCAATCAACCTACTCATCCCCTCAATAATTAATATAAAGAGTAAAGGGGTTAAGGGGAATACCTAACACTGCCTCTAGACCCCTTAAGAAATTTAGTGAGCCCGCCATTGAAAATAACATCATTAGCAATACAGAGGCCATCACCCAATTAGTGAACGCCATACTAAGGCCAATTTAGAGAAGGACCAAATGCATGAATCTCCAATCCACTCCATCATATGCCTTAACCAAATCTAACTGAAGGGACAAATCTTTCATCGTATGAACTTTGATACTGTGAAAGGTTTCTTATGCCACGCCCATTGCATACATAATCTGACGATTCTCAATAAAACCAAATTATTTCCTTATATATATATTTTGATAAAAGGGGCTCTAGCTGAATCACATTGATCTTGGAAGTGACCTTATAAATAAAGTTGAATAAAGAAATCAGAAAGATATCATTAAAAGACCAAGTTTATAGCACTACGAAATGAGTGCAATGAAAGTATAGTTTAGGGAGCCAAATATCTTGCAGAGATCCTAGACTACTCCACCACTCCCAAAATGTCCAGATCCATTACATCAAAAAATTCAATAAATAACTCCACGGTCCAACCATTAGGGCTCTTAGATTAGGAAAAATCTGAAAATACTGATTTGATGTCATCCACTAATACCGGATCAACAATACTATCACCTTCCTTTCAGAGAAAAAATGAGGGTACTTTTGAATGATATGCATCTGATCAATGATAGAAGCTGAACCTGTATCCCTAAATAGGTCATGAAAATGTTTTAGTCTCATCAACCAAACCTACTTGGTTCAAAATATGTGTATGTTGAATGTGGTTGTCATTGATGTCAAAGGAGTTCAGTAATGACAAAGGAATGACCAAGGACATGATGGCAAGGAAAACTTAGTGAAAGACAAAGGAATAACAAAGGAAGTGATGACATGGCATGTATGATGATGTGGAATGGGTGATGAAGATTAAAATCCATCTAATGGTGCTCAAGTACCTTCATGATGTCATTATTACAATTTGACCTAGTTATATAGAGATTTGTCAGTTTGGAGAAATTCAAGAAATTGAGTAAGTGTTGGAAATTTGGTCCAAGTTTCCTTGGGAAAATGTCCACCGTACATCATAGGTGAATCATAAAATATATATGAAAGAATCAGGCTATAGCTTGTTTTATATACTATCTTACCATGGTATCAGTTCTCAAAAAGGGTGTTTGATCACAAAGTTAAAGGGATTCGAAAAGAGGGTCTCTCGCTATTTTGCACCAGAGGCAGTAAAAATTGCCTAAGTGGCCTCAGGAAAATGCCCATAATAATTCATAGGTTAAAGTAAATTCGCATCCCATCTTGTCATGATGTATCTTGGTGATCTGTCTACCTAAACATGGTCTTATTTTGTCTTGAGAGTGTCTAAGGAGGAAGTTATAGACCTGCCAAAACAGAGTTTTAGGCATATTTACACCAAGTTTAGTAAAATGCCCACCTAGGGAAATTGAAGCTGAGTCTGAGAGTGAAATCAACTTGGGTGTGCTCAGTGATGTGTACTACATCATCTAGTAGCATTGGTTCAATATTTTGGGGAAATAAAAAATCCACCTTAGAAATTGCACATTTTGTCTAAGTATAAAAACGTTGATAAAAAAATCCTAAGTGACCTCAGTAAAATGCTCGCCAATTCCTGTGGTTGATGTATTAAAATGTTTATGGGGTATGTTTCTATATACTACTTGTTGTTGCATCCAACCATATCATTTGGTTGTCCAAAAGGTGTCTGTAGGTGAAGATATTGATCTGCCAAAAGTGCCTCCTAGCTTGATTTGCACTGCTACAGAAAAATGCCCGTAGAGGAGAGAGAAAGAGGTTTCAAAGGATGAAATTAGTTTGGATGTAATAAAATTGTTGGCCTATATCTAGTATATGTCTCATACTTCCAATTTGATGAAAATAAAAATCTTCTCATGTTGATCTAGGGTTTTATAATTTTGTCTAAGTGTCAAATCAACAGTTTAAAAGGCTAGTTTCAAATGCCCACCGGATGATGTGTGTGTGTCAATAAATTCATCAATTGACATGAAATTGTTACTTGTTGAATTAGTTATCCAGTCAGGGTTTCAGTTTACCATATGGAGGTCACACACGTGAAAAATCAACCTCCCAAGTTGAAGAAAAATTATGTTTTACACAGAAATCTGAATATGCCCGAATTAAATATATGCTAAATCAATTTTTTATTTAAATTGCTCAGTCAGTTAATATAATAAGGAATAATTAATATGTTATGAAATAAGAGGAGATTAATTTCCAATTATTTATCAAAGAAGTGGTGTGTTTGATAAAAAGGCAATTTCCATATTTGATGGGCGTAATTGTGGAAAGGATGTGATGCTGAAAGGGCATGATGATAAGTTACAGGAATAAACTAATAATAAGGAAAAGCTTATTAAATAAAAATAGAGTTGATCTCCAATTAAAAACAGGGTTTGTTATTTATTTAATAAACATAAAGTTAATCTTTTTGAAGAGGCACAAATGGGAAGAGACACAAGTCCAGATTAAAGAGATACAATGTTTCAAAGATGAGATAGACAATATATAAACCAGAATTTGAGAATGGAGGAAGATGTCTCTTTGTCCCGGATAAAATAAAAAGGAACATCAATCAAAGACCAATGAAAATGAAGAAACAGAATTGAAGAAAAGGAAGTTCTGGAAATCTGCAGAAGACAGAAAAGGGAGGCAGGGTGGTGCTAGGGGAAAATTGAAGTCTACCATGGAGGTTGTATCCTCCTTCTAGTAGTAGCTAGAAAATAGGGTTGGTGTAGCATCCTTATTTGTTGAAGCAAATAGAAACCTGGGATGTTGGTGCATTCCATCTATTGTAGCAGAAAATAATTTTTGTAGAAATCATTTATTTAATGAGCTTGATTTTGTGGTTTTCTCTTTTGAGGTTTCCAATAAATTTATTTGTACTCGGAATCTTGTGGAGAGTCTACGGTAGGTGAATTAATGTAGTCAACATTTCGAGCCATCCTTGGCTCATCATCAAGACATTAGCGATGCCTGAGAGGATCCTCTCCATCATCAATTATTAAATATATAATAGTCAAAATGAATTAATGGAATGGAGCCGACTCTAGGGTTTTAGGAATAGTTAAATTTAATGACAAGTTAATTAATGGAATGTTTTCTAGGGTTAGGGTTCTATTAAATTAATTTTTTTAAGAGTTTTGCTTTTAATTACTATTAATTAATATTTTATTTTTATTTTTTGTTATAATATGAAATCATATTTCAAATTTAAGTTTTTTAATAATATAAATTCACATTTAATTTGAAATTATATTATTATTATTAATTAATTTTTATGATGAGCCAAGGATGGCTTGAAACGTTGACTACATTAATTCACCTACCGCAGACTCTCCACAAGATGCCATGAATTTTCACTGCGGATTCTCAGCTAATTTTATTTGTACTTATTTTTTTGATCCATTGTTTATGTGTTTTTAATGTTAATGGTTTAAATAAAAGAAAGAATAGGCAATACTGATTCACCCCCCCTCTCAGTATTGCTGGATAAACCAACAATTGGTATCAGAGCAGGATCCTTCACTGCAGCTTAATCACTGGAAGGAAGATCCTATTAAAAACACTATGGATAAAAAAGAAGGTTTAGTTGCTAATAGACCTCCATTATTCACAGGATAAAACTATGTGTATTCGATTGTAAGAATGAGATGCCATCTAACGTCTCTTGGATTCAAAGTTTGGAATGTTGTTGAAAAGGGTTATAAAATACCAGATAGTCCACCTACATAAAAGGATGAACAAGTTAAGTATGAAGCCAATGCAAAAGCATTGAATGCAATTTTGAAATGACTATCAAATTCAGTATTTGTTAAATTCTTGCAATGTAAGACAACCAAAGATGGTTGGGTTAAATTAAAAAATGTTTATGAAGAAGATACCAAAGTCAAACAATGCAAAGTTGAAACATACAAAGGGCATTTCGAAAGTCTAAAAATGAAAGAGGAAGAAATTATTGCATAATATATTCCAAGAGTAGATGAAATTTTCAATGTTATTAGAGGCCTGGGAGGAAAGATAAAGGAGATAGAAGTTGTTGAAAAATTACTAAGAACCCTACCAATGAAGTATGATTCAAAAGTGTCTATTGTAGAAGATTGAGATGATCTTGACTCTCTGGAAGTGGATGATATACATGGGATCTTCACTGCTTATGAGATGAGAACAGAACAAAACAAAACAGAACATCAAGAAAAGAGGAAGCATTTAAACGCACAAAAGATTCAAATAAATCTGAACCATTATCCAAAGACCACTCGGAGAACTCAAATAATGAAGTTCTTTTTATCAAGAAAATTGAGAAAGGTACTGGAAAGTATGAAGGAAAGATACCCCTAAAATGCTTTAACTGTGGAAGAATTGGGCACTTTGCCTCAAAATATACCTATCCCAAACAAGATGATAGCAATGACAGAGAAACTGCTAAACAATTCACGAAGAGCAAAGAAACATACAAGAAGAAGTTTAATGGGAAGAAGAAGACTTTTTACACTATGGAAGATAGTGAAGATGAAGAAGAAGAAGATGAGGAAAAATAAATTCTATTCATGGGAAATAGAAACTCAAGCTTCAGAAGAGGAATCAGATATGGAAGGAGAGGTGGACCTAGAGGCTGAAATCATAAGTGCTCTTGAGGAAATTGAAAAATGTAGAAGAAGGAACAAATCTTTGAAAGGACAACTGTCAAAATACCAAGAAGAGCTAAAGTCAAAAGAAGAGGAAGTCAAGACCCTCCAAGAAGAGATGCACAAATCAAGACAACAAGTGATGGTTAGCATGAAAGAGGCTGAGAGATTAAAACAAGAATTTTCCAAATTCAAGGAAGAAATAGAAAGGATAAAAGACCAGCAGACCATTAATGAGAAGCTCAAGGAGAAAATACAAGACTCTAAAAGACTTGAAGCAAAAGTTATTTTTCTTAGAAAGAAGCTTGATAAAGAATCTATTAAATCAAAATTTGAGAATAGATCAAGGACTCTAAATGAAATCCTAAGTAGACAAAGACCATCAGGTGATAAAACTTGATTAGGTTATGACAAAGAAAAGAAGCCAAAATGTTTGTCTTTTACATTCCAAGATAGAAATAAAAGAAGCTATGCTGTTACATTCAAAATCCCGATTAAGAAGGATAATCAGAAATTTGTTCCCTCCTCTCATAATAAAGACAAAACTGATATGATACCTACAATACCAATGACAAGCAAGTGCCAGTAGAAGTTTTTCGGTCATTGCTACTCTTGTAATAGTTTTGGACATATGGCTAGAGAATGTAAGTTGAGAAAGAATTCTTCAGTAAGGTTCATGAAGAAAGGAATGGATGGAAGAAGATGGAATTTGTGAAGAAGGAAGATCAAATATTCCTCAAATATAGAGGAAGGTTATAAGGATATTGTCACTGCTGTCACAAAGCTGTTGATTGCAGAACCAAGGGAAAAGATCAAAGTGCAGAATCCAAGAAACAAAGAAATGAAAAATCAGCAAGTAGGGTACCTCATGGGAAGATGTGGAGAAGAAAGGAAGACTACAAATGTTCAGAAAAAACACAAATTCCAATCATCAATAAAGTTTCCAAAACTGATGCTCAACATAATAGTGTTGTAGATAAGAATGACATCCATTATGATGGAAATCTAGACAAAGATGTAAAATACACCGATGGAGAGAAAGACGATGTAATTGTCTTCTAAAGTCTCTCATGACCTAAAAGAGAAACCTGAAATTAGTATTAAGGAATCATATACTCAGGGGGAGTAAATATCAGAAAAATGCAATTGGTATTTGAAAGTAATTAATATCACTTGCTAAAAGGCTATCTGAAATCAAGGATAAGAAGTAGAGTAGAGGTGACAAATTGAAGAAAGACAATTTGTCTAGAAAAACATCTATGTGACAAGCACACTTAATGGTTGAAGTGTAACAAAATTAGAAGTATGTTTATGAACCTGAAGCAAAGCTTGGTGTTACCTCAAACCAAGGAATTATGATGCAGGATATGAAAGAAGAATATTATATCAATCAAGCTAGTTAAACCTTGGTCAATGTCTAAGGGAACAAGAACATATGGATGATAAAATGATTCCATGGCATTGAAGACTCCTTACAAAGAGAAAGATACATGGTACATATTTAAGAGTAGTTTATGGAAGAAAACTAATGGATAAACTAATGAAGTGTAAACCTTGTCACAAAATATAGAAAATGTTGACAAAGGGGAGGAACATTGAAAGGGGGAGTCTATGAACTAATCATCCATATTTGTTTTCGAATACTGACTACAAGAAGGTAAATGAGGATGTTAACGAGAGTATCATAACACAATGGTTAGTACCAAGTCCAATTAACAAGAAGAAGAGAAGGAAAGAGCTAAATTTCTTAAAAGAGAAGATATATTGGAAAGGGCAGTTGTAAAAAAAAAAAAAAGATAGGAAATTCCCTATCAAGATGGTTACAGCAAGGGCATAATAGGTTATCCTTTGTCATTATTGTCAAAGGGGGATAATGTTTAGTTATTTGCATCAATGCCAAAGGGGGAGAATGTTGAATTTGGTTGTCATTGATGTCAAAGGAGTTCAATAATGACAAAGGAATAACCAAGGACACGATAGTAGGGAAAACTCAGTGGAAGACAAAGGAATAAAAAAGGAAGTGATGGCATGGCATGTATGATGATGTGGCATGGTTGATGCATTAAACCTAGTAAGAGCATGGGTACTCGGGAAGATTGCATGGACATTGGTAGCCTTTCCACACTCACACTGAAGAGAACCGAAGGGATGGATATGCCCGAGGGACTGTGTAGCAAAGAAGGGGTACCATCCTTGTGTTGTGTGAGTGGGTATTGTGGGGCCATGCTAGCCTGCATTCAAGTGATTTACCTATGGAGTTCTTGGAGGGAACCACTGGTTTGCATAGGACAAGGAGCCATGTGATTGTATTCTTTTGTTTTATTACCTAATAAACCCAGTCGGCATACTGGCATGGGCTTTGAATGCTTGATAAACTCAGTCGGAGAACTAGATTAGCATACTGGTTAATGGAATGCTTGATAAACCCAGTAGAGACACTGGCTTGGAAATGGTTTTTGTGTGCTTGATAAACCCAGTCGGAGAACTAGCTTAGCATACTGGTTAATGGAATGCCTGATAAACCCAGTAGAGATGTCGGCTTGGAAATGGTCTTTGTGTGCTTGATAAACCCAGTCAAAGAACTGCATTAGTATACTAGTTAATGGAATTCCTGATAAACCCAGTTGGCATACTGGCTTGGCATTGGTGATTTGAATGATGTGGTGCAGCCAGTGTACTAGCATAACATTTGTTTCATACATATGCACAGGTGATTCGAGGCTTGCAGAAACTTGGTTATCTTTCGATGCACACCTTTAAGAGAACTGGAAGGGGTGGGTGCGCTTGAGGGACTATGTAGTAGAGAAGAGGTACCATCCTTTTGTTGGGTGGGGCAGGTCTTGTGGGTGCCATAGTTGTCTGAAGTCAATGAGGCATACCTATGGAGATAAAGGAAGATGGTCATGCAGATAAGTATTTGGTTTATCTAGCATCTTCTTGCTTATTTAATGTGAATATACATAGGTATATGATTCGGCTATGGTTTTGAAACTCTTGTTAAGAGATGAATCCTATGAGAATGGATTTGACATGTGAATTGACTCAATGTTTGAGTGTAGGTATTGCTGGATGCAAGGACCTTGAAGGAATTTTGAGGATGCAATGGACATGTGGTTGTCCTAAAAGTCTTAGTATGAGCAGCTAAAGATTGGAAAGAGATCCAATGGACGTTGATGAAAAGAGAGAAAGAAATTACACTTGCAACTAAAAAGAAAGACATGGAACCTTGCTCAAAACAAAGAGAACACCGAGGACAGTGTTATTCCAAGGGGGAGGGGATTGTAATATACTGATTTTGACCCAATTGCATTAAACATGCAAATGATGTAATATCGTTATAAAATCGTGGTGAAGAGCTCAAGGCTAAGGCCCCACAATTGATTTAGTGTTAACATTGATGCATATGGTTTGCGTGCTATCCAGGCACAATAGAAATTGTAAATATCATGTAAATATGCATTTTAATAAAGCACCCACAACTAGCTATGTAATGCAATGCAACAAGAGTATGGGGGCATGATTTTTACAAGGAATTGGGAGGGAAATATTCAAACCCTTAGAGCCAATCAAGTCAATCCAAGTGTCAATGAGAGAACCCATGAACCCTGAACTACCCATTTTGAATTATGCACCAAATCATTTATTTCTTCCAAGAGTTTTTTGAGATAGTTAATGATTTGGGATTGGAGAGGTATGGCTGTCCAAATTCGGGTATGGGAAAGCCACCATTTAGGAAATTTGTGTTTTGTATTCTTGGGAAAGTAAAGAGCCACAAAATTGCTCCCCAAGCCATTATTCATCAACCAGTTTGGCTCTCACACAAGTTCAGAGCTACCTAGGCATTTTTTCTCCACGTGTTTTCTGGTTTTTCCTTCATTTGTAGCTGGGACAAGGGCGGTTTTGTGATACCGAACAGTGGGGAAGACAAGAAATCGGATTTGGGGTCCCTGGGGTTCCATAGAGGCCAATTTTTTTCATTCAAATGCTCATATACATGTGGGGAAAAAGGTTTTCTTCCATGTGGTCGATTTTCCTTTCCCACAACTCATTTTTGTGGAAGCCACGATTTGGGGAAAAACCCATGGACTTCTTGTTGTGAATCCCATAGTAAAAATGTTTACCCATGCCAACAATTGTGCTTGATGTGTGTGGAAAGAGTATGCTGGGGTATGGGTTATGGGTATCCATTTATTTTGCTTGAGATTGAGTGCAAGCATCCAAAAACAGAAGAGTTCACATTTGGATTGATAAACCCAGCTATGGACTGGCTTGGCTTATAAGTGATGTTCATTTGTTTGTGCATGAGCTTGAGTGTTCCCATTCCTTGTGGAAATCATGCCCGGTGTAGGGGTGGAAATTGTGTTGAGATATTAATGAAAAAAATTGGCCTATGGCTGGGTGGAACATTGCAGTTGTGTAGCTAGTTGCTTGGGATAACATTACATCAAGATGAGTGTTCTCTCTATGTATTTTACTTCTGTCATGTTTAATAGATTTATCTGCACACACATGTGTTATTATTTGTATGAATTTGATGAATGGGGCTGAGTCTTGCAAAAAATCCATGAATGTGAGTCATGTTCCCTTCCTTAAATGGGATCAACGGGAGGGGACGTGACAATTGTCAAATACATTCTAGAAAAACTACCCCATATCGTAGTAAGGCCATGTTCCATAATAGTTCATCAAAAGACTTTTAGATAATGTTAAGGGTATGCTTTTTCCATATTTATTTGAGAGAATTGTTTTCAACAAAAAGAAAATAAATTCAATATCGTGATGTTCTTATTCATTTATGTGATTTGGAAACACATTTTAGGAAAGTTTAGCCCCAAACATATGAACAAAAGGAGTTGCAAGTAACACCATGCTTCATGATATTTAATAAAGAGATCTTTGGGTAGGGCTATAGTTATATTGTTTCCATCTTTTTTAATGTTCTTGCATCATAAAGGTCACATAGACACCATGATTTTCCTGTGCATTTTTACGATGTGGTACAAATTCAATTCAGCCAGATGAAATTATGCAAAGTGAAGCCACTCTAGGCTAATTCAATATCTAGCAAAAATATTGCAGGACTATCACAAAATTCCTTGGACATTTTTCCAATTTTAAAGGATTACGCATTTCCATAATATGCTTAGCATTTCCTTAAGTTGTGATTGGTTATAGTTTCCCTGGATTTGACACATATTCTTGATCTCTAACTATCAATTTGTTGTTGATGCACTTTGAAAGTACAATGGAGGAGAGACTGCAACAAATCCTAAATAAGGGAACATCACAACAATAAAAAACTAATCTCAAGATACATTATCAAATCCTTGTCTTAAATTTCACAATACATTATCATCCATCATTCTTCCAATTTCACTGTGTATGTGAATGATTTTTTTTAGCATAGAAGTTCTAAATTTATTTAGTTGGACATGGAGCATTCAAATATTTCTCGGGTGTAGTCTCTCTCTTATTTCTAGTGAGTTGCACCTGAATCCCCAAGACATCAATCTCAGATCCTATAGTATTTATAAGACCAGGACTATTTCCAAATTGTGGTATAACATTTCTAATAGGCACATGATATAACATACCATGAACCTTTTATGATCCTACTACCACTATAACAATGTATCCATTATAAAATTTATCATCAATTGCTCTTGTTGCAAGGTGCTCAATAGAGGCACTGGGATTCATTGTAATTCAACAAAAAAAAGCATAAAAATGTTCATAAGACAATAATGTTTTGTCTCACAAGGTGCAAAATTTCAAAAAAATGCTTCCAAACAACTGTGCGGGATCAATCTTCCTTATTCTCTTAATGGATTCTATTGATTCAACTAGGATTTGATAAGTTATGTCATCATCCACGGATTGTACAATTGAAAGAGAAGAAGGTAATGGTACTATACATGCATCTCACCTCATCAAAAATGAATTATTAAAATGATACCTAACTAGATGCCAGTGATCTCAATACTATAATGTGCATGGTCGAGCACAACTCAAGGGTGTCCCAATTGCACATTGTAATTAGCTCATGATCTAGGTGTTTCCAGCCATCATCAAATACTCCCTCATCTATGTCTTAGTGCAATCCATCTAGTATCACCTCCCCCTTGCACCATCATCTTGCCCCATCAGTGCATCCTGGGCTCCATCGACCCACAATCTCATACTACAATGTGAGGTAGCGGCATCAACACCCTCTTGAATAAAAATGCACAAATGAAAGTGGAAAACCTGAAATCTTCACCATGCTAACTACAATTGTTTAGTTTTTTCCAAGCCACTTGTTAGCTATATGCACTCACCCCATATGATAAGTACTCAATGATCTTGTTTACTAGAAGCTCCATCAATTTCATCAAGGGTTTCTTAGTGAACTTGAGCAACCCATGTCGTGCAAGGCTATCTCACATTGGATGATCATTACAGATGTCTCGCATGATGTTCACAACATCCCTCTCTCTCTAGTTCATCCTCATCCTGCATTCCATCACTTGTAAAGGCTCAATTGGTAGTTAAACAAGAATTTGAGTGTGGTTGGAAACTTTGTCAGCAAAAGTGGAAACCTAGCTCACACCTGGTCAAGAGAAATCAATGACCTATGTCACTGCTTTTCTCCTACCACGTGCGACCTTAGGTCAATATTTTTCCTCCAACAATTGTGACCTAGTCACAACTGTAGAGGGAAATCTTATGACCTAAGTCATTAATTTTCCTTTGAAAGTTGTGAGATGACCCTAAAACCATCAAGGGATTCACCAAGCTACTAATATTGATACCAACAACGTGAGGCCCCTTTAGGTGAGCCCCTTAGAATTATTTGCATGGATGTAACATGTTCCACCAACTTTTAAGACAGTGAACCACATTAAAAAAACTACAAGAAAATTCTCTATCATATTAAATATATTCAAATATATATTATTTATAATGTACACGATTAAAGTTAACTATTTTCTCTTTTCTTTTTTGATCCTACACATTCAAAAATGATTCCACAATTAAATCTCAGATTTACGATCTCTTCCGTACTAACAAAGATGAATTAATTAACTTTTAAAATTTATATCTAAATTTAGCAAAACCAACAACTTGCAGAATGTCTAAAGTAATAAAGATACATTTTCTATGTGGAAAACGAAGGTAAATTAAGTGGCTTTGTGGACGCGACCTCCAAATTTAAACCTTTAGAAGTGAATTAGACGAGTGGACCCTCATGCTCAATCCATGCTTCTCTAAAACAACATTACTTTAATCAGTTTTTAAATAATATAAATTGACAGATATTTTAGCTGCCCCTTTTTTTACTTTAAATATTCAATTTAAAAGTGGTTTCACAAATAAAGCTTAGATTTACCCTCTCTTCCACACAAATAAAGATTAATTAATTAAGTTTTATAATTTATATTTACAAGCGTAGTGATCAGAAATTAGAAAGCAATGATGGGTAGAACACTATGAGGATTCAATTTATAGAAATGAGAAAGACTGACCCCGAGAAAACAAATTCAATTTAATATTTTGGAGGGGTATGGAAAGTTAGATTTGTATTATTTTAATGCTGATCGATGTAATGTTGTTTAGAGAACCCTATTTTGAGCATGAGGGTCCACTCGGATAATTCACTTCCAACGGTTTCTCACTTTGGAAGTCGCTTCTAGAAAGCCGACTAATTTTACAAGTAGTAGTTTTGTTAAATTTAAATATAAAAGTTAAAAAGTTAATTAATTCATCTTTGTTTTTTTATAGGAAGGGATGGTAAATGGTAAATTCGAGTTTTATTTGTGGAACATTTTTTTAAATGTGTAAAGGTTTAACAATAATTACACTCATACTTTTTTATCTTAGAATTTGGGGTGGACTACAATCTATGCTTTTCTTAGATTGAAGGAGGATGGGGCAAGTGTACTCTCTAGATTGATTTTATGGGCGTCGTTCAAAACTTTAAATAAACAATTATAAAAATGAAAAAATATAAAAATAACTAGTAGTTAATGCATGGATAAATGAGACAAGTGTACTACCTAGATTGATTTTATGGACGTCATTCAAAATTTTAAATAAACAATTATAAAAAAAAGAAAAATACTGAAAATAACTTGTAATTAATGCATGGATAACTAGTAGCTCATGCACGGATAACAGGTAGTCAAAGACAACCCATTTAAGTAAAAAAAGAAACAAGTAACATATAACTTGTTGATGTCACTTCACTTATGGCCTATCAGTATTCACTAGCCATGTGCTAGTAAAAAATAAATCACTGTATTATTATGAGTTAACTTAAATAAATAGTATTTAGATGTATTGAATGTGATTTCTTTTTTATAGTAAATCTATGTTTTAAGCACTAGTGACATGTGGGGATATGAATATCATTATGAGGTTTTAAGAACTAGTTATGGATTTTAGGTCCAAAATTACGAAGGGGAAATCTAGGCATTGCACCCTATAGGAAACTTCTAGGTATCTAAGGCCAAGAACAATGCTTTGAACCATGACAAATGGCCTTTTCAAGGTATCTTTGCACTTTGGGTGAGGATACCTATGCCATTAGGATATTTTTAACATTAAGTATGGGTCTCAAGACCTTAGACATGGTTAAGAAAGGAAACTTAGGTCTTACCTCCTAAAGGTTCAAACTTTTATGCATCTAAAGGCAATATACAAACCTTAATCCACTACAAAGAGCCTCTTGATGGTATCTTTGGCCTTTGGTGCATAAATGTTTAGTATTGAGAGATTTTGAGTATTGTTATTTATTTTGGGGCCTTGGACATGTTTAGTAGAGGAGAGTCTAGGCATCTACGACCAAGAATAACAACGTAAACCACCACATATTCCCCCCCTAAGGGTACCTTTCACCTATGAGTGGAGATATCAATGCTATTAGGATTTTTTGAGCACTAGATATGTGTCTTAGAGCTATGGACATGGTTGAGAAATAAAACTTGGGGCATATTCCTTAAGGGAAGCTTCTATGCATTGAGGTCAATTAAAAATGCCTTAAACCATAAATCATGACCTCCCAAGGGTATCCTTGACCTCCTTGTGGGGATATGGGCATAATTAAAAGGTTTTGAACACCAGATATGGGTTTAAAGGTGTTGGAAATGGTGCAAATGGGAAACTTGGCCCTTAGGCCCTAAAGGAAGCTTTCGGATATCCATAAACAACAACAATGCATCAAAATACCACACATGGACTCCCAAGGGTATCTTGGCCTTCAAGTGGGCATGTTCACATATTAGGAATTTTTTAGATCTTGGTATGGCTCTTGGGGCTCTTGGTATGATTAGGGTAAGAAACCTAATCCTTATGCCCTTAAATAAGATTCCATGCATCTAGGGAAAATAATAACACCTCAAGAAACAACGCATGACCTCTTGAGGGTATCTTTGGCTTCTAAGTGGGGATATGGATGTTATTAGAAGATTTTGAGTAATAGGATTAGGTTTTGATACCTTGTACATGGTCAAAGGAAGAAATTAAGCCTTAGGTACTAAATAATATCCTAGGTATCTAGGGTTGAGAACAACACCTTGAACCACCACATATGTCCTATAGAGCGTATCTTTGGCCTATAAGTTAGGGTGTGGGTTCCATTAGGATGTTTTATCCTAAGGTATGGTCTCAAGGCCTTGGAAATAGTAGGGGAAGGAAACCTAGGCTTTAGGCTCGAAAGGTCTTACAACCATATGCCCAATTGCATTGCTTTTTTGAAGCAAATTTTAAACCTTGTACATAATACCATAGGACCATAAAAATTTCCTTGGTTGAGTTACTCTTTTTTAATATGTTTGGAATCATGCACATTATTGATGCAATTTTCTTCATCTTCCACGGTCTTGTATTTGTCTTTAATTATTTTTGTCTTGCAAAACAAACTTGATCAATGTTGGAGTGTCTATTCTCAACATAGATGCAGATGTATAACAACACCATTGGTTTAAAAAAATATTGCATAAGAGCTACACAATTTCAACCCTTTATTTCGCAAAAGAGCATCATCCCCATTAGTGGTATTTCCCCTTAAACTTCTCTCACATAGTCTGAAAGAAAACATAATTCCAAATCTTACTATACAGTTATTGCCATGTACATTACTTAATCGTAATAATTAATCTTACATTTTTTATAATTGAGGTCTTGGTACTCTCAAAATTTTATCTACCATGTAAACATACAATACTTATACAATTACAGTGACAAACACCATGACAAGACATAACTTCATGACTTCAATGTGTACACAAATAATCCCAAAAATGTTATATCAACTAAATAAGTTCAACTTCATAACTCTTTTAGACCTCATTGTTTAACCTATCGTGTGACCATTTTACCTCATGATTTAAACTCTTTAACCTATTATGTGACCTTTTTAACTCATGATTTAAACTCTTTACAAAAATATGTCTTGGCAAAATAACATATCATCATTACCATATCACTCCAAACACAAGCTGAGTTCTCTAGCTTGGTAGCGACTATCCTTTACTCTAATAATGATGCTTCTAGTGTAGAATCAATGTTTCATTTGTCACTTTGAGGAAAAGCTCCTCGTCTCCATTCAACAGTAAAATATCAGAGGTTCTGTAATTAAATCCCTATATCGGAACGCAAAATTCTCCATATGTTGATCCTTGACCCTTTAGTAGACTGGTATTCCCCATATTTTACCTTAAGGCGGAATGGACAAAAATTATTAGGATGATACAACTTTATGTGACCTGTGAACCCAAAATTATCCATATGTTGATCCTTGACCCTTTAGTAGACTAACATTCCCTAGATTTTATCTTAAGGCAGAATGGACATAAATTATTAGGATGATACAACTTTATGTGACCTGTGAAGGTAGATTTTCTGCAACCTTCCTTTATCATGTCATATATCTGCTGCATTTTTATGGTGGTAGGAAATTAAACCTTCCCTACCTTTTTCTGAGAAGTATCACCAAAATGTCTATGATGGTTTAGAGCCATCCTGACCATTCAAAGCTTAACATTTTTCATTTTGGTCGTATTAAACTTATGGTGCTAGCTAAGTTAGAAAAATTAGGGCAAACATGGCTGAATTTTCTGCTTTCATCTGGGTTCCCTCTCAAAGAGGAGCATGTCTCTCAAGAGTTAGACTCTGAAATGAACGAAGAAATTCCAATTTCTATGACAAATGTTTTACAAACCCTTGTTCCTTGGTCAAGTGTGCTAGAAACTCCTGCCTTGAAAGATCCTTCTTTTCAGGTTTCTAAGCATCGCACTGGGGGATCTTGTTGACATAGCGTCTATCAACAGGGGTTCACTTCGCACTGTCTCCAACAAAATACCAACCCAAACTCCCTTACACACTAGCCTAGAAAGGTTTAAACCCTTCCAGCAACACTTGTGGAGCAAGTGCAGTCTCACCCGAGATGGATAAGGGGGCTACAAGAACCAAGTTTCCGCAGTGGAGTTGAGGATATGATTTCAACACACATTACCCTTGTAGAGACCAAATATTATGACTTTCATAGCATATTATCAATTCACCATTCACACATTAAGTCATTCACATATTTCAATAGATAACAAATATTCGCAACAACATATTCAGTCTACTTATTCGCATCAACAGTAATCCTTAAACCGATAGCATATTCGCATCAACAATACTTATTAGACCTACAGCATATTAAAATTGTAGCAAACATTCATATTCACCATCGCATAAAGATAGAGACAAAAATTGCACCATAATCGTACATCCTCATGCATTCATTAAACCCCACAGAATGAACTTCGGAGAAACAGTCAATACACCATGTCACAGATACAAAACAGATCAAAAGATGGAATGAATGATCAAAAACTAGATTCCCTTAGGATTACAATCCTACTCTATTTAAGTGCTTCTATTCGGTTACAAAATGATCCACATGACCAATTCTAACTAATTTAACTATTCTTGTGCTTCCGCGAACTCCGCGAATGATCTTTCTTTCGCGGATTGACCCTTTCGCGCCTGTTGGCTTCCGCACTTACTGCAGACTTATCCTGTGCCAACAATCCCCCAACACAAACTTATTGCTCATCGTCGAGCCACCTCAACTGGACACTGCTGGTCTGCGCTCATCCGTCGCTGTACTATCCTTTTGAAATTGTTCTTTCTGTATGGAGCTTGTTGTTGTGTTCTTCTCACACTTGTCCATCGATTTCTGGCTTGCTATCATGTACTTCTTGAATTCATCCTCCAGTCTCTTGGAACCTTGATCATCTACCTCTCGGGAATCTGCTGCCATACTTCGCACTCGTTCCAGACTGAGGAAAAGTTCATCGACGTCGCTAAGGTGGGAAACATGCCGACTACTCTAGCACATCTGTTTCGTGCCCTGGACTGCCTTCTACCTAGGCCAGGGGGCCTCCTCCCCTGGCGTCCTGGTGGTCATCAGGACCATGAATATTCTAACTAGCACTACGCACTTAGACATCTCCGTTGAGACCTCGTCTCTATTCCTCCCGAGTGCCTGCACTGCCTCCTTGTCTGGTTGTTCATGCACACTCATCGTTCTGGCCCTCAGTGCACCTGGTGTGCTACTACACGAAATGAAATGAATCATTTCCAAAGCTCCCTTGGAATTCCTGACTCAACTCTCTCCTTCATCCACTTGCAGCATGGATTTCTCTCGACTGATAGATACTTCCTTGCTCAGATAGCTTCCCGGGTCTGCTTTTATGCTTTTCAGTTGTGTCCTGGATGCTTATGTCTGAAATCATTTGCAAATCCCTCCGTGTAATCTGTTGATCTTGTCATCATGCCTTGCCGCCGTCTTCTGGTGAGGCTGATCCGCAGCACCCATGCTTAGACTGGACTCCTCACATGTCAATCGTACAAAGCATCGATAGAAACCATGTTGGTCATACTGCCAACCCCTGTGTGCCAATCATGCGAAGCGTCAGCTATTCTGCCACCTGTTGTTAAACGTGCGAGCATCGACCATGCTTCCTTCTTTTGTCTTTTTTTTTTTGCACCTCTACGGATCAACCGCTCTATGCTAGGTCAGGGCGATAGGGCTTCAGCCCATTCCCATTGACCAACTTAGCTAACAATACTCCATCTAAACTCTGTAATTGAACCATTCCTTCGTCGGTGACAATTTATGATGTATGGTCCTAGCCAGTGCATTTTCAACTTACCCAAGTGTTTTGCAAACTTACTGTCATACACCAGAACTCTATCCCCATTCTGAAAGTGCTTTGGTTTGACGTGGCGGTTGTGCCACACCTTCTATCTGTATTTTTTCACTTTATGATGGAATCCTATGATGAAGCGATCATCGTCAAGCTATATCAGTTGTGCCAAACATTCCTCCAATGCACCATCGTCACTCATCCCTGTCCCTGCTGTAATGCGCAAGCTTGGTACAATGTATTCCATCGGCATAACTGCTTCCTGGCCATAAACAAGCTTAAATGGAGTCTTGCCAGTTAGTCATTTGCATGTGGTGCGATATGCCCAAAGGACCGCTGGAATTTTTAAATCCCAGTCGTTGCGGTTCGCATTGCACACCTTGGTGAGTGCGTGCTCCAATACCTTCTTAAATGCCTCAGTTGCCCCGTTCACATGAGGGTGGTAAGGATTACTCTTCTTGTGTTGGATCTGAAATTGTTCCGTCATTGCTATAATCGCCTGGTTGATAAAATGCATCCCCTGGTCACTCAACAACACTTTTTGGCACCCAAACTTGGTGACCACTTTGTCGAATAGAAACCGTGCTGCAGTCGCAGCGGAACAATCTATTACTAGTGTGGCTTCCTCCCAACATATCAAGTAATCTATCATAGTGATGATGTAGCGCGACCCTGTTCTCTTCCCAAGTGGGTTGATGGGTCCCACAAAATCAACTGCCCATTTATCAAATGCCTGCAGCGTCACTTGTGGTACGAGTGGAATTTCGTCCCGTTGTGGTGGCTTCTTGGTTCATTGAAATACATCGTAGCTCTTGGCATAGTCTGCAGCATCTCCATGCAAGGTTGGCCAACACAACCCTACTCGAAGGATGTTCCTAGCAGTTGCTCGCCTGCCATAATGTCCCCCAGCGATCCCATCATGAGCTTCCGACAAAATCCTCTCTTGTTCATGTGGAAGGACATATTGTCGCAGAATCTCAGCTGGGCCCATTTTGTACAGTTCCCCTGCAAATAATTGGAAATTTGAAGCTCTAACAACTAGCTACTTCTTTTGATTGGTAGTGAGCTCAGCCGGCACCTCCCCCGTTGCTAAAAAGTGAATTATTTGCTCATAGTAGTTATCGACCATGCCAACTCTGAATAGTTGAGCATCTGGTAATCCTTCGTCGATGCTCCTTGGTTCTTCCCCTAACTCTATCCGTGATAGGTGATCGGGTCCCACAGTCAATCGTCCCAGATTTACAATTATCTCAAAGTCAAACTCCTGAAATAGTAACAACCAATGACAAATATTCCCCCCCCAACACAGGCTCGTTTATCAAGTATTTCATAGAAAAATGATCTGTGAACATCTTGAAGTGGCCCCCCAAGAGGTAATGCCAAAATTTATGCAAAGCATTGACCACTGCCAACCCTTCCCTCTCTATGGTTGTATAGTTCTTCTCCGAAGTAGACAGCTTCCTACTTGCGAAGGCAATCGGCTGGTTGATTTCACTTGTTCTTGGCTGGGCCAAAATGACACCTAGTGCGACCAACGACGCATCGACGTGTATGTGAAATTCCTTTGTCCAATATGGGAATGCAAGGATGGGTGCTGTGACCATCTTTGCTTTCAATATGTATAATATTTTCTGACACTCCTCATTCCAATCAAACTTAGCATCCTTCTTTAATAACTTCTCCATAGGTGTCGTAATGCCTGCCTATCCTCTGATGAATTTCCTGTAGTATCATGTGTGTCCCAACGTCGCTCGCAGTTGCTTGACTATCATTTGTGGTGGGAGGTCGACAATGATGGCAATCTTCGCTGGATATACCAACATTCCATCTCTATAGACAATGTGTCCTAACAACACTCTGAATGGAGCGCAAAAGATGCATTTCTTGAGGTTCAAGGAAATTTGGTGCTGCCGACATCATTCCAGCATTAGTCTTAATTTTGCCACATGATCCTTGACTAATCCATATACTGTCCAGTCATCCATATATACGGAAAGGAACTTATGAATATAGTCTTTGAACGCCACAACCACTAATCTGGAAAAAATCGTTGGAGCATTCTTCAACCCAAACGACATCACAGTGTATTGAAAACCTCTCCACTCCATGACAAATGTAGTCATGTGTCTATCTTCTTTTGCAATCTTGATCTGGTGGTAGCCATAAAACCCATCCGTAAATTAGTATATCTACTGACCTCCTAATCCTTCGAGCACCTCATCCGTGAATGGGGTCGGGAATAGATCATGTAGGCAGGAATCATTCAACTTTCGTAAGTTGACACATATTCGTACTTGGCCATTTTTTTGTCCTGGACGACCATTGGGTTGATCCATTCTGATTCTTCCACAGGTTCTATAATGCCATCCTCTAGCATTATTTCAATTTCAGCTTGCACACATTCCTTGTATCTCGGATTCAATCAATACGGTTGCGGATTTACTGGCTTTGCATCGGGTTTTAGGGGGATCTTCATTTCCCCTAAGTCTCCAGAAATTCCCTTCATCTCGGAGAATTTCGTTGAAAACAGATCCTTAAACTCATGCACCAAGTCAGTCATCTTCGCAATGGTAGACTCATCCCAGTAGTCATCAATGCTTGAAAACTTTGGGTTTTCCTCTGATTGAATGTTCACCTTCTTGATCTTCAATGGTTGCTAGAATTTGTCTGATGGTATTTCTGGTGCCTCAACTACGACTACCTTCCGATTCTAGGACATATATAGCCCTTGGATCATCATCATCGCCAAGCTCTCCGGTGACGTTGTAACACTCCATCAACATCTCTGGTGTCGCAGTCCATTGAAGTGTCATCAGTTTTTCTTTCGGTACTGCCTCAAATATCCTTTCGCGGATCACCTGTAGCACAGTGTGGATGAAGGGGTTTTCGTCTGAGAAAGAAAACGATTGGTTGAATCCAATGGTAAGCTGTTCCCAAGAAGTCATCCCGTCGCAGTTCTGCTATGACATGCCATCTTCGTGGTACTTCATCCAACGTGTGTATGAGTGCATGTACCCACTCCTGCTTTGCTCTTGATCCCCATTGATGTTGACAAGCGTTCAGATGCTCCTTCAGGTCACCTCGTCTGGCATATCTCGTTCTGTCATACCACGCAGCTTTGCCGAACTGAACCTCCATGAGGTGTCGACATAGTTTCCAACTTGTGATGTTTGATTTGTGCCCCGCCCACCACTGTGCAGGAGTATCCTTTAAGGCTTCCTCCAGGTCCAGTAAACATTGCGGCTCTGCCACTTTCTCCTCAAACTCCGTGAGAAACTTGCTCAAGTTGGGAAATCCCTCATATGTAGGTAGTGTGTATTCCTCGATGGCTACCTGTCGCAGTGACTACGTTACCTATCCACATCTTCTAAGGGATAATTCATGTAACCGGTTTTTCCAATTCTCAAGTGCCTCATCTCAATCTGATGATGCGGAATTGGCACTGCGCCACCCTAGTTCTCCATCCGCGGTGGGATTAACATAATCCTCAGATATGTTATACAAACTATCCCACCCTTCCGCAAACTCATCTTTGGCTGGTTCCACATAGTGCGGCCCTTCTACAGGATCCAGTGGTGCGATGACTCTCATCTCGCGATTCTCAAATGACATCATCATTTTCTTAAAATTGATAATCGCTTGGTTCTTCATGGCCCATTCTATCCCCAGCAGTATCAGATAGGGACTGGTGTTATCCACAATTTCAATGATGTCTAAATAAACATATGTCCTAAGTCCCTCAACTTCGACTTGAAGTTGACATACTCGACCAAGCGGGGTGAACTTACTTTGATTTGCAAGTCGAAACTGCATTGGTGACCAAGTCATCTGCGGTTTTCCCATTGTCTCCCACATCTACTTGGTCAAAATATTCACATTAGAACCTAAGTATAGAATGATGGATTTGACATCAAATGATCCAATTTGTGCCGAAATCTGCATCTCCCTACCTATCTTCTTCTTATGTATGTGATTAACCTTATGTTCCTGACGTGCACCTTCCCTTCAATGCAGTAGACCAAATATTTCCTCCAGTGTGTCTGGGTCCTTTGCCAATTCCAAGAAACTCTCCAAGAAGGCCTTTATAGTGTTTTCCTTCCTCTGTGACTTCATCAAGACGAACCTTGGTGGCATGTCGTAGATTTCTTCCTAAAGAGGTTGCTTCCTCCTATTCCTCATCGCCTTTTGTGCCTCCAAGAAGACGTCCCTTTCGGCTTCCGCATCAAAGGTGACCTGCTTCCACTATGTTTGTGTTGGTCGAACATTAGCGTGTGACCTGTCACCTCCTATCACCGCTCCTCCTCATGTCACTATCCCAACCATCGCAGTGTGTCTTCTAGCCTCCGTTGATATCATCTGCACAACTGATGGTGCGCTCTGATTGTTTAGCTTCTGGTTCTGAGGTGGATTCTTAGTTTGCCATTTCACAATGAGCTAAGGGAAGTCGTCTACACTGTGATCTACAACACTACAATAACTACACTGCGGCATTGGGTTTGGGAAATCCCTCTAGTAGTGCCCCTGTTTTCAACAATTGTAACAGATGATCGGCCCTCCTGCCCGTCCAGGAGTTCCTCCCCATCCAATACCGGTGCCTCAACCTCCGCGGAATCCTCCTTTGAACCCTCCACGTGGTGGCCCATATGGTTTATACTGCGGCTTCGCATATTGCTGCTGCTGATACTGAGGCTTCCCATACTGCAGCTGGCCATACAGCGGAGGCGGATACTGTGGGTTCCCATACTGCGGCTACTTGTATTGCCCCTGGTCATACTACTGTGGTTGGTTGAACTGTGGTTGTGTCTGGGTGTACTGCGGTTTCTATTGCACCTCGAGCTACTCTTCTCCCTTCATAAAATATGTGTCAGTAGTCCGATCCTACAGCAGGTCATAGGCCCTGCACTCCTTCTCATCGTGGCCAACTGACAGACAAAATTTACAATACAAATTTGCTGTCTTCGACGCCATCTTTTGCAAATATACACATTCCTTCGTTCGATGCCCTCTGGTCTGACATATAGAACACCATGGCATTTCCCCTTGATGAAGATGGTTTGGTGCTCCTAACTGCAAATACTTGGTGAACTCTAGGTAGTTGTCTTTATGGTGCCCCTCATTTTTTCACCTGGTGCACCATATGTTGCTACGAGTTTCCTTCCTATTCTTGATATCCTCTAGCTGAAGTGTTAAAGTAGCTAGTTTCTCCTCGATTCTATCCATTCCCATTTCTTCTTCGCCAATCAGTTAAGCCTCCAGCTTCATCGCAATTTCTAGTGCTTCTACCTGTGTCACTACTTTATGCTGCATCAAAGGTCCACGGATATGCAGTACTAGTCCCGTGATGAATCACTCTTTGTGTTGCATCTCATTTATCCCAAAGCTCACTTTTGCTATCAACATCTTGTACAGTTTATCAAATTCCCATACTAATTCGTTTGGGAATTGCCTAATCTCCTTAATCTCAGTAACATACTGCAATTCCGATTTTGGCTTTTTAAATTCATCAACCATTGTTGTTCTAACCTATGCCAACATCTTGGCCGTTGCTCCAGTCGGAACCTTTATAAACTTCATGAACCAATCTAATACCCGGCCCCTAAGGGTCATCGCTATCTGTCCCATCTGTATAGCTTCGTCCTAGACCTGCTTTATAGTCCAGACTGCTTCGCATATGAACCAATACTATTCAAGGTCTTCATTCTCATCCCCTGAAAGGTAGGCATCTTCACTTCATCTGCCATCCTGATGTTCCTACTATTATTGTTTACTGAATTGATACTCTTACCGCTTCACGTAGGGAAACTCTGTGAGTAGTCTGTGTTTCTTCCTATGAAGTTTGGAGTAGTGCATGGGGTTGGAGGTATGTTGTAACTTACGATATTTCCTTCTGCTTCTTCTGGGGTTGTCTATTCAATGTCTCCTTCGCAATAAGGTTGCTTCCTCCCTTGTGGTCTTGTTTTGCAGTCTTCCATTCCGGTCCTCTCAGGAGACTCTCTCTCAGTCCTCCTCTTCTTCTCAGGATGCCGGAATATCACCCCACTCCTCAAGGTACCACACTCTTCGTAAGCCTCCCTTAGATACTCGTCGTCTCTTATGTCCATCTACCCCACATACTTCTATCAGATCCGCATTCATGCGATACCCTCAACCTCCGCACACTGATTTTTCTACTCGTCAAACGACATCCTTAATATTCCTTTTTCGCAAACAAGCATGTTAATCCACAAATTTAACAGCGACATGAACCTCCCCCCTCGTCCCTTGGAAAAAATTTATTTCTACATCGCTATAAGACTTGATGGTATCTACTGTGAACTCAGTTATGTATCCTTCGAGGATACTATCCACCAAAAAATAAACAGCCAGCGATACCTTGTTGTTGACTTGCTTCAACTGTCGTATCAACTCTGGAGTCCAACAATCAAGTTCAGTCTTCTGACAGTGATTCTTTCGAAATGTCAAATGCTCTAGCCACTCGTGCAATAATACCAGGAATTCACAGAAGAATATATCGTGGATATCCAAGTAAATATATTTATGTAGCCAATTGGTTGCTGTCTGTTTAGAGTCCTGCTTCTCGCTTTCTGTGAATTCCTATGCCTTCTTATCAAACCACTCTTCGATCTCTGGTTTTTTCGGATGCCACAACATATCCTCTTCTTTTCTTCCTAAAGGTCAGACAACGGAACCATTTGTTGACGCAATGTCTCTCGACAGGGGTTCACTTTGCACTTTTGCCAACAAACTACCAACCCAAACTCCCTTACACACCGACCCGAAAAGGTTTAAGCCCTTCTAGCAACACTTGCGGAGCAACTGCAGTCTCACCCGAGATGGAAAAGGGGGCTGCAAGAACCATGTTTCCGCAGTGGATTTGAGGATATGATTTCAACACACATTACCCTTGTAAAGACCAGAGATTATGACTTCCGCAGCTTATTATCAATTCACCATTCGCAGATTTCAATAGATAACAAATATTCGCAACAACATATTCAATCTACTTATTCACATCAACAGTAATCCTTAAACCCATAGCATATTCACATCAATTATACTCATTAGACCTACAACATATTAAACTTGTAGCAAGCATTCACATTCACCATCACAAAAAGATAGAGATAGAAATTGCACCATAATCGTACATCCTCATGCATTCATTAAACCCTGCGGAATGAACTTTGTAGAAAAAGTCAATACACCATGTCGCAGAACATCATCATCGGTCGCGCGAATCATAGATTTTAGTCAAATATGTTGATGTAACAAAGCCTTGAGACCTATACTTTGTAACTAGATTTCCGTTAAATTAGGATCACGGTAATTTTGGTTTATATTTAGTATTATCGATCCATATTTTTTGGATATGATTGTTATGTATGTAATTATAAAAGAAAGTTTGAAAATCAGTAGAGAGGGTTTTGCTAGAGGGGATCGAGAATGAGACTGGTATTTTTGTAACAGGGAAGTTGTGTCTCTCAAGGGATTATGTCCAAATATTCCTAATTTGATGGATGAAACTTATTTAATGTAATCCATAATGTATTATTATCTTAATATTATATGAAGCCTTTAGTCTAAAGCTTTCCATTTCTTGAATTATAGATTCTTCTGCAATAAATTTTCTATTGTTGATGCTTGTAATTTCTGAAAGACACATTCCATATTACAATTTTATTTTGAATTTTATTATGGAATCGTATGAACTGTTAATGGAAAATAAGTAGTAAACAATTTGTATGCTGTATATTTTCATTTTATTTCAAGTTTATGGTTTACTTATATTTTTGTTGAATTCATCCATTGAAAACTAGTCCCTTTGAAGCTTTAATACCCCTTGAGTTTTGATGTCATCATTTGCCTTTAACTTCCCGAATGTAATAATGACTCATATCACCTTTAATATTAACCTTGCAACTTTCCAAATACATTGAGGTGCCTAAGCTTTACAATTTTGTAGTCGATTGTAAAATTTAGGACTAACAAGCCCATTACTGGACTTACAGTCCACTACCAAAATCACTAATTGACAACAAATGAAGATCAAGAAACATTATAAATACAAAATTTCTATTAATACAAAACATAACCCATTCATCTATCACATCAACCTTGTTATGAAATATTAGCCATAACCACTCATTACTTCAACTTTTGTGTGTTTGGCTAGTTATAACATGTGCTCTTTTTCTCTTAAGCATAGACAATTATGGTGAACCACAAGTTTTGTGTCCATATACACCTTGGAATTCAATATTGGTTTTAATTAATCCTCTATGTGTTTTATAATTTCCTTTTATCTTCTATAGGACTTCCGGTAGAATTATTGAAATTGTAGTAGTCCCTCTATATATTCTCGAGGACTTTCATTAAAATTACTAGAACTGTATTAATCTATCCATATATCCTATAGGACTTCCGGTAGAATTTTCTCAACTATTGTAATCTCTTTGTGTATTCTACTGGACTTCCACTAAAATTACTGGAAGTGCAGAGAAGTCCACAAGCTACTGAAAATATGTAAGCTGAACCTTTTTTGGAATAACATGTAATAATATATTTCTTCGTGTTATTTCATTGAACACAACATGAGCATCCTAGCATTAGCTCTTAGACACACTTTAGCAAACACATTGTATGTATTCACACAATATGTCTTTGACATATTTTGTCAAACACGTAGAATGCAAAAGTTTAAGGTTCCTTTGACACATTTCATCAAACACCTTATATGCAAATAATGGAAGTGCAATTCCATCTATATAGTTATATATGACCTCTTGAAACAATTAAAAAAATGATTAAGACATCAAATGACATCCAAGCAACAATTCCAAATTCTTTTCGCAAGCAAAAGGGATCACATGAATTAACTACCAGAATGTGACTTGGGCTACAAGATGTTCCAACAAGAAAATTTTAAACGTTATTTAAGCATATGTCTTTGAGACATTTTAACTAACATCTTCTGTGCAAGTTTTTTAAGTTCATTTGATTCCTTTTTAACAAACATTTTAGGTGCAAAGTATCTAAGTCTCATTGAGACATTTCATTGAAAATTGTTTGTAAAAACTTGAAAGTAATAAAATTTCAATGGAAAAACATGTTTCCAACACCATAATATCTCTTTAAGAATTTTAATAGGAGAGAATCCATCAATCGATGACATTCCAAAGAAAACACCGTTAATTAACAACACTAATATCTTCTCATTTGTACTCAACAATTAAGGCATAATTTGGGAATTTTCCATTCATTGTTCTTAAGAAGAATTTAACTTCACAAAATTGTGTACTCAAAGCAATGACATGTACAACATAACATGCAGTTCCTCTAACTGAATTTCATATATGGTATTCAATTTCAACACATAAATTAAACTTGATTCACAATCAAACATTCCCTTCAAGATTTATCATTAGAAAATCACCAAATATATTTTAGAGTTCAATACTTGTATCTACAATATTTAATAATTGGAGTAATTGACTACTTGTGAAGCCCACTCCCCCCATCCATAGGTAACCATGCTCTTATTCTTTCAATGCAGCTACCACCCTCTAGATGGAACCAAGCATTCACCAAGAGTACATTCATGTTTTCACTAGAATTTTAACTGGGCACGCACCCCACCCACACAGACAATAGGAATTTAATTTATATTCCTACTTTAACAGAACCTGGCTGCAACCAATTCAATAACACAATTTAATTTCCTTCCTCAACTCAATTCCTATGGAACAAATGCCCATTCCCTTCATAATCAATCCCTCATACCACCATCGTCCAAGCTCTATAATTTCACCAAGGAAGTAATATACTATGCATCAGTTCACTGGTTAATTTTGGCTCACAGGTAAGACACCCAACCTCTACCAAGTTATGAGCAGAAAAAATGGGATGTTTTTGCTATGATAGGTTATAGTTTCCCTGTATATGACACATAATTTTATATCTAACTATAAGGTTGTTGTTGATGCACTTTGAAAGTACAAAGGGGGAGAGACTACAACAAATCCTAAACAAGGGAATGCCACAACAATAAAATAAAATTTTAAAATACATTATCAAATCATTGGCTTAAAGTTCAAAACATATTATCATCCATCATTCTTCCAATTTCACTATGTGTATGTGAATGATTTTTTTTATATTCTCGAACATTGCTTAGCATAGAAGAGGTTCTAAATTTCTTTAGTTGGACATGGAGCATTACGATATTTCTTCGAGGTAATCTCTATATTATTTTTAGTGACTTACACACGAATCCCCAAGGCATCCATAAGATCCTATAGTCTTTATAAGCCCAAGAATATTTTCAAATTGTGGGATAGCATTCTTCGTAGGAACATGATATAACATACCATGAATCTTTTACGATCCTACTACCATTATAACAATGTAGCCATTGTCAAATTTACCATCAATTCCTCTTGTTGCAATGTGCTCAACAAATGCACCAGGATCCATTGTAATTCAACAAAAAGAGAAGCATAAAAATGTTCATAAGCCAATAATATTTTGTCCCACAATGTGCAAAATTTAAAAAAAATGCCTCCATACAATTGTGCATGATCAATCTTCCTTCTTCTCTTAATGGATTTTGTTGAATCAACTAGGATTTGATCATCTATTTCATTATCCATGGATTTTACAATTGAAAGAGGAGAAGGTAATGGTCCTACACATGCATCTCACCTCATCAAAATTGAATTATTAAAATTATTCCTAACTAGATGCCAATGATCTCACTACTATGATGTGCATGATTGATTTCAACTCAGGGGGGTCCTAGTAGCACATTGTAATTAACTCATCATCTAGGTGTTGCCACCCATTGTCAGACACTCCCTCAATAATCCAATCTGTGTCTTAGTGGAATCCTTCTAGGATCACCGCGACACTCCTACTACACTATGCTTTGGGGGCAGGGTCAAGTACCTTGACCTTACAACGTTGCCGCTGAAAATCGACTAGGGGCATCAAAGCCACATCTGCACAGACATATCAAGAGTCAACAGTACCATGATAATAATAGAAACTAGGTACCATCTATGCTAGTGTTGTAAACACATATATAATTGCAATGCATCATGCATACCATCAAGACATAGAGCCTAGCCGGGAGGCCATGTTAGATCTTGGTTACCTCTGAACTCCATCCCTACATATGGATGGTCCTTCATTACTATCAAGAGTTATCCCTATGTGAAGAATATTTGACTGAGGATGTTTTCCATTGGATTGCCTCCCCCCTGCACCATCATCTTGCCCCATCGACGCATCCTAGGGTCCATCGTCCAACCATCTCGTACTATAATTTGAGCTAGCAGTGTCAACACCCTCTTGAGGAAGAGTGCACAAATGAAAGTGGCAAACCCTATATCATCACCATGTCGACTATAGTTGTTCAATTGTTCCCAAGCCACTGGTGAGCTCTATGCACTCACCCTATATGAAAAATGCCTCAGCATCACGGTCCTAGTACTCAATAATATTGTTTACTAGAAACCATGTCGATCTCATGAAGGTGTTCTAAATGAACTTGAGCAACCCATGTCGTGCAAGGATATCTCACATTGGATGATCATTGCAGATGTCTTAACTGATGTTTGCGATATCCCTCTCTCTCTAGTTCACCCTCATCCTACATTTCATCATTAGTAAAGGCTCAATCGGTAGTTAAATTAAAATTTGTGTTATGTTGGAAACTTTGTCATCAAAAGTTGCAACCTAGCACGCACCTACTCAAGAGAAATCAATGACCTAACTCACTACTTTTCTCCTACTAGGTGCGACCTTAGGTCAATATTCTTTGTCCAACAGTTGCGACCTAGTTACAACTATTGCGGGAAATATCATGAACTAGGTTGTTCATTTCCCTTCAAAAGTTGTGATCTGACCCTAAAACCATCAAGGGGTTCACCAAGCTCCTGATATTGGGTTCGATGTTCCAAGAACTTTTGGGGTGGTAAACCACATTAAAAAAAACTACAAGAAATTATTTATTATATTAAATATTTGGTGTATGAGACCCCCTTGTGTACATACCCTTCCCCCCTTCAGGCTTGAACCTATGACCTTCTAGGAAGGAACACATGTTCTTAACCATTAGGTGTTAGAAAAACAGGATCGCACAGTAATAACAATAAACAAGATGCAAATACAAATTACACAAACACATTACAAGAGAGACACCAATATATCATGGTTAACCCAAGATGGGCTACGTCCACACTGAAATTGCCAATCCTTATTCTTATACCATCCAACAAAGTGAAGGGATAGAACCTACATCACAGCTGCTACACTTGCTCTTCACTGTCTCATAGTCTCTCTTCCTGATCTCAGAGATATTTACAATGCATAAAACCTAATTAACCCTAGCCGTATTACAATGTATTTCTTATAAAGGGGAAATACAATGGGAAAATACCACAGGTTACCCAAAACCATGGGCCCGTAAACTGTTGGCAAAACAGCCCCAAATGTTTTTTTCGGGGGCATTGCAATGGGAAAATACAATTGAAAAATACCACAGGTTACCCAAAACCATGGGCCCGAACCCCAAAGTGGGGGAATGAGTGTACAGTCCTTTTGCATATAGCTGGGATACACAGCTGAGACAATATCATCTATGAGACTGGAAGATCTGGCTCCACAACCAACAATATCCCACTTGGAGACTGATCACAACAACTCCACCGCTGTTGTACTTGTTGGACCTTGGACTTGGAAAATTTCTCATCTTCACCTTCATGCTAGAAGGCCAACTGAAACCGAGCACGAACTCAGTTTCTCTCTGGTCACTACCATTGTAAACATGTCTACACGATTCTAGCTAGTATGTATCTTTTCCATCTTCAACAGTTCATCTTCCATAACAAAGCAAATGAAATGGTACTTGAGCTGTATATGTTTAGTCGTGGAATGGAATGTTGAGTTCTTTGCAAGATGAATGGCACTCTGGCTGTCACTATACATCCTGCTATCCTTCTGCTTCTTACCCAATTCCTCCATAAAAATCTGCAACCAAATCATCTCTTTACTAGCCTCTGTAACATCAACATACTCTGCTTCCGTTGTTGAAAGTGCAACAATATTTTGCAGTTTCAAATCCAACTTACTATTGTTCCACCTATAATAAACATATACCCTGTTGTGCTCCTCTTGTTATCCTTGTCACCTTCCATATCTGCATCAACATATCCCTGAAGAACAGTGTCTAAACCTCTAAAACATAATGCATGAGTGGTAGTACCTCTCATATACTTGAGAATCCACTTTACTGCCTTCAAATGTTCTTTACCTGGATTGTTCATATATCTGCTAACAACTCCCACTGCATGTGCAATATCAGGTCTTGTGCACACCATGGCATACATCAAGATGCCAACTGCTGATTGATAGAGAATCTTGGACATGTAATCTATCTCTTCCTGTGTCTTGGGACACATTTCCTTAATTAGTTTGAAATGGTTGACCAAAGGTGTACTAATTGGTTTTTCATTCTACATTCTGAACCTCTCCAAATCCTTTTGTATGTACTCACCCTAAGACAATGTCAATTTGCGATTTTTTCTATCTCTTGTTATTCTCATACCAAGGATTTGCTTTGCAGCACCCAAATCCTTCATCGCAAATGAATTTCCTAACTTCCTTTTGAACAAATTTATTTCCTGCATGTTAGACCCTGCAACAAGCATGCCATCCACATACAATAACAAGATAATATATGTTCCATTATCTAGCCTCTTGAAATAAACACAGTGGTCAGAATGACATCTACTGTTACAACGTAATCTTCCACCCTGTGAGCAACAGCATTCTTTGGCCTGTAGGATCCATTTCACTGACTCAGATCCACTTTATATCCTTCAGACATACTATTTCCTCATTTTTCCTTTGACCCGCTTGTTGCATCACTATAGCAGGTGTACCCACGAGTTGCATCACTATAGCCCGCGGGTATCAAGTAAAATGGTAAAAATCACTCGTTTATTACTTTTTACTCCTAAAAAGCGGTCATTGGGTGACCTTTGGCTCTCCATCTTCCCAAGAAATGTATCGATGTGTCCTTTCACTTACCTTTGAGAGGACTATATATTGAGCACATATGGCTTATGGATGGGAGGAGAAAGAAGAGCAAGAGAACTCTAGTGGATTTTTGCCCTATCTTGAGTCTACACTCATTGATCCTTGTAGTTGTGAACCCTTTATGTTCACCTTCCAAACTCCTATCTAGTTTGAGTTTTTCATTCATGGAGGATTGAAGTGGTGGAGGCACAAGTGGATTGATCCAGATCTTGGTTCAGATTGGTTGCCGGCTAGAGGTCTTATCACTTTGTACTTCTTCTTGTTTATTAATAAAAATAATCATATTCTCGTCCATTAATGTCGTAAATGTTGTTTATCTTACATTGGGTTGCATTTCCTTGTTATATCATGGGCCATTTCTATTGATGATGTTAATGCCATTTATATGTTATATGTACTTGTTGTATATTGGCTATCAAGACTAAACTGCATATTCAAGTGCACAGATTGAAAAGCTCCAATGGGGATCTACATCAAACATTTGGATCAAGGTTGGTTATCTTCTTCCTTATCTTAGCATTGTCATTTATATAGCATAGTTCTGAGAATTGAGTTGATTTCTGGTATTCATCTGTCTATTGTGGTCTACCCCAAACCATAGTGAGTTTTCTCCAACACAGAAATGGCAACTCCGCTGGGGAAAACATCCATTTTGGGGATTTTTTGAGCATTAGTCCATAATTAGAGTTGTTGTTTGTCGAAGCTCTGTGTCACTTATCTCCCATTGAGATACACTATAGAAAAATTGCTTTTTCTGAGCCATTGGAATCTCTATTTTCCAATTTTCCTTTCCTCACCCACGAGATAGCTTAGCTCTGCCCGCGTATACCCGCCTTTGTTTACTCTACTACTCGTGGGTACCCGCAGGTATTCTTTCGACAGTAGCATACAACTCCGGCTCTTGTTGGTTTATGACCTTTGGTTGTTGCTGGGTTGGTTTTGGTTTATCCTGAGTCTTTGTTGGCCTATTTCTTGACTGTTCCATTCCTTGGTTGTGACCAGAACTCTTTGTTTCTCTTGGTTGAGCCTTGTTGGTTTTTTACCCATCTTTGGATTTAGCCTTGTTGGTTTTTTCCTTTTGAGCTCATTCCTTTAGCTAAGTCTTACTGTTTGATATCTTCCTGGTTGTCTTAGTGATCTCCATGGCATATCAGTGACTAGATAGTAGGATTTTGCTTGCAATTTTCATTTCCATATATTGAAAAATACAAAAACATTACACGTAGTTTTTGCATTTTCCTTTCGTTTATAAGAGAAAATACAAACAAAAATTACTTTTATGTATTGCATCTTGCATTGAGTGCTTTCTGCCTTCATTTAGATTTTGATTGTGCATTGAAAAATATAAAAGGATTGCATATTTATTTAGAAATCATTGGTTTGATTGTGCATATTAGGGGCATTGTTTTCATTGGATAGATGAGTCTAGGATTTGACGATTTTGCATACTGTTGAGTCTTACACATCACTAGTTTCACGATCATATCCCTTGAGTAATCACAGGCATTAAAATTAACACTTAATCTTAAAATTGATTAGACCAATTTTATCTATAGGGTACACCAACTAGCATAGGTTTAGAGTCTTGGAATAGATCATTGTGAGTTAACAATCCAATACTACTAGACAAAAAATTAGGTGTCTGACCAAAGAATGGAGGAATCCATGGTATAGATCGGTGTTCTCAGGAAGCTCTACTCAAGCCAAATTTAAGCACGAGGTCACGGGAGGTTGGTTGAAGGGATATCCCTATGATACCGGCTGAATGTGGGAGATATTTCCAGGATTTGTTCGTATCTGGGGACTCTTGGGGGATTTGATCCTCATTGAGTTTCGGGCTCAGCTACCCTGCCCATATGATGGATCCCACCTGCGACTGTCCCCTTGAGAATTGGTTATATTGCGGTGACCATAGTTGCCTTACCTAGGTATCGCACAGGGTACTTGCAGTGGTTATATTGTTTGTGTCTTGAGTCAAATAAGGATTGGATAGCACAGTTGTGCTTGTGCAGTGGACTTGACCCTGTACACACAGTGAAGCCTCGGTGTCTTTATAACTGATTTTGTTACCTCCAGCTATAGTTTGGGAGTCTCAAGCCTCTCCTAGGCGAGACATACCGGCTCTAGTGTCAGGAGCTCATTTAGCCACTCTGTTTGTTTACTCTTGGATGTAGTTTCTCTAGGTGTGCGCTTTTGATTTACTGTTTTTTATCGATAGTTGGCCTTTAGGGGACGTTTTGATTATATATTCTCTCCGTAGATATCGTGGCGCGGAGCCCTACTCTCCACCGATCCTGTCGATTGGCTGGTTTAAATCCGGTCGAGTTTTCACACCGTGTTGCTAGAGGATGCCAAAGGGCTCCCTCTGAGTCTTTGGATTCTTACGAGACATACATCCAAGACATCATGACTGCTACACATTCCGATACTGAGGAAAAACTTTCGACTCCATTGGGTAGAGTTGACCACACTTCCAATCCCCATACTCCTCGTGAGGAGTGGGGAGGTGATCCACCTGAGACTCAACCTGGTTCTATTTGGCCTAATCCACTTGAACGGGATCCATTCAATCCTTCGAATCTAGATAATTATCTGTACAGGATGCCAACCTTACATGAGGACGAAGAACAAGACGACGCGTTCATTCCTTCATTTCCACGCAGTTATAGACACGGGATGCCAGAGTTACATGACGACACTGGTCCTACAATCAACCCAACCACACTCTCTTTTTGTATGCCTAGTTATAGCACCGTTGAGCCTTCCACTACGTTTGGTAGTCACGCTGGCACTAGTCATGGTGTTAGCCATACTATACCCATTGGGGGTACTACCCTCACTGGGGGCACTACATTGTCCACTCACACACATAGTATGGGGATTGATCATGTTCCTCCTAACGATACTAATGTTGGAAGAAGACCACCTCCTAGGATTGCCTAACCTAATATGAATGTTGTTCGAAACATGACTCGCCATCCACCACCTAATACACATGCTGCTACTCGTCAACCCAGGACTACTTTTACAAATCTTAATGCTCCTCCCAACCATGGGGGTGCACATATACCGCATACTTTTGCATCCACTGCCGCCACTAGTAATGCTAATGTAGGGGGTGGGAATATCTCCTATCCACATGAACATCATGCCACCATCCCTGCTACTAGTCACACCAATATTGGGGCTGGGAATACATCTCATGCTTCTGGTCACCACACGACTGCTCAAGCTAATCCTAATGTTGGGGGTGGGAACATACCATACCATTATGGTCATTACAACATGGTTCCCACTATGAATAGTACATATATGCCCCATACTCATGGTGGCAACCCTTACTACAACATAGTTGGTGCAGGCCACCAGTACAACCCACCACCCCAATATGGTGCCCAAAATACGCACATACCTGCTTACTCTCAAATGGGTCAGGTAGGAGGAGGTTATCAATCCTATGGCCATGAGCAAGCTTATGGTCTGTTAGGTCCTTATTATCAGCAGTTTAATCCTCATGGTCAAGCTTTTGGTCCATCTTATAATACGGTTTCGTTTAACCAACCTTTTATGGGGGCTTATAATCAAGCTTTCCATCCTCATCTCCCATTCCTTGCACGCTTGAATCTTCCGGATCTTTCGAAGCTCACAAATGATCCGATGTGTCACGACCCTACTTGGCCCCCGGTCCCTACCAAGCTCCCTTTGGACATTCCTAAGTTTTAGGGGAAATGTGGTGAGGACTCGGGAGATCATGTCACGACATTCCACCTTTGGTGCTCCTCCAACTCATTGAATCATGATTCCATTAGATTGCGACTATTTCAACGCACCCTCACGGGGGCAGCCGTTCAGTGGTATGTCGAGTTGCTTGGAAACACCTATAGGGATTTTAATGAGATCGCTTTGGTTTTCTTAGATCATTTCCAGTTGCTGGTTCGCTATGATACTGGTACTGAACTTTTATCTACCTTCCGTCAGAACAAGGCCATACATATTTCTGACCACGTTCAAGAGTGGCGTCAGTGGAAGAGGTTAGTGAAAGCCAACATTCCTCTATAGTTCCTGTTGGAATGGTCCTCAAGTCTCTACTCCCATACATTGGTAAGGATATTTCGATGTCCGGCATTGTGACTGAGGAGCAAGCTATCTTGAAAGTCCAGCAGTTAGACTTATTATATTCTCAGTCTGGCATTTTGTATGACATCATCCCTGACGCACCACACACACGTCATGAGCCCACGTCAGTTCCTGGACCGCATGCCGATGGCATCGTAGGATCTGTAAGCACTCGCCCCATAGATTTGGTAGCTAATCAAATGCAAAATTTGTCGCTAAACCAGTCTACTCCCGGACAGGTTCACACCTTGTCCACTTCCACCCCATCGTCTGATGTACACAGTGTGCAAACGATGAACCAGTTAGGTAACCAGCAACCTGGTGGTAAGAAAAAGGGGGAGAAATAATCGTAAGGGTAGAAACAATGGGAATAACAATAGAAATAGCAATACGCCCCATAAGGATAATGCCAACCCTCCTCGGGAAGGCGGAAATGCTGGTGAGGACCGTAAACCTAGGCGTAAGGTGAAGTTTCCTTGCAAGCTCTGTGGGGAAGACCATCTTACTCACTTATGTCCTCGTATTGAAGAAGCATCGAAGCACTTGGCACAGAGCCCAACTGTGCTGAAGGATCCCCTACCTCATCACCAAAACATGGCTTTGCATGCTCCCACCACTGGTTATGGACCTACTGAGATGACAACGTCTGCTTCCAATACTAGTGGTTATGGATGTGTGAACATGGTTCAGTCAGAGGATAGTGTTGCCACTTGTCAGCGCGATTATGATGCACCACAACCCAATTTGGGGAGTGAGCCTCCCCCTCCTCCTGACAATTCCTTGCATATCGAGAAGCGTTCTATTCTGTCAGGGATATCGAAAGGTGTTCTTAAACGCTCTATGCATGATCCTAATGCTCGAGCCACCCACAACTACTCCATCGTAGAATATTTGGGCCAAACTCGGTGTGCCATGTCAACTCTTGAAGTCTTGCAAGCCTATCTTTCTCAGAAGCATGCTCTTTTGAGTGCGTTAGGAGTTCAAGATGGAGGCAGTCCCACTGTTATCAAGTTCAATACTATTGATGTCCAACCTCGCTTACCCTACCATGTGGCTTTTCAAATCCAGGTGGCGTGCCTTCAGAGTTTTTTCAAACGTACTATGGTTGACAAAGGTGCCTCTGCATCAGTAATGTCGTTATCTTGTTGGAAAGCTCTGAGCTCTCTTCCCCTACTCGCGTCTAGAACCACGCTCACTGCATTCAACAGTCGTTCTTTTAAGCTACATGGAATTATCCCTTCCCTTGTTGTCTCCTTGGGAGGTAAGTCTGTTCCTATTGAAGTCGAAGTGGTTGATGTGCCCATCGACTACAACCTTTTACTGGGTTGGAATTGGATGTATCCCATGAAAGCTGTCGCATCCACTATATTCAAAGTTATCTGCTTTCCCCACAAAGGCAATATTGTGACCATCGATCAGCTAGATTATGTTAACTCCTCTTCCACAGCATCCACGGGATCTATAGTCCCGCATGTTACTCATTCTCAACCAGCAACTAGGAACATGGGTGTTGGCATGTGCCCTTCATTGATGGGAACTTATGATTTTGCCGCACCTGTGAATTTTATTGGAACCGTTACCAACGATGCGTCTCCTCCTTCACATAATATGTCATTTTGGACTTCCTATTTCGATGATCCGTGGACTTTACCGTCCACGAGTTCCACGTCTGGAAACATTTCGCATTTCGGGATGTCTATGCCACTATCTTTAGCTAAGCTTGCTTACCAACATATTCAACAAGCCACTGCAGAGTTGGATCTTTCTTCTTCCCAGACAGTCGAGGAAGATCCCGTTATGTTGTCGGTTTAGGTATCCAGCTCGTCTTGTTCCCACGATTGCCTCGATAATACATTGCCTTCTGATGAAGCTATTATGGAGGCCATGTGTGGTAGTGAGAGACCTTGGGAAGATATGCACCATCGCTCTTATTTCCTTCCCAAACTCAAGCTTGCCAAACGAGAAGAGTTTAGGACGACTCTAGCATAGATGGTTGGTCACCCTGTGTCTCTTTTGGAGTCACATGATGTTTTTGCGGAAGGGAATATGGAAAACATTTCCCCAACTATGTCGATCAATATCTCTCGTACTCCTAGAATAGTTGAAAATGTCTACATCGGTGATGATTGCACTCTTGAGGAGATTGCTATTTACACTGAATTGTTTACAAAACTCTGGGAAGCTTTCATCTGGTCATATGAGGAGATGCCAGGAATATACCTCCGCATTTTTGAACATGAGATTAGAACGTATCCCAACGCTAAACCGGTTCAACAACGCCTACGTGTTGTGAACCCTAGAAAAGCAGCCGCTATTAAGACAGAGGTGGAGAAACTGCTCAAGGCTGGTTTCATCTACCCTATTCCCCTTAACGAATGGGTGTCAAACCCCGTTCCTGTGGATAATAAGCAGGGAACGATCCGTGTATGCACCGACTTTAGAGATTTGAACCATGCATGTCCGAAAGACAACTTCCCCACACCATTCATAAATCAAATCTTGGATGCTTGTGCCAAGAGTGAGATTTTTTCCTTCATGGATGGATTTTCTGGATATAACTAGATTCAAATCAAACCCGAGGATCAACATAAGACAAATTTTATTTGTCCTTGGGGAATGTTTGCATATCGGAAAATGCCCTTTGGCCTTAAAAATGCCAGAGCTACATTTCAGCGTGCCATGACCAACGCCTTCCATGATCTTAAGACGATTATGGAGGTTTTCTTGGATGATATTGCAAGACATTCTCGCAAGAGGATGGACCACCCCAAGCACTTCCGCATGATTATTGAACGATGTATACAATAAAAGATTCGATTGAATCCTCAAAAATGCATCTTTGCTGTAAGGACGGGTCGCCTTCTGGGCTTCATAGTTTCGAAAGAGGGTATTAGAGTCGATCCTCTCAAAGTTGAGGCAATACTTCAGTTGCCTCCTCCGCGCAATTTGTTACAACTTCAGAGTCTTCAAGGGAGAGCCACTTTTCTACTTCATTTCGTAGTCAATTATGCTAATCTTACCAAAGGTTTCGTGCGCTTATTGAAGAAGGACACACATTTTATCTGGGACGAGTGAACCCAGTAGTCTTTCGATGCCCTTAAGAAAGCTTTGGTATTGGCCCCTGTGCTTAGTCCACCAGACTTTGCATGAGATTTTACCCTTTATGTGGACGCGTCTCAAGAGACGATTGGCATGGTCTTGGTTCAGGTTGATGATGCGCTTGTCGAGCATGTCATCTATTACCTTAGTCAAAATCTAGTAGACATTGAGCTAATATATACTCATGTGGAAAAGCTGGTGATTACGACTGTTCATTCAGTCCAGCGGTTACGACATTACATTTTGCTTAGAAAACCATAGTTGTCGAGCATATCAATCTGTTTCAGTTCGTGCTATCACGACGCCTTATCGGGGGGAAGTACAATAAATGGATTGTTATCCTTCAAGAATTCAATATTGATTTTGCCTCAGCAAAATCAATGAAATCGTTGGTATTTGCTGAGCTTATGTCAGAGCTTCCGAGACTTTATGAGGATGTCATTCATGAAGATTCCTTTGTGGATGAACACTTGTTTCTTATCTCATCAGAGGACCCTTGGTATGGGGATGTCATTGTATATCTCCAAACTTTGAATTTTCCTCTGCACTATTCACGAGATGAGCGACGGCGTGTGAAACATCACGCTAAAGATTATACTATCGTCAGTGACACTTTGTATCACTGAGGAAAGGATTCTATTCTCCATCATTGCTTAACTCACGAAGAAGCGGAGCGGGTGCTTAATGATTTCCATGCTGGGGCATGTGGCAGTCACTTATCTGGGCTTGCTATAGCCCAACGTATTATGCGAGCTAGTTAATTTTGGCCTTCCATCTTTAAAGATTGTGTTAATGTTGTGAAGAGATGTCACCCTTGCAAGGTGTTTTCTCAGAACATACGCTCGCATCCAACGCCCCTTCATCCGGTCATCACCGTCGGTCCCTTCACCAAGTGGGGGGTGGATTTCATGGATTGCAAACCAACTTTGGCTAGGGGCATCACCATATCATAGTGGCCGTGGACTATTTTTCCAAATGGGTTGAGGCCATGCCTATCGTTAAAGCCGATGGTGTACAGTAGTCCACTTCATATTCAATCAAATTATCACTCGGTTCGATATTCCGAAAGAGATCGTCACTGACCATGGTAGTCACTTTTAGAACAAGGTGATGGAGGATTTGTCTCCCAAGCTTGGGTTTCATCAAGAACACTCATCTTCTTATTATCCCCAAGAGAATGGTCAAGTAGAAGCAGTCAATAAGTCTTTGAAGAACATTCTCCAACATACCATCCAACAAAGCAAGACCAATTGGAACATCATGTTATATCCTGCTTTGTGGGCATATCGAACTGCAATCAAGACTGCCACCGGGTTCTCACCGTTTCAGCTAGTTCATGGTGTGGAGTCACTTTTACCGATTGAAAGTGAGATACCTTCACTTAAACTGGCCATAGAGCTCCTCCCTAATACGAAGGGTCTTGAGCAACATTTAATCCACCTTGAGCAACTTGACGAGCAATGTCGATATGCCACTGTGGCTATAGATGCCAACAAACGTCGTATTAAGTTTTAGTATGATACGTCTGTCCGTCCCCGACAATATGTTGAAGGTGACTTGGTCCTCTTATATGACCAAGCTAAAGAACCCCTGGGGGAAAGCAAGTTCAACCCCATGTGGCACGGTCCTTACATCGTGAGGCATGTCCTGAAAAAATGAGCCTATGAATTAGAAGACTATGAGGGGACTATCTTGAAGGAGCCTAGAAATGGGCTCTACCTCAAGCGGTATTATGCTTGAACCTCTGGTTTAGGATGATACTTTTGTGTACTATTGTATAGTTGCTTATGTACATAGTTTAGATTTCTTTTGGTTTTCGGGTTTGCTGATTAGCTTCCGTTTGATTGACAGATGTCAGCAGAGTTTCCTACATTCTTAGGATTCGCGGATGGTGCTAGCCGTCATACGCAACAACTTGTTTCTGCTGTCTGGGTTATTTTCTCACCTGGCCACCTAGTTGTGTCCTCAGGAGGTGCTTGTCTTGGTCCTACATCTAACAATGTGGCTGAGTATAGTGTCGTCATTGAGCTACTTCGGGATGCCATTTCCCATGGCATCCAGTCTTTAGAAGTTCACCTGTATTCACAACTAGTTGTGTCTCAGCTGAATGGGCAGTACCTTGTGCAAGATCCTACACTACTACAGAAATTCCTAAGGGTAAGACTCTTGGAATGACATTTTGTTTCAATTACATACATACGTGTTCCGAGAAGTGTTAATCATATATCTGATGCATACAATAACTATGTATTAGATTGGCATTTTTCACATTCACCATGAACCACATAAATACAAGAAGACATTCATACAGTTATACATACACACACATAGTAGAACCAGAGAACCAAAGTTTTATATATATAAATATGTCCAAAATGGTAGTGTCATACAAAACTGGAGCCCGTAGCCCTCAAAAATATACATATCGATAAAAAAAATGAGATCTTGAGATATCTACTCCCTACGAGGAGGCCTAGCCTCCGCCCCAACAGGATGTGTCTCGTAGAAATACTGAACTGCATTGGCTACCTGCTGCAGTAGCCGCATCCAGTCACCCGGAACCCCCACTACTTAGCGCTGCATGGCCTCAGGTAGTTTCGCCACCTCTATCTGTGGAACCCTAGAAACCATCCATGTGAGGTTGCGCCACAAGGTCTGTAGAGTGTGTCCTGCTCCAGCATCGCCTACCTCCTCACCCCTGCCCCGACGACCATGTCTCGGGAAGCCATCAGGTCTCACTGGGCCTTTGTCTGCAAGCAAACAGTCAAACATTAGCACATGATATTACCACCAAAAATATTTTTGCATTTACATATATAATAAAAAATCCATAAAAATTTGATACACAAAAAACCTAAAAAGAGTACTCACCAATGTCTCCGAACGCTGCGTCTGATGGGAGTGGCATGTCCCTATCCTGGCGGAAGTCTATCCCTGCATAGGGGTAGTCCTCTATGGTAATGAACTGCCGGTCCCACTAGTGGAAGAACTCCTCGGTATATGGTGATTCCAGATGGAAACCACCCTGTCATGTCAAGACCTCAGCCCACCGGGTCAGGGCTAGATATCGGAGACTATGAGGAGGGACATCCACCCTCGGACTAAGCCCTGGAACCCTCTTAAAGAAGAAGATGCATAGGATACTCCCATACCCGAATTTTTTGGCCTTCCTTTCTTTGCATTCTGTCAGTTGGGTCTTCATAGACCCCAGTAGTGTGGTACACTAGTCAAATACTATAGGCTGCATGCATTGTGATCTATAGAACATCACTGGCTTGGACGCCTGGTGCAGAGCTTTGGATCCCATGATCCGCACTAAGGTAGCCACAATAATCTTCATGTTCAGATTTACTATGGCATTGATGGGCACCTAACTTCCCACCATGCGTGTGTTTGCGGGGCAATACCGCGCTATGTAGTCAAGGATGGTGATCCCACCACCCACAGTACGATATCGAAGACTAGCCTCCTTACCTCGATGAGACAAACTGGTAATGAAGTAGATGTCATCCACTTCCAGTGTGAGGATTTTCCCATTGAGATTGAAGTTCTGTGCATCAACATCCCAATAGTCGATCAAGCGGCGGAGTAATAGGTTTTGGGCCCTCAAACCCCCTATACTCCAAAATTTATACAACCCACATGCTTGCAATGCCTACTGTGCTTGAACATCGTTGTGTACGGCCTCATCAACTTGGTCATGCTCCCTCTCCCTCCACTCTAGAACCATCCTGGAGTGAAGAAAAACAAGCATTTGATTCAAATTCTTTTGCATTTCCAACTACACGACCGTACCCGCGGGCTAACTTGTATACAGGTGCGGGTACCCGCGATCAGTCTGTGTATTGACTATGAGTATCTTGCCCTACGCGCAACCCGCATAGCTACATCCCACGGGTAGCGTCGAAGCCATTTAGGGCTTGGCCAAACAAAAAATCCCACCGTTGAAAATTAAAATGAAAGCATTGAAATGAAAGGTATGGATGAGACTACCAACATGCTCTGGACGGTTCGATGAATGGTCACTTGTAGCTCCCAAAATCGAAAACTGAACTTTCAGGTGAAAACTAACCACAAAGCTCCAAATGGGTGAATAGTAAAATGAATTGTAAATTGTAATTTTTTATTACTATTTATAATTTTCAGGACCCACTTGTCTATAGTTTTTACCATTTTGTGTTGTTATGGAGTAATATAATGTCTTGGAGTAGCATTTTTTAATCATATTTTTTCGACGAAAGTTGTTCTGGACCATTTCACACCTACGGAAGGTACGTTTCACACCTGGCATATAGGTTAGATGCAATTTCCATGTGCATTATGCATTTAACCTGTTGACCATTTTCATAAACCCTAGGTGCGACCCCTTCGTAACCGACACGGAACCTTCAAACTGATATAGAAGTGTCATTATGTGGTGGTAGGGCTTTTCTGAACATGGGTACCCAAGTTAGAACCCTTTTGTGCATTCTGGTGCCCATGCTATTGCTTGTCCTTAGAATTCGGAGTCCTTTGTAGTTACGCCATGACATTGCGATAAAGACTCATACTCTACTTTGTCTTATGCTGGCCATCTCCCTTAAGGACTCCCCTCATTTATATCATGTTGTGATTGCATTGCATCATCCTGCTTGCCGCTTGAGCCTTGTGCTAGCTCCTACTTACTCAGTTGTTAGCCTGGTGCCTGAGCACTTTTCCCTGTCGAGCCCTGCAGAGATTATAGTTTCCCTTCACAATTTGATGACCTTTTGACCCTGAGGGAACACCCCCCTAAGTGTCCAAATCCTGCATGCACTTCCTTGCATTGATCATAGGTATGTTCCACTGCTTGGAACTAGTCTGCTCACTATTTGACACTCGTTCCCTCACTTGTTGTTTCCTTTTCAGCACGAGATCATATCTTACTGTAGAAGGATCATGGCTATGATCACTTATGACATGTATTCACTATGTACTTCCTATTCACGTCCATTGTATCAGATTATTGTACTACCGACATGTATTCAGGGATACTATTGTATTATGATGAGTGAGCCTCTCTTTCCACTTGTGTCTCCATCACTCCACTTCTGAGTTTTATAATGTATTTCAGCCATCGTAGCATCAATCTCTGACCTCACACATTAGGGGGCATCTGTTACAACGTAATCTTCCACCCTGTGAGCATCAACATTACTTGGCTTATAGGATCCATTTCACTCACTCATATCCACTTTATATCCTTCAGACATACTATTTCCTCATTTTTCCTCTGACCCACTTGTTGCATCACTCTAGAAGGCGTACTCGCGAGTTGCATCAATTTAGCCCACAGGTATCAAGTAAAATGGTAAAAATCACTAGTTTATTACTTTTTACTCTCAAAAAGCGGTCATTGGGTGACCTTTGGCTCTCCATCTTCCCAAGAAACGTCTCAATGTATCATTTCACTTACCTTTGAGAGGACTATATATTGAGCACATATGGCTTATGGATAGGAGGAGAAAGAAGAGCAAGAGAACTCTAGTGGATTTTTGCCCTATCTTGAGTCTACACTCATTGATCCTTGTAGTTGTGAACCCTTTATGTTCACCTTCCAAACTCCTATCTAGTTTGAGTTTTCCATTCATGGAGGATTGAAGTGGTGGAGGCACAAGTGGATTGATCTAGATCTTGGTTTAGATTGGTTGCCGGTAAGAGGTCGTATCACTTTGTACTTCTTCTTGTTTATTAATAGAAATACTCATATTCTCGTCCATTAATGTCGTAAATGTTGTTTATCTTACATTGGGTTGCATTTACTTGTTATATTATGGGCCATTGCTATTGATGATGTTAATGCCATTTATATGTTATATGTACTTGTTGTATATTGGCTGTCAAGACTAATTTGCAGATTCAAGTGCACGGATTGAAAAGCTCCAACGGGGATCTACATCAAACATTTGGATCGAGATTGGTTATCTTCTTCGTTATCTTAGCATTGTCATTTATATAGCATAGTTCTGAGAATTGAGTTCATTTTTGGTAGTCATCTGTCTATTGTGGTATACGCCAAGCCATAGTGAGTTTTCTCCAACACATCTACTATAACCTTGTTCTGTCATAAACCTGTCAAATTTTAAATACCACTTCCTTGGAGCTTGCTTCAAACCATACAAGATCTTTTTCAACCTGAACACCAAATTCTCCTTCCCTTTGACCTCATATCCTTGTGGATGCTGCTTATATATCTCTTCCTCCAAATCCCCATGGAGAAAGGCTATTTTTACATCTAACTGTTCAATATGCAAATCTTCTACCGCCACTAGACTTAAGATAGTCCTAATTGAAGTCATCTTAACAACAAGAGAAAATATTTCATCAAAATATATACCTTTCTTCTGTGCAAACCCCTTTACAACAAGTCTGGCCTTGTACCGCTTCTTACCTCCTTCTTCTTCCTTCAACCTGTAAATCCATTTGTTCTGCAATTCTCTTTTACCAGCAGGCAGCCAAACCAAATCCTAAGTCTGGTTTCCTACCAATGAGTCCATCTCCTCATTCATGCGTTGCTCCCACTTCTTTCTAGTTTTCAACTGCATTGCTTCTTCATAACATTCTGGTTCACCAGCATCAGTCATCAATAAATAATATATTGAAGGAGAGTATCGTTCAGGGAGTCTACTTAACCTTGTAGATCTTCTTACACTTGCAGGAGTTTCAGGTACTTGCTGTTGTTCTTGATTTTCTGGCACCTTTGGAACCTCATTTTCTTCAATTTCATCAAGTACTGTGTACTCTGTGTTTTCATTTTCCTGTTTCTTTCCCTGCAACTAATCTTTATACATGAAATTTTCATTGAATATCACATCTCTACTCCTAATGATTTTGTTATTTTCATAATCCCATAAGCGATAACCAAAATCATCAACCCCATATCCAATAAAGGTACATTTCTTGGATTTAGCTTCATGATTTGTTCTATTTTCTTTATCAATATGGACAAATGCTTCACAACCAAATGTTCTCATAAATGAGTAGTTTACCTTTTTACCTGTCCATGCCTCCTCTGGAACACCACCATCCAAAGCACTCGAAGGCCCTCTTTTTATTAAATAAACAACAGTATTTACAACATCTACCCAAAATTGTAAGGGCAACCCTGCATGCAATCTCATACACCTTGAACGCTCCATGATTGTTCTATTCATCCTTTCTGACACGTCATTTTCTTGTGGTGTTCACAAATCCCATGGTATGAACAATAACTATCAAACTCCTTGCCACAGTACTCACCTCCATTATAATATCTGAGATACTCCAATCTTTTTCCTGTCTCATTCTCAACCAAAGCTTTCCACTTCTTAAAAGTAGCAAACACATCATATTTATGTCTAATGCAATAAACCCAAGTTTTTCTAGTTGCATCATCAATAAATGTAACATAATAATGAGAGCAACCAAGAGATTGTACCTAAGCCGGTCCCCATTAATCTGTATGCACAAGCTCCAACTTTTCATTCTTCTTTTGTTTCCCAACCCTAAGAAATCTGACTCTCTTCTATTTTTCATAAACACAGTTCTCACATAATTCCAAACTTACCTGCTTCAAATCTGAAAGCAACTTCCTTGAGCGGAGAATCTGCATCTCCTTCTCACTCATGTGGCCAAGCCTATGATGCCACAATGTTGTATCTGTTCATATGTAAGCTAAAGACATAGAATGGTCAGTATTATGAGGACATAAATACAATGTACCTACCTTGTCTCATTTTTCTATCACCATTGATCTTTTAGTGATCTTCCACCATATTTCTCCAAACATAGATAGACAGCCGCCATCTCCCAACTGCCCCATTGAGATCAAATTTCTTTTCATAGCAGGAATATGCCTAACATCTTTCAACATCCAATCAGTTCCATTCTTAAATTTTAAACATACCTTACCCATTCCAACAATTTTGTATGGCTCATTATCACCCAATAAAACATGTCCAAAATCACCTAGAACATAAACATGAAATTATTTGGTGTAACATGACATGAAGCCCCTGAATCTACTAACCAATAATCACTAGTATTATCTAATGAAAGAATCAAAGCATCTTGTAACACATCACTTGATACATTTTCTTCCTAGGTAGTTTCCTATTGTCCATCTCCTTTCTTCTTTAGAGATCTGCAGTCTTTCTTCAAATGTCCTTTCTTTCCACAGTTCCACCACTCTATTTTTCCTAGTCTGGACTTGGATCTCCCCATTTTAGACTTGCCACAATTACCTTGGCTCTTTCCTTTCTCCCTTTGTCTTCCCCTACTCTCCATGGTCAACGCATTACCTAATGTCTCACCTGTGCTTTTTCTTCGCATTTCCTCGCTAAGAATAACACCAATAACAACATCAAATTTCAAGGTGTTTGAACCAGAGATAGAGTTACTTACAGCCATGACCAAGCTATTCCAGCTTTCTGGCAATGAACACAAGACTAGAAGAGCCCTAACCTCATCATCAAAGTTCACATTTACAGAACTTAGTTGATTTGTAACCGTATTAAATTCATTTAAATGATCAGTAACAGATCCACCTTCAGACATCTTCATATTAAATAAACGCATCATTAGAAATACATTGTTGGAGGCCGAGGGTTTTTCATACAGCTTACCCAATGCGCTCATCAAACCCTCCGTTGTCTTTTCTTTTGAGATATTGAAAGCCACCGACAAAGCTAGGGAAAGCCGTATTGTTCCCAGTGCCTTTCTGTCAAGAACCTCCCATTCTTCGTCCTTCATAGTCGCCGGTTGCTTTGTTATTCCTCCCAACGATAGGAATAGATCCTTCTGGTATAGATAGGCCTCCATTTGCATCCTCCATAACTGGTAGTTTTCACCATTAAACTTCTCTAGCTTAAACTTTCCTTCTTCTACCATTGCTCACACTCGAACCAGAAACCCTAGTTTCCTGCGGGTTTATCTTCCAAATAGACCTTCGGCTCTAATACCAATTGTTATAAAAGTAGGATCGTGGAGAAATAACAATAAACAAGATGCAAATACAAATTACACAAACACATTACAAGAGAGACACCAATATATCGTGGTTCACCCAAGATGGGCTATGTTTACACTGAAATTGCCAGTCTTTATTATTATACCATCCAACAAAGTGAAGGGATACAACCTGCAGCACAGCTGCTGCACTTCCTCTTCACTATCTCATAGTCTCTCTTCCTCATCTCAGAGATATTTACAATGCATTAAACCTAATACATTAACCCTAGCCGTATTACAATGTCTTTCTTATAAAGGGGAAATACAATGGGAAAATACCACGGGTTACCCAAAACCATGGGCCCGAACCCCAAAGTGGGGGAACGAGTGTATAGTCCTTTTGCATATAGCTAGAGTACACGACTGGGACAATATCATCTATGAGACTGGAAGATCTGGCTCCATAACCAACATTAGGCCCACTCAGGATGTACATCTAAACCAACATATATCCATCTTAAACCTAGATCTATTAAGCACCAAGAGGGATCCAATTTCTTGAAGTTTAATTTTTTAATCTTAAATTTCTTATACATCAAGAAAAAATTTACCCCTCGAATCCTTCTTGGTGCTTAAGAGATATGGGTTTAAGTTGGATATATGCGAGTTTTAGTTTTTATATTATGATCCATCATGAAAATTTTTAATTACTTTTTATTTTTTATAATTGCACTGAGAGGCGCTCTACATCCCAGTATGAGGGAGATCTTGTAACATGTGTCGAGTGTTTTTCAAGTTTGTCGAGTAACAAAATAATACAAAGTAAACAAAAAAGAATAATACAAAGTAAAAAGTAATAAATATTATGTCAGCCATAAACAAAAAAGAATAATACAAAGTAAAAAGTAAATATGAGAGAGATCATGTAATTTCTATTTCTTATGTCAGTTATAGTAATTTATTTTTTACTAGCTCTCCTTGAATAAATCCTTGAGTGCAATACATGAGCCGAAGTTTGCACCTCGGGAGATTTGATCCCTCTCGATGCTTGATAGAGCCTAGGATTTTGATCTATGCTGGTTTAGCAAAACCAACAACTTACAAAATGTCTAAAGTAATAAAAATATATTTTTTAATTTGACAAACTAAAGTAAATTAACTTGCTTGCTCAATACGTGGTTCTCTAAAACAACATAAAATCAATCAATTTTTAAATAAATATAGATTAAGGGATGTTTTTCTAGCTGACTTTACATATTCAATTCAAAAATAAAGCTCATATTTACCATCTCTTCTGGACAAACACAATGAATTAATTAACTTTTATAATTTATATTTAAAATAATTCCAGCAGCAAAGCTGAGATTTACCATCTCTTCTAGACAAACAGAGATGAATTAATCAACTTTTATATTTTATAACTAAATTTAGCAAGGGAACAACTTTCAAACTGTCCAAAATAATTGTAATACCCCAATTTTGACCCTTATGAAATATTGGTTCTTCATGTGAATATTGTGTATATGCGATGTATGTTTCCCTAGTGTGGAGCTCAAGGCCAAGGCCCCGCTATTATATGTTCGTATTTTATTTTAAATGGACAAGCATTTGACATTTTGTTACCGATGTGCTATTAAGCCATGTGATATTGTAAATTGATGTCAATATTTAATATTGCAATAAATACCAAAAACTGGCTATGGGAGCAACGAATGTGAAGGGGCCATGTGTATACACTAGGGAGTGGTGAGGGGGCTGTGGAAATGAACCATATGATGCGAAATGTCATTGTGAGAACCCATTTGACTTTCTTTGATGACATTTATTTCTGTTGTAAGGAAGTAGTTGAAGATTTCAGTCCATGGCTTCAATGGAGCATGGGCAACCCAAAAATTTGTATTTGCAGGTATGGGCTCTATTTTCTTGTACCACAAGTCACTCTACCTCATGAGAATTGCTTCTTCCTCATTCCCATTGCAGTGTGGAAGAATCCAACATCATTTTTCATCCAAAAATGAATTTCCAACAGTGAGCAAAACCAAAAATCGCAACTTTGCAAGAACCCACGTTTTGAAGAGCCAAAAACACCCAGATTTGGTATTTGACAGTGAAATCCAATGGGGAATCCATAGATATGAACCTTGGGGCGAATTTGAGAGTATTAGATACCCCGAAATCCATTGGAAAACCCATTTTTTATAGCCCAGAAAAACAGTGACGGGATTGAGTTATTTGATTAACAGAATTGTGAGAAATCCAATTGTGAATGACTGAGCAGAGGTTGGGTTTGCTTGATAAACCCAGTGAAGGCTAGAATCTCAAGGATTAGTAGTTGGAACTTTCTATGCCCACCCTGAAGAGCACTGGAGGGAAGGGAGGCCTGAGGGACTGTGCAGCAGAGAAGGGGACCTTCCTTGTGTTGGGTGTGGTAGGTAATGTGGGTGCCTTGACTATTGAATTCATATGAGATTCCTGTAGCTCTGTGGATGAGCTCACTAGCTTAGCATTTCCCTCCTTTGCCTGTTGTATGATTGATAAACCCAACTGTGAGTTGGCTTAGCATAGCTTTTGATCGAAACCATGGCTGTGAGTGAGCCTATTTAGTTCCTCCTTAGTGGATACACAACCCAGCTCGGGGGTGATCTCTCAGCTGAAAGAATACAAGATGGACATAGATCTATGGTTGGGTGGAACGTTTCTCTCACATAGCCAGTTGTTGGACAGCTTCATCTTCCAGATAAGTGTTCTCTGTGATTTACATTATATGCATTTTGTGTTCTGTAATGTGTTAATTCGGAAGGGTAATTATTCATGTTAATGGAATTGATATGATGCCTATGCATAGCATTGGAATGGAATTGAATCCCTTGATGTTGAATCATCATATGCCTGTGTTAGATATGAGGATGCATTACTATTCGTGTGCTTGCAAATATGTTTATTCCTGCTGTGTTTATTTGAAGTATGAGCCTGCACACACAAGTTTTAAATTGTTATGAATTTATGAGTAATGTATGCGGCTGAGATTGTCAAATAAGCCCGATATGTTAGTCATGTTTCCCTCCCTTGCACCGGTTTGATGGAAGGGGACGTGACAATAATGGAGTTGCCTTTTCCATATGGCAAAAAGGATAAAATAGTTGGCTTGTTGCTAAGCTTTCTATGCTGAAAACCTGGTTCTCAAAGACACAACATTACATGAATTAGTTTTAAAATAATATAAATCGAGAGATACACCTATCCAAAATATTAAACTTAATTTGTTTTATCGGCCTTAGCCTTTCTAATTTCTATAAATTGAACCGTAATGGTGTTGCGTCTCACCATTTCTTTCTAATTTCTGGTTATCGTCGAACTCGTTTTGTCCAAAAAGGTTCAGTGCGCTGATAAAGAGTGGTTTCCACAGTGAGATATTTGTTATATTTTGTGACAAAAGAATATTTTAGCAATGGAACCAGAAATCTGGCAAAGGCTCCCAGAAGATTGGTTGTTCATGATTTTAGCGAGGCTGCCCATTAGGGTTCTTGGAAAAATGAGGACTGTCTGTAAACACTGGAATTCTCTGCTGTCTTCCCGTGATGCTCTCCAAGTAAGTGTTCCAAATTGGTCACTACATTCCACCACTGGGTTTCTGCTTTAGATCCACTGGGATATTGCGAAACGTGATGTGGAATTATGGGTTATAGAAGGATGCGGTTCATACATTTACAAACTTCCATTGCTCAATCGCATCGTTCTGGATACTTGCAAGGACATTTATTTTTGTCACGTAAAAAACAATTATTTGGAGCTTTCCATAGGAGAGAGCTCTCTCGTGCTCCTTTATCTATTTTCTATTTCAGAGGAATGGCTTTCGATTCTTCCACTAGGTGTTGCACTCTGCTGCTCGGCCGTGTTTATACCGACCCGAATAGAATTGAGATGTGTATTTATGATTTAGATTCCAATGCATGGACTACAGTTTCCATGATGGTTCCCGACCATATTAATCCTTTGGATAAAGCTCTTTTATCTAGAGGAAATTTTTAATGGTATTCGGGCCGGCACGGTCTCCGCAAACTCATCACATTGTTTAGTATTGCCGAAGGACAATGGACCAAAATCCCACTGCCAAAGGGAGGCGGATGGTACAGTTCTGGCATTTTAGGTGAATACGATGGGTAAGTTGATTTTGTTCGCGTGTGGAAGTTGAATGAAGGAGGAAGATATGAAATATGGTGTGAGCTACGAGCAATTGCGGGTGTTCCAAGATATTCTTTAGTGAATTTCAGCAGCAATGGGTTGATGATGGTAAGTGATCGGAAAACGAATCTGTCCATATTCAACTCGAAGGGGGAATTGGTAGTTCAGAACATGAGATTACCACGACATCGCATGTCTCAAGAACCAACAATGTTAAATGGCTTTGCCTTCGAATCCAACAACCTTTGGTGGTCGTAGTCCTTCCATGATCCTTGATCTCTGAAATTTAGTTGTTAATGGTTATGTATCTCTGTTATTTGTTTCACAAGCTTAGTTGTAATCACATGTTGTTGTTTATGGCTCAACTACCTATTACCTTCTTGTCTATCCCTACTTGTTATGCATGCATCAACTACTTGTATTTCTTTTTTTTATAATTGTTTATTCTGAATTTTGAAAGACTACCATAAAATCAATTTGGAGAGTACACTTGTCCCATCCTCCTTCAATCTAGGAAAAACATAAATAGTAATCCACCCCAAATTCTAAGCTATAAACACTTATCGATGTAATTACCAACTCATAATATATTTTTAAGGAGTAGTCTATTTGTTCGAGTATTTTTAAAGAATTCTAACTCAACAAAATAAGACTAAGAGATGAATATACGTGTATTTGGTTTATCTTGCATCTTCTTGCTTATTTAATGTGAATATACGTGTGTATATGATTCAAATATGGTTTTGAAACTCTTGTTAAGAGATGAATCTTATTAGAATGGATTTGACATGTGAATTGACTCAATGTTTGAGTGTAGGTATTGTTGGATGCAAGGACCTTGAAGGCATTTTGAGGATGCAATGGACATGTGGTTGTCCTAAAAGGCTTAGTATGAGCAGCTAAAGATTGGAAAGAGATCCAATGGATGTTGATGATGAGAGAGAAAGACATTATAGTTGCAGCTAAAAAGAAAGACATGGAACCTTGCTAAAAATAAAGAGAACACCGAGGACGGTGTTATTCCAAGGGGGAGGGGATTGTAATATCCCGATTTTGACCCCATTGCATTAAACATTCAAATGATGTAATATCATTATAAAATCATGGCGAAGAGCTCACGGCTAAGGCCCCACCATTGATTTAGTGTTAAAATTGATGCATATGGTTTGTGTGTTATCCAGGCACAATAGAAATTGTAAATATGCATTTTAATAAAACACCCATAACTAGCTATGCAATGCAATGCAACAACTGTATGGAGGCATGATTTTTACAAAGAATTGGGAGGGGGATATTCAAACCCTTGGAGCTAGTCAAGTCAAGCCAAGTGTCAATGAGAGAACCCATGAAACCTCAACTACCCATTTTGAGTTATGCACCCAATCATTTATTTCTTCCAAGAGTTGGTTGAGATAGTTAATGCTTTGGGATTGGAGAGGTATGGTTGTTCAAATTCGGGTATGGGAAAGCCACCATTTTGGAAATTCGTGTTTTGACTTCGTGGGCATGTCAAGAGCCATGAAATTGCTCCCCAAGCCATTATTCATCAACCAGTTTGGCTCTCTCACGATTTCAGAGCTACCTAGGCATTTTCCCTCCACATTTTTTCTGGTTTTTCCTTCATTTTTAGCTGGGAAAAGGGTGTGTTTGTGATACAGAATAGTGGGGAAAAGAAGAAATCAGATTTGGGGTCCCTCGAGTTCCATAGAGGCCATTTTTGGACATTGAAATGCTCATATACATGTGGGGAAAAACGTTTTCTTCCATGTGGTCGATTTTCCTTTCCCACAACTTGTTTTTGTGGAAGCCACGATTTGGGGAAAAACCAATGGAAATCTTGTTGTGAATCCCATAGTAAAAATGTTTACCCATGCCAACAATTGTGCTTACTGTGTGTGGAAAGAGTATGTTGGGGTATGGGTTATGGGTATCCATTACTTTGGCTTGAGCTTGAGTGCAAGCATCCAAAAATAGAAGGGTTCACATTTGGCTTCATAAACCCAGCTATGGACTGGCTTGGATTAGATGTGATGCTCATTTGGCTATGCATGAGCTTGAGTGTTCCCTTTCCTTGTGGAAATCATGCCTAGCTCGGGGGCAGAAATTGTGTTGAGAGATTAATGAACACAATTGGCCTATGGCTGGGTGGAACATTGTAGTTGCGTAGCTAGTTGCTTGGGAAAACATTACATCAAGATGAGTATTCTCTCTATGCTTTTTACTTATGTTTTGTTTAATAGATTTATACATATGCACACACATGCCTTTTTATTTGTTTGAATTTGATGAATGGAGCCGAGTCTTGCAAAAAATCCCTGAATGTGAGTCATGTTCCCTTCCTTGCATGGGATCGACGAGAGGGGACATGACAATTGTCAAATACATTCTAGAAAAACTAGTCCATATCCTAGTAAGGCCATGTTCCATAATAGTTAATCAAGAGACTTTTAGATAATGTTAAGGGTATCCTTTTCCCTTATTGATTTGAGAGAATTGCTTTAAAAAAAAGAAAATAAATCCAATATCGTGATGTTCTTATTCATTTATGTGATTTGGAAACACATTTTAGGAAAGTTTAGCCCCAAACATATGAACAAAAGGAGCTACAAGTAACACCATGCTTCATGATATTTAATAAAGAGACCTTTGGGTAGGGCTACAGGTATATTGTTTCCATCTTTTTTAATCTTCTTGCATCATCAAGGTCACATAGACACCATGATTTTCCTATGCATTTTTACAATGTGGTACAAATTCAATTCAACTAGATGAAAGTATGTAGAGTGAAGCCACTCTAGGCTAATTCAATATCTATCAAAAATATTGCAAGACTATCACAAAATTCCTTGGACATTTTTCCAAGTTTAAAGGACTACACATTTTTATAATATGCTTAGCATTTCCTTAAGCTATGATAGGTTATAGTTTCCCTGGATTTGACATGGTCCTAGTACTCAATGAACTTGAGCAACCCATGTCGTGCAAGGATATCTCACATTGGATGATCATTACAGATGTCTTAACTAATGTTTGCAATATCCCTGTCTCTCTAGTTCACCCTCATTCTGCATTCCATCATTAATAAAGGCTCAATCGGTAGTTAAATTAAAATTTGTGTGATGTTGGAAACTTTGTCATCAAAACTTGCAACCTAGCACACACCTACTCAAGAGAAACCAATGACTTGACTCACTACTTTTATCCTACTAGGTGCGACCTCAGGTCAATATTCTTCGTCCAACAGTTGCGGCCTAGTAATAACTATCACCAAGCTCCTGATATTGGGTTCGACAAGGTGGGGCCACTTCAGGTGGGCCCCTCGTAATTATTCATGTAAATGTAGCATGTTCCAAGAACTTTATCTATTATATTAAATATTTGGTGTATGAGACCCCATTGTGTACATACCCAACCCCTCTCTAGATTTGAACCTATGACCTCCTAGGAAGGAACACATAAATGTACATCTAAACCAACATATATCCATCTTAAACCTACATCTGTTAAGCACCAAGAGGGATCCAAGTATCCAAATTCTTGAAGTGTAATTTTTTATCTTAAATTTATTACACATCAACAAAAAACTTACCCCTCGAATCCCTCTTGGTGCTTAAGAGATATGGGTTTAAGTTGAATATATGCGAGTTTTAGTTTTTTATATTATGATCCAGCATGAAAATTTTTAATTACTTTTTATTTTTGATAATTTAGCAAAACCAACAACTTACAAAATGTCTAAAGTAATAAAAATATATTTTTTAATGTGACAAACTAAAGTAAATTAACCTGCTTGCTTATCTAAAACAACATTACATTAATCAATTTTTAAATTAATATAGATTAAGGGATATTTTTCTGGCTGACTTTACATATTCAATTCAAAAATTGTTCCACAAATAAAGCTCATATTTACCATCTCTTCTGGACAAACACAATAAATTAATTAACTTTTATAATTTATATTACATGAATTAGTTTTAAAATAACATAAATCGAGAGATACACCTATCCAAAATATTAAACTTAATTTGTTTTATCGGGCTGAGTCTTTCTATTTTCTATAAATTGAACCCTAATGGTGTTGCGTCTCATCATTGCTTTCTAATTTCTGGTTATCGTCGAACTCGTTTTGTCCGAAAAGGTTCAGTGCGCAGATAAAGAGTGGCGGCCGCAGCGAGATATTTGTTATATTTTGTGAGAGATTTTAGCGAGGCTGCCCATTAGGGTTCTTGGCAAAATGAGGTCTGTATCTAAACAGTGGAATTCTCTTCTGTCTTCGCGTGATGCCCTCAAAATAATATAAATGGAGAGATACAGTACCTATCCAAAATCTTAAACTTAATTTGTTTTATCGGGCTTAGTCTTTCTATTTTCTATAAATTGAACCCTAATGGTGTTGCGTCTCACCATTGCTTTCTAATTTCTGGTTATCGTCGAACTCGTTTTGTCCGAATAGGTTCAGTGCGCTGATAAAGAGTGGCGGCCGCAGCGAGATATTTGTTATATTTTGTGACAGAGGAATATTTTAGCGATGGAACCAGAAATCTGGCAAAGGCTCCCAGAAGATTGGTTGTTCATGATTTTAGCGAGGCTGCCCATTAGGGTTCTTGGCAAAATGAGGACTGCCTGTAAACAGTGGAATTCTCTGCTGTCTTCCCGTGATGCCCTCCAAGTAAGTGTTCCAAATTGGTCGCTGCATTCCATCACTGGGTTTCTGCTTCAGATCCGCTTGAAATATGATGTGGAATTATGGGTTATAGAAGGACGCGGTTTAGACATTTACAAACTTCCATTCCTCAATCGCATCGTTGTGGATACTTGCAAGGGCATTGCTTTTTGTCAGGCAAAAGACAATGAGTCGGAGCTTTCCATAGGTATTCCCGGTGCTCCTTTATCTCGTTTCTATTTCAGAGGAATGGCTTTCGATGTGTGTTTATGATTCAGATTCCAATGCGTGGACTACAGTTTCCATGATGGTCCCCGACCATATTCAGCCTTGTGGAAAGGGTATTTTTTCTGGTGGAAAGTTTTACTGGTATTCGGTGCAGGGTCTCCGCAAACTCATCACAGCCTTCAATATTGCAGACGGACAATGGACAGAAATCCCACTGCCAGAGGGAGGCAGATGGTGTGGTCCTGAAAATTTAGGTGAATACGATGGGCAAGTGGTGCTAGTAGACTGGAAGGAATGTGATTCAGATTTCGTTCGCGTGTGGAAGTTGAATGAAGCAGGAAGATATGAAATATGGCGTGAGCTACGAGCGACTGCGGGCGTTCCAATATATTCTTTGGTGAATTTCACCAGCAATGGCTTCATGATGGTAAGTGATTGGAAAAGGAATCTGTCGATATTCAACTCGAAGGGGGAATTGGTAGTTCAGAACATGAGATTACCTCGATATCGCCTGTCTCAAGAACCAACAATGCTAAATGGCTTTGCCTTCGAATCCAACAACCCTTGGTGGCCTTAGTTCTTCAATGATCCTTGATCTCTGAGTTTAGTTGTTAATGATTATTTATTTCTGTTATTTGTTTTACAAGTTTAGTTGTAATTACATGTTGTTTATGTCTGGACGACCTATTCTAGTTGTTTATGACTAAACTACTTATTACCTTCTTGTCTATCACTACTTGTTATGCATGTATCAATTACTTATATTTCTTTTTTTTTATAATTGTTTATAGGAAAAACATAAATAGTAATTCACCCCAAATTTTAGGATATAAACACCTATCGGTGTAATTACCAACTCATAATATATTTTTAAGGAGTAGTCTATTTATTCTACGTGAATTTTAATTTTGAACAAGAACATGAAATCATTTGGACAGTACACTTGTCCCATCCTCCTTCAATCTAGGAAAAGCATAAATAGTAATCCAATCGGTGTAATTACCAACTCATAATATATTTTTAAGGAGTAATCTATTTATTCTACATTTTGAACTTTACGTTGGGTTTTGGTCGATAAATTTTTTTTGCAATATCTAAATTTAGAAGCGTTTAAATTGTGGTTTTAACTTCATAAATAAGATATAAAATATTAAAAAAAAAATTAGGAGTTTTTTTACATATATGTTCCATTACATAAGTATTAATTTATTTAATAATTTAATTTATAAATTACAAATTAAAATAAATAAATAAAAGGTTTGAAAAAAATTTAAAAATAAGATATAAAATGTTCGAAAAAAAATTTAGGAGTTTTTTTACATACATGTTCCTTTACACAATTATTAATTTATTTAATAATTTAATTTATAAATTACAAATTAAAATAAATAAATAAAAGTTTGAACAAAAAATTTAAAAATGATCATAAAATGAATGTAAAGAAAATAAAGAGTTTTGACCAAAGGACTTTGGAATTTAGTGTTTTTAAGTAATCCTCCTATACTCATGTTTTGTTTGAAGAATGTTACTAATATTGAGGAAACTTGATTTGAATAAAAATTGAGCAACATCTTTAAATAACATGGGGACTTGACATTCATTCAATATAAACCAATGGTTGAAAAAGCATACACAAAAGTAATACAATTAACACTTGGTCACATTGGTTATACATGATTGTAATATCTTTTGATATCCCTTGAGTGGTATCTCTTTATTTCTTATTAATATTCAAATAAATTGGTGTTAATACTTCTACAAAGAAAAGTGGTCACATCCTATGTAACCAAGAAAAAAAAATACTTCAAAAGGGTCCATCCAATGATACCAAAGATATTCCAACCAAGAAAAAAAAATACTTCAAAAGGATCTATCCAATGATACCAAAGATATTATAGTGGCTCACGACCATATATATATTTTGAAATAATATAATGTCTCTTACATGTCTTCTAATTTTTATAATAATAAAAAAGTTACTTGTCTAATTTATTTATTATCTTTTGTTTATATATATATATAAAGTGTTATATATAAAGTGTTGCATCACTACAAAACTTATATTGCAAGCATATGAGTTTCAAAGCAAAATCATGTAAATATCTAGAAAACCTTTAACATTTTTGTGCAATATTAATGGGTCAATGTGAGTTTAAGATATTGTTGTTGTATTTATCATTTATCAAACATTTTACATTTTATGCAATGTGTTGAGGGAGTTTTTAGATACAATTATAGATGTAAAAAAATTCTCTAAGTTTTTCAAAACAATAAATATGTACTTGTTTATTTCATCTAGTAATGTGCAAGCCGAACCTGCTAAAGTGAAGGCCACGCAAGATAGGAAAATGAAATTTGTATGCATTTTTGTCTAACTAATGCATACGCAAGTTCTAAAACATGTTATATTTCCCTAATCATCCTTCATTCATCATTTCCTCCATTGCAGTGCGAATAGTAGACTTTTGGGTGTCCATTTGGTCAAATCGCAAACGTGATTAAGGAACATAGAAGCACCATATTCCACCAAGCGCATCCATCTCCTTCGTCACATATAATTTCAGCAAAAACCTTCCTCCTAAAATATCTAATTTCATTCATTTGTTTTCCCGTATTATTAGACATGGAAACATAAGATGCAATAGTTTTTGGAATCAAAAGGACTTTGGTAGATGTTGGCTAAGGAGAAACCAATGTTCACCAAGGAAATTGATAAATTTGACTATCGAAACAAGCTTGATGAAGCTATGGGATTGACTGGGTTGCATGTTTCCAATTTTTTCGTTTCACCTTTATGGATGTAAAACTCCAAAGGAAAGTTGGGATAAATTGGCCTCCTTATTTGGGAAAGTCAATGAATTATGTGCTTTATAGTTGGAAGCTAGATTCCCATCGCTTATACCTGATGAGCATGCCACCATTGAATATTATCTTTCAAAATTCAGGTCATTGGTACCATAGCTAAAAGGGTGTGGGAAAACCAAATCAGATGTTGTTGAGTGCATTTTCCTGATTATGTCCAAGTTGAAAGGCCCTTATTAGGTATTCTCTTCCACATTTTACTCTACGATGGATGCACTAGGAGATGAGTTTAAAATGCTTTCTTTTGAGTTTTTTTTGTGTTTCATTAGGGAACAATCCAAGTTGTTGAAACTTGATTCCCTCTCAAATCCTAGCAATCAATATTCCTTGGCCCATACCTCCAAATGTAAGAAGAAAGGATCATATAAAAAGAAGAAATATTTTGCACAAGATGGTAAGCATCCCTTCAAACCTCAGAAACAAACAAAATCATCTCCACCTTCCAAGTCTAGTGAGTCTTCCTCCAAGACAAAGAAAAAAATTTCATATGATATTTGCAACTTTTGTAGTGCTCAAGGGAATCTAGAATCAAAATGTTACCAGAAACTTGTTGCATTTAATGAAACCATGTAACAACACAAAAATTTTGTGTCCAAACCTTCTTTAATAGGTAAATGGCATGCTTTATCTGCTTGAGATTATATGCATCTTCTGATTGTTGAATATTTGATGTAGGATCATCTCATCATTTGACTCATTCTAATGATCTACCACCTTCCACATCCAATTGTAGCAATTCTCATATTGCAATTGGAGACTCTACTCAACTTGATGTATTGGGATCAGGCACTGTGCAGTTAAATGATGGATATATAAATGATTTCCTACTTGTTCTTGATATTTATGCTAATCTTTTCTCAATCTATCATATTTTTCATTCATGTGACAATCACATTCTCACCCAACGATATAGTCCATTCAAGAACTACAAAATCCAAAGATTGTTGTTGCCTATGGAAGAGTTGATCATGGCTCTAGACTCTATAGGTTTGTTGGTTTTGATCCTTTCTTGGCTTCCTCTTTCATTGCACATGCTAATTCTTTCAGTATGCTTTGGAATGAGAGAATTGGTCATTTTAACTACAGGTACTTGCAGCAAATGAGCACACAAAAATTGGTTCATGGACTTCCTAAAGTCTCTTGTAATGATGGAGTGTGTCTAGGATGTGTTCTTGGAAAACAACATCAAGATCCCTTTCCAAAAAGAATGGTCTTTCCTACTACAAGCGCCTCTTGAGTTCGTTCATAGCGATCTCATGATATTTCCAACACATTTTTTTTAGGGATAAGTATGAACTCAGTTTCATTGATGACTACTCACGATGCTCTTGGGTGTACTTTCTTAAGTTCAAGAGTGAGGTATTTGCCACTTTCAAGACCTTCAAGGATTTTGTTGGGAATAAGTCCTCTCATTCTATCAAGAATTTGCACACATATAATGGAGGGGGAGTATGTCAGTCGAGCATTCAAATACTTTTGTAGAGAACATGGAATTGTGCATCATTATTATGTTCCCTACACCCCTCAGAAGAATGGAATTGCTAAAATAAAGAACATGACATTGAAAGAAATGGCCAGCTACATGATTCAATCTAAGAGCATGTCATCTTCCTTTTGGGATGAAGCAGTGAACTATGCCAATTATGGTTAGAATTAGATGCCTTATAAAGTTGTGTTACATATGAATCCAGAGGAAGCTTGGATTCATGTTAATCCTGATGTCCCTACTTTTCAAGTATTTGATGGTGCAGCATGGACATTAATTCCAAATGAAAAATGTAAAGCGATGGAGAAGAATAGCGAACCATTAATATGTGTTTTCTACTATGAAGACAAGAAGCCATATAGGTTATTTGATCCTATTACTAAATATGTATTGTTTTGTAGAGTAGTTCATTTTGATGAGAATTTCAAACACTCATCTGACCCTATTCTCTCAATAGATTTCCATGATGGTGTAGATCGTGCTGACAATTTTGATTTTGTAGAACAGGAAGATGAGGAATCACACACTGCTTCATATGAGGAAACTCAGATAAAATCATCCAACAATAGTTGAACAACCAACACAAGAATATTCTTATTAGGAACAAACATTAAGAAGGAACTCTCGTGAGAAAAAGAGGCATGGCCGGTAGGGCTATGAGCCAACTGATTGTGGTTAGTTTACTCCTACTCCTTCCAACATTCAGCCACAAATGACAAGTGTCTCTATTTTGAGTCATGTCATTTCAGATGAACCCCAATGATTGATTGATGTTCTTGGGAAAGAATAATGGGAAGCTGCCATGACATAGGATTATTCTTCCTTGATGAAGAATCAGACATGACATCTTGTTCCTCTTCCTAAGGGATGAAAACTAGTTCATTGAAAATGGATCTATAGAACCAAATATGCTATAGATGGTTAGGCTAGAAAGCATAAGGCATGACTAGTGGACAAGGTATTTTTCATAGGTTGAAGGGATTGAATATTGTGATACTTTTTCTCTTATTGCCAATGAATTGCATACATATTGTGCTTTTTGTTGTTTCATCCAAAGGCTTGTCAGTTTACCAAAGGGATGTGAAAATTACTTTTCTGCATGGGGATTGACAGGAGCAAATCTACATGGAGCATTCTCCTAGTTTTTTGCAGGACTGATATCTTGTATGCAAGCTTCTATGTTCATTGTATGGCCTCAAATAATATCCTTGATCTTGGGATTAGAATATGGGTAGTTTTCCTATCATGTCAGGGTCCTAACATTGTCATTGTGATCATACTATGTACACTAGAATACATGGAATTGATCTCTTGATTATGTTTTTTCATGTGGATGACATAATTGTTACAGGGAGTTCTTCATCCTTGATTTAGAATGTAAAACAAGCATTGATGGAACAATTTTGTATGATAAATCTCATTCTTCTGTACTATTTTCCTAGTTTAGAGGTTCTTTAGTCTTTAGAAGGGATCTTCATTTTTCAGTGAAGTATGCACTTACCTTACTTTAGTGCTTTGGCATGGTCGATTGTAAGTTGACACCTACTCCATTTAAGTTAGGCTTTACTCTTTCTACCAGTTTCTCTTCATCATGATTCAATTTGTCATTTTATCCACAATTGGTTGGGAATCTATTGTATTTGACTCTTACAAAACTTGGCATCTCCTTTGTAGTTGGACTTGTATCTTGGTTATCTTAGGATCCACATGAGATTCATTGGAAGGAAACTAAGCGCATTCTCAAGAACATTTTTGGCACTACTAAGTATTGCATTCAGTACATGTAATGTCCCTTGTTAGGAATTTTCTTTAAATGGCAATTTTTCACTTTTTTACCCTAGTTCGACTTTGACTAGTTTTGATCTCTAGGTCCCAAATTTGCCCCAAATGGTCCCAAATATTCTGAGAAGGTATATGAATGATATTAGAACATAATATTTGTTTTAGGGATGCCTTTGGACCTTTAAAATACTTCTGCAAATCCTCTTTCAATTCTAGTCAATGTAGGTAACTTTACTAGTGATTTCCCTTTGACTAGTATTGGTCTCTAGGTCTCAAATTGATTCCAAATGCCTTCAAATATTCAAGGAAGGTGTATGAATGATATTAGGACTTGAATATGATGTTCAGGGATGAAATATGGCCACCAAAAGACCTCTGCAAACTCTCTTAAGATTCTGTACCAAGTATGCAATTTTACTAGTAATTTGGGGGTTCAAATCCCCTTGGGGTAAGTACTGAAAATGGCTTCCCAAATGCCTCCAAACCCACTCAAATTTTTGAACAGAGGTAGGGAATGTATTAAGGATGTTATTAAGGTCTCATTTGCACCATTAATTTATTATTATATCTATTCCAACCCTCTCCCATTCAACTGCAAAAATCACCAATTCAAACCCTTGGGGAAATGGCACTATTTCTTCTCACAATGCAATTAAACTGAGTAAAAATACTTCAAATGCTCAAGTCCAGTACATGAAAATTTTAAAATACATCCATGGAATTCCATTAATCACAAATTCATCATAGAATCATCCATTTATTTGAAATCATCAGCATTACATTGATTCACAACAAGGTAGTGGGGAAATGACACTGTTCTTTCATTAAAATTGAGATTTATACATTTTTACTTGGAATTTCGACCTGAAACTTTATGGAGATGAAGAACAGAGTATTTACTTCATATTAAAAAATAAATGGGGCATTAGAAGCTCCCCCAAAGAGTACAATAGCTCTCCAAAAACGCCCTCCCTCAAGGATCAAGAATATGCCATCAAAACTGGAAATGGTTGAAGGAGTGGGCTGCAATAGAAGAAACCATGAGCTGCCCTGTATCTTACACCTGCAAATAAAGACTCCATTAAAGCTCCAAATGAAGGGTCTGAATGGCCTTTCCAATTACCAACTTGGATGGGAATCTTTCACCCTCGAAATTGGCTAAGGCAAGCAACTAGTCATCCACTAGCTCTCCCTCTTCACAAATACAATTGCAAATTGTACAAATGATCAAAAGATGGTTTCATTCTTTGTTATGGACATTTATAAAGTTATAATGTCCTCCATGGGTCGAATTCCTTCCAAGAGACTCATGCCAACTCAAGTTGGGAAAAGATTCCAAAGAACGCCACTTGTACAACAATTCCTAGTCTTCCACTTCCACCAAATCACATGTGGAAGCATCTTAGCTGCCCTAACACCCTTGATCACCCTCTTGGAGTCTATTTTTAGCCCTGACATGTCATATATGTCATATGTCAGCCTTCAGGTCTGATTTGTGTCATAGGTGTCATAGCATCTTCATCATTGTTGTCATAGAGCTAGGGAATCTAGCCCAAGTGTCTAACTAGCTCCAAATTGCCTCTTCCTCTATATTTCGACCTTGGATGAGTCATGCCATGAATAATACCTTTTGTAATCCCAAAATTATGTTACCATTCACCTTGAATTCGAATTGGTGAGAGAATGATGCCAATTGTAGTGGGGAAATCTAGCCATATGTGGGTCCCACTTCCTCCATGTGTCTTCATGATCAAATTCCACTTTGATTTTCACTTGCATATATTTATTTAGCTCCTTTATTAAATATTTATGCCATTCTAATGTTCAAACATCATTTATTATCCCCCTTATTCCAAATCCTAAAGCTTCCACCCCAAACCTAGGAAACTAGTAATTTTCCTCCTTGGCAATTATTTGACCCTTAACATCAATTTTACAAACTCTAATGAATATGGCCAAAGTGATTAGGCCATTGTGACCTAATTCCAAATTTGGGACATGACAAATCCTCCCTTCCTAATATTGCTTGTCCTCAAGCAATTTCAAACATGGGTGTTGAAGAACCTGCTTTCTGTATAATTCTTTGAAGTTGCCATTGAATTGCCCAACCTTGAGTCTTTGAGTTTCCATGAATATTTTAGAGAGGAACCACCATGCTTGTTGCTGCACTACTATAATAAAATTCACTTTATTAAGTGGGAAATCCATCTCCCATACTGCTTGTTTCCCCCCAAAAAAATTAAACCAATGAGACAAAAATTATTCTAGGGTCCCATTGCTTGTATTGCACCCCAACAATTAAAAGTGTTGTCCAACCCATACCTTCAGATAAGAGGATTCCTGGATCCCATTTTCTTGTATGCATTCTTCCAAACATCATGAGTACAAAATATATATCATCAAAGTACATAACAACATAATGAAAATGTACATCAAGAAGATGCTTCATCAAAGAATCATGAAAGTGTTTATACCTCCAAGTAAGTAGCCCACCATTTGCTTGGTGCATACAATCTTGAAGTGACCAATCAAATCTGCTCCAATGACATAGGTGAGGATCCCATGTCTGATAGTGTTGCTCCAAAAGAATGTGATATGCATCAAAATATTCAGCCATGCATTCTTTCATCCAAGAATTGAATGAAGAATCTCCACTAAAATCTGAACCAAATAATGAGCAGGAAAAACAAGGAGACTTCAAAGGACTCAAAGAAGTCTCATCCATACATCCATGAGGATATGTATCATCATAAGGTAAAGCAATATTCTACTACAATTCTAAATAATGAGGTGCTCTATTCATGTCATCATAAAAAAGGAGAGGTAGGAGTTTTATACCCCTCATGTGGCACCACTAGAAAAAAACCTCTCACCCAATTTTCATCCCAAAGTGATGTGGCTGGAAAATAAGTGTGGGGTGAGGAATTATGAACCAACTTTAATTCTTTACAACTCTTACCCATTGAAATATTTAATTCATCTTCTCCATAATTGGCTGGTCCAACTATTGTGAGATCATGTACCTCTTCCAAGGCTTTGCAACTCTCTCCATGAGGCAACTCATAATCCCTTTGAACAAGGACAAGTGTTTGTCCTTCTTCTTGTTTTAGTGTAGCATCTTCAAGAACCTGCATATCAACATGTACCTCATGTTCCACAATTACATTAGGTTCCTCTTTTGTGACATAAATAATTTCATCCTTTTCCTTGAAAAGAGAACCATTGCTCATTATTTTTTCCGAGTTGCTTCCAAGTTCACTAACCAACAATTTGAACTCTTGAAAGAATTGCCTCCACTTGTCTTCAAAGGAAGGTTTCATAATTTTCTAAACTCCTCATTCTACTCTAAGGTTCCTTTCTCAAGCCAACTCAAGTTGGGAAGAGATTCCAAAGAACGCCACTTGTACAACAATTCCTAGTCTCCCACTTCCACCAAATCACATGTGGAAGCATCTTAGCTGCCCTAACACCCTTGAGCACCCTCTTGGAGTCTAGTTTTAGCCCTGACATGTAATATATGTCATATGTCAGCCTTCAGGTCTGATTTGTGTCATAGGTGTCATAGCATCTTCATCATTGTTGTCATAGAGCTAGGGAATCTATCCCAAGTGTCTCACTAGCTCCAAATTGCCTCTTCCTCTTCCATGGGAGTTAATCTTCCTCTATATTTCGACCTTGGATGAGTCATGCCATGAATAATACCTTTTGGACTCCCCCAAGTATGTTACCATTCACCTTGAATTCGAATTGGTGAGAGAATGATGCCAAGTGTAGTGGGGAAATCTAGCCATATGTGGGTCCCACTTCCTCCACATGTCTTCATGATCAAATGCCACTTTGATTTTCACTTACATATATTTATATATATCCTTGATTAAATATTTATGCCATTCTAATGTTCAAACATCATTTATTATCCCATTTATTTCAAATCCCAAAGCTTCCACCCCAAACCTAGGAAACTAGTAATTTTCCTCCTTGGCAATTATTTGACCCTTAACATCAATTTTACAAACTCTAATGAATATGGCCAAAGTGATTAGGCCATTGTGACCCAATTCCAAATTTGGGACATGACAGTACACCTCGTATGCTTCTTGGCTTGAGGGTTTTGATGATATTGATTGGGTTGGTTCTATTGATGATCAAAATTCTACATCTTGATTTCTTGTTGCTTTGTATATTCTCCTATTTCATGGTATTGTAAGAAGTAATTAGTAATTACATTATCTTCTACAGAGGCTTAGTATTGTCTTGTTGTTCTTGCTAGTTAATATGTCCTTTGGCTTCAATGACTATTGACAGAGTTTGCAATTCCACATGATCATCTCACTACTCTTTGGTGTGATGATTAGAGTTCCATACACATCTCTCACAACCCAATTGAGGATCAAAAGACAAAGCACGTTGAGATTCACATGCGCTTCATTTGGTAGCTCATCTAGGATGGTATTCTTTGCTTGAAGTATGTGCTTGTTGAAGATTAGGTTGTCAACATATTCACTAAACCTTTGGCATCCCCTCATTTTCTTCAGCTATGATCGACACTCACGGTGAAGGAAGTTGTCCTTGGGGGCTAGTCTTGAGTCCTCCTACCTCACTTATTTTTATGATGTGTTCTCTCTTTTGGGGATGAGTTTTTTCCCATGGGGTTTCCTCCTTTTCTTCGATATGAGAGTTTGTACATTGATACCTCATTAGGCCTAGTTTTCATGACCCACATTTGTTTCCCTTTTTTTCCTCACTACGATTCGCTTATGTAGGGGGTGTTGGTGTTTTGTATTTCCCAATGCATCTCTTTTATGATCCACAGAACCTTTGTGATTTTCAAGCTCAAGTAGTAAACCTTATCACCCATCTATTTTTAGAAAATGTTTGGGCCTCTCCGTCATTATCAATGGATATAATATTTCATGTATTTTTCATATCATATCAATAGATAATTTCTTCTACGGATTTCTTCTCGCCATAGAAGGTTTTGGCATAGCAATTTCTTGGCATACATGTGTTTGTTTTTCATAATTTTGATATTAATATCTTAAATATGGTATTTTCAAAAGGTGGATGGGGTTTTAGCCCCTTCCTGTGCAAGTGAGCACCTATTAAGGATTATGGAATCCTTAACAGTAGTGTGGAAGTAATCAACTGTAAACTAAATATAAATGATTGCAGCAGATGACATTTAAACAGTAAATCTAAGCTTAAACATGTGCATGAAACAAAATATAACTTGGAACAACGAACGATAAAATTGCAAAAAACTGTAAAATAAAGAATCTTTTTTTATTACGGGCAAGCAAAGGGCTTGCAAAAAAAATATATTTACCTCAAAGGTGAGGCTTGTGAAGACTTATGGCGGTGTGCTCCGGAGCTCCTTAGTTTGGTACTCTTCTCTCCAATGCTTGAATGATGGCTAAAAATTTGGTCTCAAGGGAGGCCAAAAGGCACAAAGAGGGATGGCCTTAGGCTTTTGAAAAAATTCAGCAGCATGAGGATAGAGTGATTGGGGATGATGAAATGAGGGGCCTCCACCCCTTTTTATAAACTAGGATTAGGGTTTTAGGGCTTTTGCCCTATTTTCTCTGGTTTCTTTTTTTTTGGGGGGGGGGGGTTTATTCCCTATTTGTTTGATTTTGACCCTCTTTTGGGGTTTTAATATGTTTTGCGAGAATTTTTTGGGTATTTTTAATATCCCTTTGGGTTTTATGGGGTTTTGGAGGCAAGGTTGGTAGGAAATTTGGTCAACAGAGGTGTATGTCCAAAGGGATGAGTTAGTGAGCACTTTTTTGGTGTTAACAGATTGCCCCCTGCTGTGTGAGGGCAGGAGCTCATCGTATGGCCGATGGACATCATAAGTACTGTGGTTTTCCTAGGTGATGAGCATTGGGATAGAGAAGAGCACGAACTTGCTGGAGACCGGAACACGGGGTCTATATTGACTGCCAAGAACTAAAAATACATGTCTTACTGATGAGTATCTCAACATATGGACGAGGCGAGTAGACCCATGCTCATTGTCAAAATATAATAATGGGGTCCATGAAGGGGGACCAGAAAAATACGTGAAAAAACAGTTGTGTATATCATATTAGTCTAGAGGGGACGGAAATCTGGGACATACCTATGGCCTAACCATGACTGATGTGAAAAGATGATATACTGGAAAACATTCGTTACTCCGATTATGGTACCAGAATGAATGATAAAGATGTTGAATCTAAAGGTTTCCAATAACTGTGAGTCAAAGAAGCATGGTACTGGGGTAGTCTTCATGAAATTATTGCCATGCGCAGCCCGGATATCTATATGAACATATGACTAGTTGTTTCCTCTAGTAGACTCAGAGATGTGCTGGAGTCCGGTAACATTCGGGGTCTTCTACTAATAATTGAAATGACCGATACCCTGTATGAATCTCAATGATGCGATTAAGGTGTTGGTGTTGAGCATGTGAGAAACAATCATATGGAGAGGCACTAAGGACTCCTTTCCAAATGATCCGCAGGCACTCACTACTGATGGCAATGAGTCCAAGGAACAGGGACCTCTGGGTCTATCCTATGGAATAGATTGGTTGGCATCGATAGAGGGAGACCTTGCAACTACCAAGGCAATGATGTTTCCTTGATAGGAGCACGAGGTGTACAACTGAGATGTGATAGTACAAATGGCGGGACTGACATACTGTGGGGCGGGTGGGGATAACTGGGGTCAATGAAGTGGGAGGACTCAAACTTCCTTTATTTAGAGCATGATGACATGGATGATATGGCAGCTTATGAAACTAACTTTTAGGTATGGGAATCGTAGCTTAAGGGATAAGGGGTAAGTACTGTAGGGGGAAAGGTTCAAGGGGATCTACTGAAGGATCACATCTGGAGGCTCTGAAGGTGACATTTTGTAGAATGCTCTGAACAAAGGTGACTAAGCTGGGGGAGCTACTGTAACAATGTAATTATATATATGCTTTGGTGTGGAACCGAGAGGCATCGTTGGGGCCTTCTTCATAGTTTAAGGGACTCGAAGAAGGGGTGAAAGTGGGCTAAAAAAAAATGGTATTGTCGTGTGGATTTGTGCGAGCCCAGGACAGTTAATGCTCATAAGTGCTTTCAATTTTAAGGAGTCTGAAAGCGATAAGAAAACTCTAAAATGGTGGATATGTGCCGTCATGTGGATTTGTATGAGCCCAGGATGGTGATTGCTCATGGTTGATTTCACTTTTAGAGAGTCTGAAAGCAGTAAGAAGACTCCAAGGGGGTGCTTTTTCGTGTGTTAGTCTTCAAAGCCTGAAAAGGCGTAAAAGGATGCAGTGAAGAACTCTTCTAGCCAGTGTGACTAGAGTATTCCTATTTTGTAATTAGTCTACAAGGTCCGGAAAAGGGTTAAACTTATACTAGGTAGATGCCCTTTCAGATACTTTAAGCGAGCATGAAAGGAAGCAATATTGCTCGGCGATCTTTTCATTGTTTTAGGAGTCAGAAAAGAGCTTAACGGAAACTCCCTAGGTGCCTTTTTCGTAAAAGAATTGTTCGGCCCGAAAAAGGGATAAAATTATACCGAACAAAAGTGATGGTGAGGCAAGGAGGAAATGTTCGATCAAGGGATAAATATGGGTATTCAGCAGGGTGATAGCGTGGGAACACTGATGGGGCCTCCTTGCGAGTAGATGAATGGCATCCAAACAACGTCATAATTGCAGAATGGATGAAATGGATGGCTCATGGATAGGTTGTGATTCAGGAATGCGTAAATACTTGGCAACGGCCGATGTGGCACACAAATTTAGGCAGAAAGGTGTAGGGACACAATGTAAATATTTTTAGGTGAGCGAGATAAATGATCTTGAGCATCGTCATGAGCGCGGAAAACTGGATCTGGCAATATAAAGAACGTCAGAAATGGACAACGGCCGAAGTGGCATGCAAACCAAGGCGACGAGGGACATTAGAAAAATGCCCAGAACCTTTTGAGGTGAGAGCGAGAAATGATCTTGAGCATCGTCACGGGCGCGGAAAATTGAATCTGGCAATATAAGGAATGTCAAAAATGGACAACGGCCAAAGTGGCACGCAAACCGAGGCGACGAGGGACATTAGAAAAATGCCTAGAAAATTTTGAGGTGACAGCGAGAAATGATATTGAGCATCGTCATGAGCGCGAAAAACTGAATCCGACGATATAAGGAACGTCAAAAACAGACAACGACCAAAGTGGCATGCAAACCGAGGTGATGAGGGACATCAAAAAAATGCCCAGAAGATTTTGAGGTGAGAGCGAGAAATGATCTCAAGCGTCATCACGAGCGTGGAAAACTGAATCCAGTGATATAAAGAACGTCAGAAACAGACAGTGGGCGAAGTGGCACGCAAACTGAGGTGACGAGGGGCATCAAAATATGCTCGAACAAGCTGCCAGTCAAAACTGTAAATCGACTGGACCACCGCGAAGTTCTAGCTACGCTAAGTGCATTGGTATCGACGGTTTGAGAAAGGGGCCTTGGACGATCCTGTAATGGCAAAAGGAAAGTAAGGCCAATGTCTATAAATAGTAAGTGGTCCCCATAATAGGTGTCATTTGTGCATGGTGAGTTTGACAGATCATTCGAGGAGGTTAGAGGTAGAAGTTGATTTTGTGGAAGATTTCACCAATGGATTTGCATTATGGGAGTTGTAGGTAAGAGCCTATGTCCTTAGCTTTGTCATTTAAGAGTTTTTGTATTTTTTTGGGTCTCTAGGGGGTTCGTATCGGCGATAAATGGGAAACTACGTGGCATAGCGCAGGTTCCAGATGGTTTGGTGCGGTCTAGACTGCGGCAATGGGGAGGAAGCTGCACTGCGAAGCACAATTTTCTTCCCCAAAGGTGCGGTTTAGGCCGCGTTAGGGTATTCGGGAAACCGGGGTGTGCCCCACGGGTAGACCCATGCTGCTTGCAGTCTGAAGCACAACTTTCGAAGGGGAAAACGCACTTCAGGGCACAACCGGGGGGTGATTCGGTCTGTGATGTGGACCATGACTTTCCGGGAGGAAAGTGTAGAAAAATGGGTGATGTGTGCGTACTGGAACGCGCGTTTCAAAGGAGAAAGCGCGCTCCAGAGGGTTGTGTTTTTTTTAGTTTTTTTTTTTTTTTTAGATGGGGATCTAATGATCTTTATTGCTGTCATTGATAGGATGTCGGAGGTTGGATGGCGAGAGCGGGAGATTTCTCCCAACATCTGGACGAACATCCAAATAGACCAGGGGGTTCAGGAGGCACTAGCTGATAGTGGGCTCCTAAAGTTTGCACAGATCCCATATATGCGTTCAACACCTCTATTGCTGAACAAGTTAGTTGAGTTCTGGGATTCTGAGATCGAGGCTTTCATGATCCAGGGAGAGTGGCTAGATCTAACCCTAGCTGATGTATATTTCATGACTGGGTTGCCCTGGTTATGTATGGTTGCTGAGACTCAGCCGAGGAGACCGACGAATATATCTATGGAGACTTTACTGGAGAGGTACTGTTTACCTGTGGTAGTGGCGAGTGGGTCTTCACTCATGTTATGTGATATCAAAAGCCCGGTTACGCAAGCTATTGCAGCGGCAATGGTATGGGTTTTGGATTCCCATGGCCCTAACCAGGTCATGGGAGGATAGATGTTATTGATCGAGAGCGTCCTTAATGGGACGTACTATGCATGGGGGTAGATGTATTTGACCGTTGTTCGACGAGAGCTGAGCAAGGTCTGGCACCTAGGGAAGGAGTTTTGTTACCCATCTTTTTTATGTGCCTTTTTCTTTGAGCGATTTCAGACGCTTCGGCCTCACCGAGCGATACTAGTGGTGCCCCCGACCGAGCCGTGGATGCGGCGATGGGGCGAGATGATGACTTGTAGGGGTGGAGGGCTAGTCGGTCGTTTTTTCACCAAGGAGTTGTTTCTACAGTGGATGAAGATACCGGTATCTATCGAGGATTATCCATATGTCGGGATGGACTTTCGTGGCGATCCCGAGATGCCGAGACCTCCTAGCCAGGCTTGGGGCCTAGACGGTATGTTTGTTTTATTTCAGTTTGACAGGTTTTGTGTATGATATCATTTTGTAGTTGCTCGACTTGTATTGAATTTTTTGGTGTTTTTGTTTGGCAGATGTGGGACCATTACCACCGCCAAGTTATAGGCTACGGCGAGGGCATGTGGAGGGGGTGGATCCAGTTAGGCGTGGATAGGGTCGTGGCCCGAGTGTTGCTGTTACTCTGGATGTTTTGAGGCAGGGGATTGATCGCCTCCTGGAGGGGATCGTGAGCGATGGTTGGCAGCATTTGGATCAGGAGCTGATCGATATTTGTTATGATGCTCCACAAGAGTGGAGGCCCCTTATGCGGTGCATTGCGATGGCCGCACAGACTGTGAGAGCATTTGCTCAAGGGGATGTACCTTATTTTGGGGAGGATGAGGAGGATGAGGAGCCGGAGGAGGAGGATCCTAAGGAGGGGCTACTTGAGGAGGATCTAGGAGAGGAGGAGGAGGCAGCACGGGCAGCTGCGGCTGCTGCCGCTGAGGCAGCGGGGTGTGTAGGTGATGATGAGGAGGAGGACTACCAGGAGGAGTCATACTGGGAAGTTGACAAGGCTGCCCCCACTGTGATGATCATGTGGGATTTTTTTGTATATACAGATTATGATATTTACCAAGGATGTTGTTGGGGCGCCTTGCTTTGTTTATATGTATATTTTGGTATAGTGGGTACTTATGACATTTTCATGATATATATATATATATATATATATATATATATATATATATATTGATCGCACTTGGGTGACTTTTGTGATGATGTTTTGCTTTCTATGCATGTGGATGCACCTAGCATGATGTTTGTATTATATGCACATGGATGCACTTATGGTTGATTTTATTTTTGATATATTTTAAATGATATTGTTATGTACATGTGGATGGTATGTATGATTGGTGCCCTACATATGGTGATTCATGTGCCATTCTAGAATATTATTAGCCATTTGGTATGCTACACTATTTTGATTATGTGGGACATGAGTGAATGTAATGGATTCAAACTATCTAATCATTTGTTTAGTGCGCAGGAATTTTCTAAAAAGGCAAGGATCTCGTACCTGGTAACAGTTGTTGAGTTGAGCAACAAGCAGCTGGGAGTCAAGAAGCATACCGAGGTGACTTATGCCCATATGGAGGGCAGCGGTCAGTAGACCGGCCACGGCATCGTACTCAGCCTAGTTGTTGGTAGCAATGCCAATGCACACTCCATCAAGGTGGATGAGCTCATGTGAGGGGGAATATAAGACCCAAGCTTTAAAGGCAAGGTTCGAGGACCAGCGACTTGCGCCATCGGCGAAACCAACGTGTTGTAGTGGGAGGGAGCCCATCTATGATCATGCAGGGTAATCAAAATGTAAAGTTGTAGATAAAAAAGGGTGGGAAACAAAAAAGGGAATGAAATTGTACAAAAGGGGATTGTTGGGTCCTCAAAAAGGTGTTATTGGTAGAAGTGTTTAAGGTACAAACCATTCTGAGGGTTGCGCAAAGGGGTCCCTTCAGAATCAGTGAGGATGTATGCCCCATGTCCCAAACAGGTATGCACAATATATGGTCCTTGCCACATGGATTCAAATTTTTCTTTCCCATTTTTATCGTGTGCTTGGTCATAGACTAGGACAAGGTCTCCTTCCCTAAAATTGCGTGGGTGAACGTGTTTATCATAACCTGATTTGGAGCAGTTTTTTGCAGCTTCAATGGTTTGAAGGGCCATCCAGCGATCCTCGTTACCCTGTTCCAAAAGGATTAGGCGCTGCTCAAGTGGGGAGGTGTCGGGAAGGAGCTCTGCGGCTATGTGTAGGGCAGGAATCTGGCACTCTATGGGGAGAACCGATTTGATGCCGTGGACCAAGTGAAAAGGGGTGAACCCTATGGTGGTCTTAGTGGAAGTGCAATAAGCCCAAAGTGATGGAAATAACATATGGTGCCAATTGGACTTATGGTGATCTATGGTACGTTGAAGAATGGTCTTCAGTATTTTAATGATGGTCTCGACCTGACCATTCCCCTGAGGGTAATAGGTGGAAGAGTATTGATGCTTGAATTTAAGAAGGATGGACAATTCCTTCGAGATGGAGTCTTCAAAGTGGTTTCCATGGTCAGACACTAGTTTTTGGGGGACACTGAACTGAGTAATAACATGATTAAAGAAGAAACGAGCTGCGGTGTCGGCTTTGCAGTTGAATGTGGGCATGGATTCATCCCATTTGGTGAAGTAATCTACAGCGACAATGATGGGCTTATGGCCACCTGCCGAGGTTGGGTTGCATTCTATGAAATCGATGGCACATTTGCAAAAGGGACCAACAGTGACGAATGGGTGGAGGGGGGCAGGTGGGGTCCTTGCCATGGGTGCAAACAGCTGGCAGTTGCGGCACTGTTTTACTGCGGTGATGCAATCAGTGAAAAGGGAAGGCCAAAAATATCCGACACAGATGATTTTCTGGGCGGTGGCCATCCCTAAAAAATGTCCACCACAAGCTCCGTTGTGGCAATCATTAATGACTTGTTCGGCCACATCGTGGGTGAGGAAGCGACGTAAAATAGTGTGAATACCACGACGGTATAACACATCTCCTAGGAGAAGGTAACATGAAGCATGATGACGTATATGTCGATGCTCATCGCGGTCAAGATCCGGTCGAAATTTCTGAGTGCGAAGGTACACCAAGATATCGTCGTACCAAGGGTCATTTGAAGAAATGATAAATAAATGATCATCTGAGAGATTGGTCTGAATGGGGGATGAAATGGATGATGATGGCAAGTCTGTCATAAGTTGTGCCAAAGCAAGGGCCTTGACGCTCTTTGGTGTTGTAAACGTGAGGTCATATTCTTGGAGAATAATGACCCACTTAGCCACTTGGCCTTAAAGTAGATGATGACTCAGTAGGTAAACCATAGGATTAGAGTCGGCCACTACGGTAGTTGTGCTTAGCAATATGTAGTGACGGAGATTTTGTACGGATAAGACGACAACTAGGGCCAACTTATCTTTGAGTGGGTACCACGACTGTGGGCCAGACAAGATTTGACTCACATAGTAGATTACATGTTCTTTCCATGCACTATCTTCTTGGACAAGTACCCCAAAGACGGCGTATTCGGATGCCGAAACGTATAGGATAAAATCCTTGGAGAAATTTGGTGGGGAGATCGAAGGGGCATTAGTTAGGGCTGTTTTGAGGGCTATAAAGGTTGCTTGAGCTTGCTCGTCCCAGACAAAGGGGTTGCGGGTGTGGAGTAAGCGAAGGAAGCCGTGGACCGTGGTGGCATATTCAGGAACAAAGCAATGAAGAAAGTTGGCTCTCCCTTGTAGGCTTTGTAACTGACGTACGGTGCGAGGGGGGGTAGGTCCAAGATGGCTTGGACTTTTAAAGGGTCGACCATTATCCTTTTCTGTGACATGATAAATCCTAACAACCGTCCTGCAGGGATGAAAAAGACACACTTGAGAGGGTTCAAGCGGATTATGTATTTACGGCACTGGAGAAAAACTTGTCGGAGGTCATTTAGGTGGTTAGATAATTCTTTGGAGCGAGAGATAAGGTCATCTAGGTAAACCAGGATGATGTGGGTTAGGTTGTGAAAACAGTATGTCATAGCTCGTTGGAAAGTGGCACCCTCATTTTTCAGACCAAATGGCATGACCCGATAGCCAAAGGTGCCCCATGGGGTGGTGAACGTAGTTTTATATTGGTCTTCTTTTCGAATATGTATTTGGTTGTACCCGGAAAAGCCATCCATAAAGGAGAGGACTTCATGTCTGGCGCAAGCATCAACAAGCTAGTCAATGAAAGGTGTGGGAAAGTTGTCTTTGGGACATGCTTGATTGAGATCTCAAAACTCTGTGCAAACACGGAGGGTACCCTATTTTTTGTTGACAAGTATAGGGTTGGACACCCAGGTGGTGTAAGTGATGGGATAGATGAATCCATCTTTTCGGAGCTTCTCGATTGCAATTTTGACTGCAGGGAGTTTGGAGGGGTGAATTGGTCTCTGCTTCTGGTGGACAGGTGGGATCTCAGGCCATGTATCGATGTGATGTTCTATGATAGTAGTATCTAGGCAGGGCATCTCGGTATAGGACCAAGCAAAGACATCACAGAACTCCTAAAAAAGTTGTTTAGCTTCCTCGATTTCGTATTCCGTACAAGTGGCCCCTAAGGTGACGATCTCGAGTTGGTCACTTGGGCGAGCAATGTCTACTTGTGTGATGGGAAAAATATTTGCCATGTTTCCTTCCTCGAAGGCATCAGGGGAAGGAATAGGATTCTTCAACCAATCGAACTTCTCGGGGAGGAAGTCTTTTGTTTCTATTGCCAGTTGGTTGGCTGCGATAGGGGTGGACTCACTGGGGATGAAATATGATCGATGGTGCATGTCATCCCATGGGTAGTTTGGTTTCGTAAGGGCTTCGAGGATCTCCTCGTCACTGCGGAAGTACTAAGTGATTAAGTCATATGAGGGAAGGGTATATGTTGAAGGAGATTCGTCCCTATCGACCGTAGAGATCATGTATACGGTGTTGACTTCTTCCGAGGGGAAAGGTGTTGGAGGGTGAATTTATTCAATGGTAGGAGGGGATGTTTCTAGGTCAGCATTATTCAACTCGTAGAGGGCTGCTCTGTAATCCGGGAGGTCGGGATAGTGGTGTGAGTAGTGACCATATATTCCCCAGATGGCACAAGCATGATTAGCACGTAATGCCTTGTTACAATGATGGGATGGGGGGTTTAATACTACCACGGGGATGTTGGGGTCGTCGTCCAAGGTCTGCATGTGTTTTTGGAGATTGGGTAACTATGGACAGTTGTGGGTAGCATGGCCAATATCGTCACACAAGGAGCACTTAGGGGGTGCTCCGGGGGGTGGTTGGGGTGCCGCTAGTTTTCTTGCTGGTGGCGGGGTATAGTTTTGAGAGCCTCTACCCCCAGTGTTTTTTGGTGGTGGTGGTGGAGGTTGTGTAGCAAATGTGGATGTTGCACTAGAAGGGGGATAGCTGGGCATGTTTGCCACTCTTGGTGGTGGGAAGTTGGAAGTGTTAATGGGTTGAACTAGTTGAAGAATGACCTGTGGTGTTGGTGTAGGATTAGGGGCGGGTAAGTACCACACGGGAAGTCCTAGGGTTAATCTAGGGAGGTTCAAAGTGGCCATCACCAGTGAACTTATCACTCGAGATGGTGGAAATAAAAATGGGACCATATGGATAGGCATCGCCCCAATGTAATTTGGTACCAATGGTGGTTGCGGGAGTAAAGACGGTTGCTGGTTGGATGTTGTGTGGTTGGAGGAAACTGTGCAAAGATCTAATATCTCGGTTATCTTTAGAGGGGGTGGAATGGATTGGAACGTGGAAGTCATGGGTGACTCCAAGTATAATCCAGGTCCAACTGTGGAGACTAATGATGTAGGAGCATTGTGCACGGGTTGCTCGATCATGGGGAGAGCATTCTCGGGAGCAGCAGGGGCGTTGGGATCATAGTATGTTATTTGGTCAACTTTGACCACACGTCCCTCATGTGGGAACATCATGATGCAGAAGACAGACGAAGTGACGGCCTTCATAGCATACATGTAACTACGACCAAGTAAGAGGTTGTAATCAAGTTGTGCATTGATAACCTCTATATCGATTAAGACTATTTTTCCGGCTAACTGGATGGGAACATTGGTCAAAAGGCCCTGAGGTTGAGCTACGCGACCATCATAAGCTCTTAATGTGGTTGTTGATGGCTGTAAAGTGGGGGATCCAAGCTTTTGCCAAACAAATGTCGACATAACGCAGGTGGAAGCGCCTTCATCGATGATGCATCGATGGATGACTAAGTTCTGAACTGATACAGAGACTTGGAAGGCTAATGTTGAAGGAAAACGTGGTTTGGTTTGGTCTAAGTTGAATGCCATCAGTCGAGAGTCGTTAGGGTCTATCACGCCAATGGAGGATAACAACAGTTTCCTCTGTGTGCGGCAGTTCTTCAGGACTTCCAATGCAGACATAGCCGCTGGGGATTGCGCTAGATCTTCTACGATATTATAATTTGCTGCGGCACGAGAATTCGGATTGTTGTTGAATCATTGTAGTGGGAAACAAGGGGCTTTGGGGGCTCCATCGCCATGTGGTGGGGGAATGTGCAAGGGCTGATCTGTGGGGGTAGCCATATCAACAGGGGGGTTTCGGGATTAGGCCCGTATTGATTTCGACATGTTTGGAGGTTGACATCAGTTGATGGCATCATGAGGAGGTGGTGTGTACCCGAATCTGTGGGTTGGTTTGTTTGTGTAGCATATGTGATTTGTGGAGGTGGTTGTACAGTTCTTTGAGGAGGGGGTAGTGGTTGAGAGTTTACTACTCCTTGTGTGGGCAAGGGATTTTGCAGCACCATGGGGGGTGGCTGGGGGTTGGGTTGTGTTGGTGGAGCAGCTTGTCCTTGGCGTTGGGTGTCGTCCGTCCAGAGTTGACGGGCATGATCTAAATGTGGACAATTGTGTGTATAGTGGTTGTATACCTCACATATGGAACACAGATGATTCGTTCATAGGTTGGGATTTTTTCCCTGACGAGGTGGTCTATCGAGGTTTTGCTCGAGTGGGGCAGCGTTGTTGTTATTAGGGGGGTTTGGTTGTTGACCGCCCTGGTCCTGAGGTTGGTTATTCCTCTTGTTTCGTCTTATCCCCCTATTTTGTTGGCCTTGCTAGTTGCGTTGAGTAGGCTGATTTTGCTGTGGGGGCTGCTGGGCGTAAAGTTGCCCTTGGGGATTGGGAGGGTGCTGTGATTGAGTAGGTGGTGAAGGTGTCGGCGTTGGGTAGTAACCAGGATGTGATTGAGGTTGGGCTAGAGCAGGTGGAATTGGTTGTGGATGATAAACTGGAGGAACTGGTGGTTGCGCAATTGGGCTTGCAGGGGGTAGTAAGCTTACTGGACTTGGGGGTGTGAATGGGTGGGAGGAACTGGGTGTTGATAAAATGTAGGCTATCCCGTAGGAGAATTATAAGGTGGGGGTGCGTGGACATAAAACTGCAGTGGGCATGATGGTCCATGGATATGAGGAGGTCTAATGGCCGGGGCGTATGAAGTAGTCACTCCAGAATGGGATGTGGCGCGTGAGAGGTCGGGGCCACTAGGAGCAAGGATAGCTATGTATGGTTGAGGGCGTGATGCCACATGCCCGATGATGCCATCAGCAGCATGGGATTCCCTAGGTGCATCGCTTCAGGCTGAGTCAGCACAGGGGGCATCAGGTAAGATGAAATATAGATAACTATACTGGGCATAGATGAGGTCAAACTGTTGAGCTTTGACAATTGCTTCTTCCTCAGACTGGGGTCGCTCGGATGCCACATCCTTCGTGATGGTTGGTATGAGAGATTTGAGGAACCAATCTAAAAAGATCCAGTTATCCAACTTGATCTTGCATAACATACGTCGTTTGTGCCATTCATGGATGTCGTCCATGATGTGTGTGGCGGTGTTCTATCTGCAAGACAAGAGGATCTCTACACCGGCATCGTAACGAATGGGTAACTGGAAGAATTACAGGAAAGTGGAGGCAAGGGATGTGAACGTAGGGTAGCTCCCAGGAGGTTGGTCAATATACCACTTGGATGCAGTTCCAGTAAGGGTTATCTGTAATAGTCAAAGGAAAATAGAGTCGTCTACGATGGAGTTAGAGGAACACCATAGGTGGAAAGACATGATATGATTTTCAGGGTCTTCTCCTCCCTTTCCCTCGAATTTGGGTATGTCCGAGGGGAGTTTGGTGGGCATAGGAGGCCACGTAGGATCATGTCGTATTGGATCATTAGTCAACTTAGCCAAGTCGGGGAGGTTTAGACTGGCCATGAATGGAAAACTAGCGAGAAGGTGGGTCCTCCGCCGACCATCCCACCGAAAAAGAGGTTGGACATCATGCCGACTAAGGGGCTAGATGGACTCGACCATGTGGTGTGTTATGGTTCTGAATCAGATGTGGTATAAGGATCGTCTAGATTAGGGAGTGAGGCTCTACGTCTATGACAGGGAGAGCCAAGTAAACCATGCTACGGGGGTTGGCCCCATTGGCACCGGGACTGTCTTTGGGACTCAATGATGACAATGAGGGTATTCCGAGTGAGGTGTGATGAGTGAAAAGCTCAAAAACTCCTAGTGCAACTGCATGTGTAGAAGGAGAGCGTAAAAAAGGCAACACTCAGGAGAAAAACAATGCTCAAAACACGTGTTGCAACAACTGTGCTGCAATCACATGGAGCGGTAAAAAATGGTCAAAATACTAATAGACAACAGCTCCGAAAAAGAGAAACAAGGTGTACTCACTAGACTTAGGGGAGGTAAGGGAGCATGCAAATACCTAATCTAGAAGGTATGCTGATTCGAACTCGACGTATCCTCTGCAGGGTGGTGAAATCCCAATCAAGCAATACAACAAGTGGAATCAAAGGCTAGATATCCCCCTACCGGGAGGGACACCGGGTAGATAGACAATCCTAGAAGAAAGGCAACTAAGATATCCCGTTCATGACATGTTCGGTTGGGTGAATCTACAGTTTGGTTCTATCGCCGCTATACTCCCATAAGGGTGGTACAATGAGAACTACGAAAGGTATCCTTTGGTTATTGAATGGATTGCGGTATTCCACTCAGGCTTCCGGAACGAGTCTGGCTACTTCAACCCTCCTAAGGGAGAGGCCTTACCGATAAATTGGTTTTAAACCATGTCAAAAAATAATAAAGGATTTTGGCACCCTAGATGACAACAACTATGTCTCAGATGTAAGTAGTAAAGGGGTGTTATTTGGATACCTATCCCCCTTGCCCTACCTAGCTACCACATTCTTCTGTGTTCCCCAAGTGGGGTTAAAATTTGGTTGAGTTAAGTAGGTTTTTAAGGCTCACTTGAATTAGGTGTCAGAGTGTGTGCAATCATAATGTTGGCAGTTAATTAGCAAATAAAAAGATAGCTTTTAAATACTAGAAAAATGGAAACAATGCTGGAAATTGAATGTTGATTCAAAGACTTAAAACAATTTTCTTTCTTTTAAACAACTAAAATTGAGAAAAAAGTGGAAATCAAAGCACGGCTAAGGGCCTACTTGATGCGGTGTGCAGCATGACTATGGCGCTAAAAGCTGCGGTGTACAGCGCAATTTTCAGGAATTTAGGCGCGGTGCAACGCGGTTACCAGCGAGAAAGTTGTGGTTTGCAACGCAGGTTATGGGTCGGACGATGCGATGTGCAGCGCACTGTTTCTGGAGTTTTTTGTGGTGCAGGCGGAGTGTGGCAGCGCGCATGTGGCTAGGGAAGTTGCATTTTGTAGCGCATTTCTCGGCGTATTGTTGCGGTGGAAGCCAAACTGGTTTCTAGTGTTGTATGCGGTGCAGACCGTGTATATGTTGACGTAGCGAGTGGCGATGTTCTGGTGCAAGGACGAGGCCACAGGAAGAGAGGTGAGAGCCGCGATCCAGACTGCAAATAAGTAAGACTAACCCACGCTCTGATTTGCAGCAAAAGGCTAAGAAGCTAATGTGCAGACCGCGCGTAGGTGACGAAAACCTACGGTTAGGGCCACTAACAGGTAATGAATAGCTGCGGTGGGGACCGCGAACAGATCAAGAAAAATCACATTTTGGGTCGTAGCAAAAGGCTAGGAAGCCAATGTGCAGACCGCGCGGAGGTGAGGAACAACTACGGTGGGTACCGCGAACAGATCAGGAAAACCGCATTTTGGGTCGCAGCAAAAGGCTAGGAAATCGATGTGCAGACCGCGCGAAGGTGAGGAACAGCTGCGGTTTAGACCGCAGTTATCAGTGACAAACTCACGGTTTTCTACTCGACTACAAACTGGTTGCAACTGTATAGGAAAACCCAAAAAACTAATAAACTAAGCAGATAAAAACAGAAAATAGGACTGCAAATGGAAATATCGATAAAACTAAACTTGTCGAAGAGGGGTTCAGATATTGGAGTTGCCAAACTGTGGCTGGGGTTTTAGCCCCTACCTGTGCAAGTGAGCACCTGTTAAGGATTATGGAATCCTTAACAACAGTGTGGATGTAATCAACAGTAAACTAAATATAAATGATTGCAGCAGATGACATTTAAACAGTAAATCTAAGCTTAAACATGTGCATGAAACAAAATATAACTTGGAACAACGAACGATAAACTTGCAAAAAACTGTAAAATAAAGAATCTTTTTTTATTACGGGAAAGCAAAGGGCTTGAAAAAAAAAAATATTTACCTCAAAGGTGAGGTTAGTGGAGTTCTGGCGGTGTGCTCCAGAGCTCCTTAGTTTGGTACTCTTCTCTCCAATGCTTGAATGGTGGCTAAAACTTTTGTCTCAAGGGAGGCCAAAAGGCACAAAGAGGGATGGCCTTAGGATTTTGAAAAAATTCAGCAGCATGAGGATAGAGTGATTGGGGATGATGAAATGAGGGGCCTCCACACCTTTTTATAAACTAGGATTAGGGTTTTAGGGCTATTTTAGGGCTTTTGCCATATTTTCTCTTTTTTTTTTTCTTTTGGGTTTTATTCCCTATTTGTTTGATTTTGACCCTCTTTTGGGGTTTTAGTATGTTTTGCGGGAATTTTTTGGGTATTTTTAATATCCCTTTGGGTTTTATGGGGTTTTGGAGGCGAGGTTGGTAGGAAATTTGCTCAACAGAGGTGTATGTCGAAAGGGATGAGTTAGTGAGCACTCTTTTGGTGTTAACACAAAATATGATAATATATAATATTTTTATAGAAATATAAGAGAGAAAATTTCATAAAAATGTATCTGAAATTTAAATTATTTTTAATCATTTAAATTGGGAGTTTATAAAAAGTAATAGAAAATGTCTTCCCACCAATCTAAAGGGGGGGACCACCTATCATGTGTCTTGTACAACTGATTTTGAAGTTGAACAACCTTGGAATCCTACTCGACTTTTCTCCACCATAGAGCGCATCGCAATGTAAGAGAACACTTCATGTCACACCCACAAAAATCATCATCATAGTGAAAACTAAAGAAGATACTTTTATTGTAATTAGGACGAGGCCTATATGTTATAATTTATTTTTAATAGTTTTAGCATATTTATACAAATATTTACACATTCTAAATTTATTAAAGTTGTTCGGCTAGTTAGTTTATTTACACAATCTAAATTTAATAAAATTATTCATCTTGTTTATTATCTGTTTTTTAGATGATGAAACTTAAATATATTTCAAGGTTTTAAAGAAGTAATTTCAATGATTAAACATTAAAATGTAAAATGTAAACTTTGAAGCACATTTCAACCTCCCAAGTTTATTTTTTAAAATTTGAATGCTTTATGCAATCTAGAACTTTCATAACCTTGAAGCTCATTTTATGAACTTAAAATATGCAATTTGGAACTTATAACTTTGAGTTCATTTTTAAAAAGTGTTTTTTAAAATGGATTTATGTGAGTGTCTATAAAGACACACATGTGCGTGCGATTTTGATATAGGTGGAGTTTTATCAAATGTTTGTTTGAAAAAGAAGAATAAGAAGCAGTAGAAAGGCATTGCAGCATGTGGTTATGATGCTTATGTTGCAATGCAATGCAAATGGGATTTGGTGTAATTAGCTCTGTGATTGAGTGGAGGTAACAAACTTTATCTTGAGAGACAAACGTAGAAGCATTGAGTAGATTGAGTCACTCCTTTCCAAGCATGACAAAAATCATGAAGAAAGAGAAACAATTAATTTTTTTATCATATGTGAACTCCAAAACATTTCATTCACTGTAACAATAAGATGATCGAAAGGAGGAGATCAATGCATAAAATAGAGTCAATATTACTTGCATATTGTTGGAGCATATTTTTGGACCAGGTATGGGAGTTGCACATCAGAAGTGGACTGTGCAACAAGTCAACCAAAGGACCGATGCACACAAAAGTTGGAAGTTAGTTAGAATTAGTTGGGCACTTGTGTCCACATTGTAACAAGCTCAATATATTTTGAAATGTATAAATATGTAAGGGATCTTTGAGTTAGGGGGTTGGAAGATTGTTGTCATGGTGGAGTCGATAGTGGTTTTTTTGATGCTATGTAATGCTGGGGTATTTTTGGGTTTATGACTAGGAGATGATGCCCAGAGCATTGGTTTTGTAAGACTATTCCAGGTGATAATAATATTGAAGTGAAATTGTTTTAGAGAAAATCTCTTACGTGTTTGATGTGATGGATGTTTTGTTTATGACATGCATGGATGCTCCGTTTTTATTATTTCTTTGAATGTGTTGTCAATCATTATGAATAGGCTATCCATTTATGCGCATAAAGTGAATGTATGGTAGATAAGCAGAATGAATTCCTTTTATCCCTTCAACACTGCATAATATTGGCTTCTATTGTCCTCGTAGATTCCTTGGGTGAGACTTCATATGCTTGCAAGTGATGCTGAAAGGTCCGGTATATACAGTATTGTTGGTGAATTTACATTGAAAGCTAGGAATTACCACTATGCGGCAACACATATTTTGAGGTCATTCGGTAGTTGCTTCCAACTTAGCTTACATAAATTGATCATTTGGTAGTTGCTACCAACTTAGCATGTTCTTTGCTTTGTTTTTCGATTTCATTGAGCAACTCAAGAATGTATTTAAGGATTTTGAAAGATGGAATGCTCAATTTCCTTTACGAATGTAACTCAACCCAATAAAAATTTCAACTACAAGAACAAGTTTAAAATAGTCCAAATCCGAAATAAGGGCTTCATTTTTTAATGATCTCGTATATAAAATAATATTGTTCTCATAAACTATTTATCAAAGCTATTTGACAATTCAAAAATACCAATTTACAATATATCAATTTTTATATAATATTAATCTCTTTATATATATATATATTAGAGAGTTATAGAAACTAAAGAATCTTTTTAGATAATATGAATTTATGAATGTTTGTATAAATATTAAATAATGTTTAGTATGTTTTTTTTTCAATTTTCTTATAAAATTTAAATTTTAATAAAGCAACAAAAATATTAGAAAAACAAAATAAGAGAATAAAACAAAAAACACTAATACATAAAAAGATTCCCAAAAACTATGGTACACTACGAAAAAATATCCTTTGGGCAAGATATTTACTTCACATTCTAACATTTGGTGATGTTGAATTATAATTAGATACATCTATGATGTTGATTGAAGATGAATTAATGTACAATTCTCAACCACCTAGGGATCCAATATTAACTAATTCTAATGGAAAACAAATCAAATGTAATGAATAGTTTAGAAATTTTCTAATTGAATACTAAAAATCATAATTAACATGATAAAGCATTGTAAAATGATTGCATTAATAAAGCTCAATTACATATAAGTAAGAAATATGACTAAAAATAGCTCTATTATTAGCATCTTTTGGGACGACGAAGGAAGATGGGATGGGTTTGGGGTATGCGGTGGAACTTTGGAAAATTCTAGTTAGGGTTTGTATTTTTCTGCAGTAACTTGGAGTCTTGTCAATCTCTTCGATCGACCTAGTACCAACCAAGAGAAAAAAGTGGGAATTTTATCATTTTTTACTGCATATTTCTGCTACTTTTAACTAGGTTTTTTTCATTGTTTCTTCGTTTTTACTCGTTTTTTTCTTTTTTTTCTATGTTTATTGGACATGCCATCAAATAAGTAGTTGGTTCCACAAGTTTTTAATAATGTTTATGAAAAATATGTCTTCCTTGACACCTCTACAGACTTATATTTGGAAGTGCAAAAAGGGGTTTGTAACACAAATACCCTTTTTCCTTTTCGTACAAATCCTAGGGTTTAACTCGCGAGGATCAGGGACTCTTCAAAGGTGACATATGGTGAGGTTTCAGTTGCTGAACATACACCCTCGACGGATGGTGAGATATCCCCTTTCCAACTGAAGGGTCGGGGGGGAATGACATAGATCTATCCTCTAGTCAGGGTAAACAGAGGGTTTCGGGCTTCTACTCAAGGTTTTCAGCAAGAAGGAAAAGGAAGATTAAACAAGACAAAGCAAGACAAGGTAACACTATGTGTACCCTAGGTAAGGATGTCATCTTTGACATGGTTTTATGGCTCTAAAAATGCACCCTTCTTGGACGTTTTGAATATATTAGAATGCCTAGACCAGAAATCGTTCAATGGATGGAAAACTGTTGGAAGCCCTTAACCAATTACATGCCTAGGGTAAATGTTTTGGTAAATGGATGGTATAGATTTCATTTCCTCATGGAGGAAAGTCTATAGATTATTGTTGAATCTTTCTAGGTTATTTGAGAGGTTTCCTTGGTTTTTCATCATTGGCATGTACGTTTCAATCCCTGAAAGGAAAAGATACATAAAAGGAATATTTCGGTTCTACTACCTAGTTTCTGACTCCATTGTTGGTCTTTCAGAGGTTTCATGTTTATTTCAAACTCAATGGGAAGGTTCATCTTGGTCAAAGAGGCAACTTTATTAGCTTGCGATTGAAGATTACCAAGGGTTCTTGTCGAAATTAATATGTCTGATGGGATTCCACCAGAGATTCAAGTGGTTTGGAGTGATGGGTCTTTTGTCCAAAAGGTTGATTATTGGAAAGTTGTTTTTCGGTGTTTTAACCGTCATGAAGTTGGACATTCAAGAAGATGTTGTCCTAGACTAAATATTGAAGAAATCATTGATTCCTCTTTAGCTATGGGTGACTCCAAAGCTTCGGAATTACGTTTTCAACAGCTCTGTCTACTCTTGGTAAGCTAAAAGATACCCTCAAAATTATTACAAATTTTGTTTCTAAGTCATATTTTGCAGATGTTTTGTTTCCATCTGTTAAAGACAATTTTGAAAATTTTGTCCATTCTCCAATAAATATTGTGGATTCTCCTGTTCTGAATCTAAATCTTAAATTTTCGGATGGGATTTCTTGTGGTGTTCTTTGTGATGAGGAAAACCCGGAGGGAACTAAAGGGGTAGATAATTGTCCACAGTTAGATGTTTCTTGTTAAGGGGTACATGTGATAATGATTGTTCCCCTTCAAAAAATAATGCGGATCTAGTTCCTGAAGAGAATTCTCCTTGTGCTCCCCTTCCAATTTCTGGTTCAAAGGAGGTTTTTGTTAGGAAGCCTCTTTCTTTGCTTCCTGGTGATAGATTTTCTAAAGATGTGATCTCATTTTTTTTGAGTAAACCTTCTAATAATTATGTTCTTCCAATTTCCTCCATTTGGTCACAAAATGTCAATGCGAGGAAGAAAAAAGGTCAACAAGATAAAAAGTATGTCCCTTCCTCAAAAAAATTTATAAACGCTAAATTTTTTTACATAACCTCTATTGGTAAAGTAATTTCTCCTCCTCCTTCAACAAATTCTCTTTTTGGGGCCCTCAGAGCAAACCAGCCCATGTCAGAAGTTTCCCAATGATCCTTATGGCCTTCAACATTAGGGGTTTCAACAGTTCTCCTAAAAAAACAATTCTTAAAAGGATCATAAACTCTGTTAATCATGATATAGTTTTGTTGCAAGAAACAATGATCTCCACTGTGACAACTTGTGAGAATTGTCTGAAGCTCTTCCCTTCTTGGAATGTTTGTGGTACAAATTCTAATGGTCTTTATGGTGGTTTATTGGTTGGTTGGAACCCATATAAAGAACATTTTTCATCTTATAATATAGTTGTTGGTATTTTGCTCAAAGGGAGGTTGTTGGGGTAAACAAATATGTAAAAATTCTAAACATTTATAGGCCCTATAATAGGAGGGAACTTTTTTGGGACAATATCTTTCAGCCAGGTATTTTAAATGATCCAAATCTTATCCTCGCTAGTGATTTGAATTTCACCATGTCACCTAATGAGTTTCGGTGGTTGGGTTGTAAGCTAGGTCATCTTGTCTCCTATTTCAGGAACCTTTTTCAAGGGGAAAAGTGTGTAGATATCACTCCAAATGTCTTGGTTCCCACTTGGTTCAATGGGTGCACCGACATAGATGGTTTGGAAAAAAGGTTGGATCACTTTTTCATGTTAGAAACTCTTTGTAAGCACTTGTATAGGTACAGGTCTTGGTATATATCTTCGGGCAATTCAGATCACAAACGAGTTTTTCTTTAGCTAGATAGTGATAAAAAATATGTTCATACCTGGTTAAAGGATGTTAGGATATTTAGACACTTAGGAGTTAGTTAATATCAACTTGTATAATATATTCGTTACAGATAGTGTGTTTCTTTAGTATGCATTAATATGCATTTGTAAATACTTAATCCAATGGTCATGATATGTTCCCGACATAGAGTGATCCGATGGCTCAACTTCTCTTAGATCAAACCTAACCTTGATCCGTGGCTTAACACCCAATTGGTCCATGATCTCTATTTAAAGAGCATGGAGGGTCATTGTTTAGCTGATCAATTGTGAGAAGCTCATTTGTAACTTTCTTTCTTTGCATAATAAATTGTCCCATAGAAGCTATTTGGCCGGGGGCCGTGGATTGTTTCCCTCAAGAGCGTTTAAACCATGTCAAAACATCGGTGTGTTGATCTGTGATCTATTTGTGTGAAGTGGTTGCTCTTGGTTTTCAGTCATTTGGTAGTACCCTGTGTACTCGAACATGGTATCATAGCTTTTATGAAGAGCCGCTTCCGGTTATGATCTAGATCTTGAACTGTTATTGCCGAAACTCGAAAGGGTTTCTGGTTCTGGTATTTTTGTGCATTTTTGGGCTGTGGGAGGTGTTCCATTGTGTCTGGAGCGTCGTTTCCATTGGGAAATAGTTTTCGTTTGATCAAAAACGGTTCCCGGTTGCTCCAGAAACGCGTATTTCATCAGATCTGGAGGTATAATGTTGCAATGACGCATTTTTTTATTTTCTGTTTTTAAAAGAAAAAATCTCATATTTTATCTTTTTTTTAATGTTAGATTTTTTTTGGGTTCAGATTGTTCCTTTCCCGTCTGCGTATTCTCTTTGCCGTGTACCTTGAGCGATCTCGGCAAATCAGAAACAGAAAGGGAAAGGGTTCTTCTCGGCTGCGTATGCTCTTTGCCGTGCACCTTGTGCGATCTCGGCAAATCAGAAACAGAGAGAAAACATAGACTTTTCGGGCAAGCTAACGAGATCTAACTCCACAAGTGTGGAAAAGTTTTTTTTGTTTCGATTTGTGGTGTGTTTTGCATGAAAAAGGGCAAGCACGCAAACCAAGTAAGAAGAGTAAAAAAAAAAAAACCCTTACTCATTCCCATATTTTACATACCTTTTAATCTAGCTCACTTGATTCAAAATTGCTTTATTCCTTAATAAGTCTTGAGTTCAAGTCTTAGGAAGTTACTTTTAAAAGAAAAAGTGCATGCAATTTCTATTTTCAAGTTACTTTATTGTAAAAATGCATCTCACTTAGATAATAAAAAATAAAAATACAATTGAGTCACTTAAGTTTTTTTTATTATTGTTGCACTATTTAAAAGTAATATCATTGTAAAAGTGAAATCACTTATTTTACAAAAGTGGTTCACTTAAAGCAACTTTCTTGTAAAGTGATTGTCAAAAGGTTCATCTTGGGAAGAGGAGGGTTCTTTTTTCTGTTGGACATTCTCTAGCTACCACATCACTATTGGGGACATCTTTAACAGTTTCTTTGTTCAAGCATAACTTCATCATACAGAGCCAGTTTTCAGTGCCATTTTTTTTTTAAACCGTCTATTTTTTTGAGCTCTTCACATCCAGACTATTGATTTCTTCTTTTACAGCCATTAATTTACAAATATGGTCGTCCCTTGTGATATTCTACTTAACAGTTCCAACTATTTCTCATGGAAATCTCATATGGAGGATGTTCTACGAAGTAGGGTACTTTTCAAAATTACCTCAGGGAAAGAAACCGAACCCACTGATTATGATAAGAAAATAAAATGGGAAAATAGATGTGACGAAGCTCGTGGATTGATTGGGATGTCAATCTCTACTGATTTGCGATTCCACATATCTAGAATTGATGAACCTGATGCTGCTTGGGACAAGTTGGAATCTATTTTTGGTAAACACAATGAAATTCGAGGTCACCAACTCGAAAATGAGTTGATTTCTTTACATCCAAGTGACTTTGCATGCATTCAAGATTATTTATCTAAGTACAAAACTCTTAAACTCTTATGTGCAGAATGTAAGATTAAGAGGGAAGACAAACAATGCATTTATCATATTCTTTCCAAAATAGTTGAGAAACAATCTAATTGAAGATGAAAACTCTAATTAACATGATAAAGCATTGTAAATTAATTACATTAGTAAAACTCAATTACATATCAGTAAGAAATATTACTAATTTATATGCACATAATCATGGTCTAATAGTATATGTTTATCAATTACTATTTGATTATATTAGTAGTTTATGTCTTTCATTGCTCAAATTTAGTTTAATAACAATAACAACAACAACATCAATTGTTGAGGTCATAGTGTATTTAAGACCCCTTTATTTATGGGACGAGGAACCTATGACCTCTCTTAAAACTAAGTAATAAAAAATTTATCATTTTGTATATGTGGAGGCTTCACTATGTTGACCAATATCTTATCATGTTCATTCATGTAAAGTAATTTTCAAATTCTGGAAAGCACCACATCAGCCTAGATTCGCCTTCCGAATCTACATCTCATGGGCATGCACTTTGTGCTTCTGGTTATTCATATAATGCATCTTCTTCTTCTACTTCAAATGAATGGCTCATTGATTCTGGAGCATCTTATCATATGGCTAAGGATCAAGCCATCTTTTCTACTATGCATGAACGTAACACCAAACAAATAATTGTTAGTGATGATAGATCTCTAAGTGTTGTAGGAGCTGGAACAGTTCCAGTAGATAATGGTCATTTTAGTGATGTACTATGTGTTCCAAGAATTTCGTGCAGTTTGTTATCAGTCTATCAGATCACTCATTCTGGTGAAGGTAAAACTGTGACCTTTACACCTCACCAAGTTGTAATCAAGGATTTTAAAGATCCTCAACAGGTCCTAGCTATCGGAATTGTTGATGATATTACCAGGTTGTACAAGTTTAACAACTTTGGGTCATCACCTTTCCCTTCAGTTTTTGTTGCTCATAGTGATAACTTGAGCAAACTTTGGCATGAGCGATTTGGTCACTTAAATTATCGCTCATTGCAACAACTATGTAAAGACAATATGGTGACAGGTTTTCCGATGGTATCTTGCATGGATGGTGTTTGTTCCGGTTGTGTACTCAGAAAACATCATCGGGACAGTTTTGACAAACTTACCTCTTGGCATGCCTTGGTTCCCTTGGAGCTTGTGCATAGTGACTTGTGTGGTCCTCTTCCATCTGCTTCCTTTTCTGGTTTCAAATATTTCTTAACTTTCATTGATGATTACACTAGACACACTTGGGTTTATTTTCTAAAACTTAAGAGCGAAGTATTTAACATGTTCTTGGCCTACAAGGCCCTTGTTGAAAAACAATCTGGTCATCAAATTATTAAGTTAAGATCTGGCAATGGAGGAGAATATGTTAACAAAAAGTTCACTACTTTCTACACTGAACAAGGCATCCAACAACAACACACTGTTCCATATACACCACAACAAAATGGTGTAGCTGAGCGGAAGAACCACACTTTAAAAGAAATGGCTAATTGTATGATCCAATCTAACGGACTAAGTCTTCAATTTTGGGCTGAAGCCCTTAATTGTGCAAATTACATAGTTAATCGCACCCCCACTAAAGCATTACAAGGTATAACACCAGAAGAAGCATGGAGTAAAACTAAACCTGATGTAAGTCACTTCCGTGTGTTTGGTAGTGAAGCATGGCCTCACATTCCGGATGAAAAACGAAAAGCATTGCAGCCTAAAAGTGAAAAGTGCATATTTGTTGGATATTCTGAAGATGTAAAAGGTTATAGACTTCTTCAACCAAATTCTCATGATATAATCATTAGAAGAGATGTTAAATTTGATGAAAATCGCTTGGCCTGTGAGCCTAACTCGGTGATTGTGCCATCTTTGGCCTGTGAGCCTGATTCGGCGTTTGTGCCTTCTTCTTCTTCTTCCAACTTCCTTGACAGGTTTCCAACTCCAGTTTTTGATGATGACAGTGAGGATGAAAATCTAGCTCCGCCTGCTCATATTCTTCCAGTTGCACCAACACAAATGCTTCCTCGATGGGTCCGTTCAACATGTGAAGCAGCTGGTGATCTTGTCGGTGATCCTAGAGATCAACGTCGAACACGTTCTCAGTTTTAGCGAGCCTCTTCTCTTTTGGCTCAAGTTTCCGAGAATCATGATCCAGAAACTTTTGTAGAAGCTTCAGGAAATTCAGATTGGGATGCAGCTATGGATGAAGAATATTGTTCCTTAATGGCGAACGATACTTGGGATCTTGTACCTCTTCTAAAAGGAAGAAAACTTGTAAGATGTAAATGGGTCTACAGAACTAAGTATGCATCAGATGGAAGTGTTGAAAGACTTAAAGCAAGGTTAGTTGCCAAAGGTTTTTCCCAAGTTGAAGGGATTGACTACAATGAAACCTTTGCTCCCATCGCAAAAATGAACTCCATCCGCCTTGTTCTTTCCCTTGCAGCCTTACATAACTGGGAAGTCCATCAAATGGATGTCAAGTCTACCTTCTTACATGGTGATTTACAGGAGGAAATTTACATGGAACAACCTCCTGGATATGTTCAGAATAACTCTAGCCTTGTCTGCCGCCTTAAGAAATCCGTATATGGCCTTAAGCAAGCTCCTAGAGCTTGGTATGCCAAAATGGATAACTTTCTCCTTGACACTGGTTTTTCTAGATGCCATTCTGACTCCAATGTCTATACCAAGAAAGTAGGAAACCATCTCATCATACTTGTTCTATATGTTGATGACCTTATTCTTACTGGTAGTGACCCTAAGCTTATAACCCATGTGAAATCCAGTCTTAAACAAAATTTTGAAATGTTAGACTTAGGACATTTGCATTATTTTCTTGGTCTCCTGCAAACCAAAGAAGGAATCTTTCTTTCTCAGTCTAAGTATGCTTGTGACCTTCTTCGTCGCTTTCACATGGAAGAATGTACACTAGCCCCTTCTCCCTTCCAGTCTGGAGTCAAACTTTCTGCCACTTGTACTTCACCTGAAGTTGATGCCACCTTGTATCGTCAACTTGTTGGTAGTCTCTTATACTTGACTCATTCCCATCCTGACCTTTCATTTGTCGTTGGTCGTGTTGCCCATTATATGAAGACACCTCATGAAAGTCACTAGAAAGTAGCTAAAAGAATACTTCGATATATTCAAGGTACAGTTCAGTTTGGGATTCATTACAGTACAGGGGGGGGAACCTTTGTCTGTTGGTTTCACTGATTCAGATTGGGCAGGCAATCCTGATGATCGAAAGTCTACTGCAAGTTATGTTTTCAGTCTGGGATCTGGACCTATCACTTGGGCTTGTAAGAAACAACAAGCTCTTTCTCTTTGTTTAGCAGAAGCAGAATATCGAGCCGTAGTTAATGCCAGTCAGGAAGCTTTATGGCTTTGACAGATCCTTTCAGAGTTTGGATTCGAGCAGCAACAACCTACTCCACTTTGGTGCGACAATCAAAGTGCCATCAAGCTTGCCAAAGATCCAGTTCTACATCAACGCAGCAAACACATTGAGCTACATATACACTTCATCAAAAATCTTCTTCACGATCATGTTCTTGACGTGCTGTTTTGCCCTACAGATAATCAAGTTGCAGACATCTTCACCAAGTCTCTTACAGAAGCGAAGTTTTCTAAACTTCGATCTATGTTAGGAGTTCAGGAACTTGTCATTAAGGGGGGATAGGCTCTAATGCCTCCTTCCCTCTCCTAATAGTGTCACTTTTGTAAATCCTTCAATCCTATCCCAATTTGTTCTTTAGGGGGGATGTTAGGGTATTTAGACACTTAGGAGTTAGTTAAGATCAACTTGTGTAATATATCCATTAGGGATAGTGTGTTTCTTTAGTATGCATTAGTATGCATTTGTAAATACTTAATCCGACGGTCACGATATGTTCCCGACATAGAGTGATCCGATGGCTCAACTTCTCTTAGATCAAACCTAACCTTGATCCGTGGCTTAACACCCGATTGGTCCATGATCTCTATTTAAAGAGCATGGAGGGTCATTGTTTAGTTGATTGATTATGAGAAGCTCATTTGTAACTTTCTTTCTTTGCATAATAAATTGTCTCGTAGAAGCTATTTGGCCGGGCCCGTGGAGTGTTTCCCTCAAGAGTGTTTAAACCACGTCAAAACATCGGTGTATTGATCTGTGATCTATTTGTGTGAAGTGGTTGCTCTTGGTGTTCGTTCCTTTGGTAGTACCCTATGTACCCGAACAAAGGAAAAGGGTTTTTGTGAGATGAACGAGAAAAAATGGATGGAGTACTCAAAGAAATATTTTCATTCCTCCACTCCAGTACTCCTCTACAAACTTAAGAAGTTGAAATTTGATGTTATCAATTGGGAGAAATTGAAGAAAGAATCTCTTGAAGCTAACTTGGTCAAAATTGAATTGGAACTCAACAGTTTATCCGAGTATATTGCCGTGGATCTCTTTTCAAAAAATAGAAGAAGAAAAATGTCTTATTTATAGGGTGCTATAAAGAAAACTACTTTCTCATGAGGAGGAATCTTGGCGACGTAAAATTCAAGCTGTGTGGATCACAAGTGCTGATAAAAACACAAAAAAATTCTAAAATTTTGCTAACTAGAGAAGAATTGTTGACTCTATTTGGGAACTTGAGGACCAATGTGGTAATTTACTATCAAATCAAGTTGATCTTCAGGAGGGTGTTATTTCTTTCTTCAAATATTTTTATTCAAAAGATAACTCCTTAAGTATTTATTCTCAGCTGGATTCAATCAATTTTTTTTCGAGAATGTTCAACAATGAGGATATATATTTTATTGGCAGACCTGTTTCTTCTGAAGAGGTCAAAAATGCTCTTTGTCATTTCGCTGGGGAAAAGAGCCCGGGTCTGATGGATAGACAACTGAATTCTTCCTCCATTTTTTTGATTTGATGGGAGGGTATCTTGTCGAGATGGTTGAGGAATGTAGAACGTCCGGTAATATACCAAAAATATTGAATGCAACGTATATTGCTTTAATCCCAAAAAAAGATCAGCCTCTCCCTTTTAATAATTTTAGGCCGATATCACTATGTAATTTGGCATGCCAGTTGATTGCTAAGATAATTTCAAATAGGCTTAAACCAGTTCTAGAAAATCATCTCTCACAAGAACAGTTTGGATTTTTATCAAACATGCAAATATTAGATGCAATAGGTGTGGCTCAAGAATGTCTTCACAATATTAAGTCCAAAAAAATCCAAGCCTTAATTTTTAAAATGGATTTAATAAAAGCATATGATAGGCCATGGATTGGGATCTTCTCAGGATGATTTTGCTTCAAATTGGACTTCCTCTTGAGATCACAGAATCAATTATGGTATGCATCACTAGAGAAGACTATGCCATAATTATAAATGGCCAACCTTCTTCTATGTTCAAAGGAAGCAAGGGATTGCGTTAAGGTTGCCCCTTATCTCCTCTTATGTTCATTTTAGTAATTGAAGGGCTCAGTGTGCTATTTCACTCTGCAAAAAAGGAAGGAAACATAAAAATGTATGTGTGACTCCTCTATTCATATCTCTCACCTTTTGTTCGTGGAGGATGTTTTACTTTTTGGTAGAGGTACAACTCAGGACTGTAGGCAGTATTTGCTTCTTATTAGAATTTTTTGTAGTGCCTCTGGAATGGCTGTGAGTTCGCATAAATCCATGTTTTTATACAACTTTATTGATCTGAATACTGAGCAGCAGTTATGAGATCAAATCCAAACTTTTTTCCCTTTTTAAATGACAAAAATCGATGAAGGTTTTAAATACTTGGGATTCTTCCTAAAGCCAAACTGATATAAGAAGGATGATTGGATCCGGTTTTTTAAACGAGTTGAGAAAATGATTAATAGTTGGTCCTATAAATATTTATCTTTGGGTGGAAGAATTGTTTTAGCAAACTTTATGATTCAAGGAATACCTGTTTATTGGGCTTCTTTAGCTCTGGTTCCAAAAGGAATTCCTGAGGAAATTAGGAGGCGTATGTTCCATTTCATTTGGGCAGGGAATTTATCTCTGTCCAAATTTCATCTTGTATATTTGCATAAACTGACTCTTCCAAAGAAAGCGGGCAGTAGGGGCATTAAGCAAATTTTCTTGTTCAACGAAGCTCTCAATGCAAAATATTTATGGCGAGGTATTTTTGGTGATTCTCTCTGGATTTGAGTCCTAAAAGGAAAATATATTAAAACAGGTATGCTTTAGGATTGGCTCAAGAAGCCTAGAATTCCAGCAAACTCTTCCGTAATTTGGAAAGTTCTTTTTCGTTGTTTATTCATCATAAAGAGAAGGCTAAGTTGAGACCCCCGATGGGGTATTCAATTTTATCTCGACATCGATCCTATTATTGGGATGGGTGAGAGATATAGTCTTTCTTTTGAATTGATTCAGGATTTGCACAACATAAAGGTTTTTGTTCTTACACAAGCGAAAAAAGTTGATTCTGCTGGAAACCAGATCTCTTATTGGTTAACTTCTACATAACTGGGTCGTAGCGGCCGCATCAAGATAGAATGGGACAATTATGTTTTAAATTTAATAGTTGTCGGTATAAAGATTTCAAATAGGAAGGATGGTTTAGTTTGGGAATGGCTTGGTTCATATGGAAGTCTTACTTCAAAGTTAGCTTATGATTTTCTCTTAACAAAATATTATGTTTCTGATAACAAATGATATGCTATTAAAATTTGGAAATGGAAGCTTCCTGTCAAAATCATTTGTTTTCTATGGTTTTTTTTTTTGAGAATCGCATGCTTAGCTGGGATAACCTCATCAAAAGAGATATGATTGGTCTGGGTATCTGTGCTCATTGCATGGCTGAGTCTGAAATAGTCAACCATTTATTTGTGTCTTGTACATTTTCCTCAAGGTGTTAGAATCTAGAGCAAATCTCTCACTGGCATTCTTCAAAGTGCTATATAATAATACTCTTTTTGTGAATAATATAATGAGAGTTTTACCATTTTATGTTTATTTTTCTTTCATTTTGTGTAACATTTGGTATCAGAGCACCTTTAGTTCTTAAGGACCTCATTACTGGTGAGATTCCATGATAGTTTTCCATGGAAGGAGAGATGAAAATATTGAGTAGAAATCTCAGAAGTTACGTCAAGGTTTCATTAAAGTTGTTGGTGATACGTGAACCAGTTTGAAGACCGATCCCACACAGAACGAAGAGTTGCGCTACAATCTGTTTTCGTGACAGCGAATACAATGTGGAAGGGAGCCACCGCCTCTGCAAGTTTTGGAAAGGTATTTTTTTATTGAATTGAATGAAAAAGAGAAAATAACGATCGGTGAATCTGGGCCATCTATTCCTCCGAACTGGCAGCATTTCTATTGACGACAGTGTCTTATATCGCTTGTCAAATGCTTCGTTGTTGTTGTTATTATGATTGGTAACGCTATTGTTGTTGTAGTAAGGAGTATTTGTATTGTGCATGCCATTTAAAGCTCCTTTCTTGACTCCAACATCGCCTAAGATCCTCCCCAAAATTTTCAGAACGAGTAAGGGTTCACCATGGCTGTCAGCTATAAGGAATCCAAAACTGAAATTCACTCAACCTCAACACCTGATACTAAACTCTGAGAAATCCTTGCAGAAATTCAACCTCGACTAAGGCCCCATCTTCAGGATCATTATCATTGTCTTCCAATGCCAAAGATAGCAAATTTACAGTCAGAAAGAAGCCCGCTCCGACTCTAAATTCCTTTGCTATAAGAGAATGAGAAGATCTCTGCGTTGAGGATCTCTGATTTGTTCAACGTCTCAACGATTCCCTATTTTTTATTGTGCTTCGATCTAGTGTTTTGTGTGCAAATTCAAGCGATTTAACTCCAAATCAGGTGGAAACGTTGTGTAATGCAACGATTTGCAAGAAATTTGGATCTTCTAGCATAGCGATTTGAATCTAAAGCACATCGATCTGATTGTTTTGCATCAACGATCTGAGATTAAAAATGATTTACCTCCAATCAACAATGAATAGATAGCGAGTTAATTGCATCTCAGCAAATTGAGCAGTTAGATCACAGCTCAGGGATCAGCTCGTGATCTGCCAATTCAGCGATCTACCAATTCTCTGTGATCTACATCTGCGATCCAACAGGGATCTGGTGCAATTCTCCTATAGCAATCTACATGTAGATCCAGGCTCAAGCTTGTTCCAGGATTTGGATCTTATTGAGGGAGCACAGAATTTGATAGTACCTATTGTGAACCGCAAAAGGCTGAGATTTAAAAAAAAAAAAAAAACTTGCCCAGAAAATTGCCTCCGCTGCAACTGCCTCCTCTACAAGCCATGGTGAGAAGGAATTCCGCTGGATAAATCAAGAGGACATTGTGAGGTTCCTGTTGGGTTTTATAGGAGTGTTCTCTCCCCTTCCATCCATGACAATTGAAGATCTGGGGATAGTAAACCGTGAGGTTCTTATGGTGGAGGCATGTCGATGAAGCATGTAGGTGGATTCATGGGAGATCTGGTGTAGATCAATCTGTCCCAACACCCAGAGCTACAGCTGACAAAAGCTTCAGAACTGATGCAAGTGTGCGATCCGATTTTGCAGTTTTAGATCCATTTTTGTAGTTCGTTTTCATCACAATGAAAATATCTCATTCTAAGAAAGAAACTTCATGATCTGCATTTTGGTGATCTCGTTCACATTCGGTGGTCAACCCGAATACCCGATCTCTAGTTCATGCATACAGGCAACTAGATATTTGCTACAAAACAGCTTTTTAAATGACACATGGTCTATACAATTGTTTATGATGAAGTGACATTCATTTGTAAAAGTTTTGAAAAAAAAAACACTTATTTTAAGAAGTAATTGCATTCAAAGCTTAAAAAGGTTATATTCAGGGAAGTTATTTTTGAGCTTGTAAAAGGAGGTATGAAGATAAGTTTGAACCCTCGAGTGTCAAAATAAATAAATAAAATAGTATCAAAGCTTTTAATAATAGATCAAATTTTTTGGTGTTGGATGTGTTCTTGATTCGTTTGAAATTTGAATAAGGGTATCGAAGGTACACATAGTGCTCCTGTGTGATGGTGATTGTGTTTGTCACATGATACTTACAGATGCTTGAATATAGTAATATGTGTCTAGTTTTGACACATTTAATTTGACAAACAAGCACTCCACATAATTCAAGTTGTCACACTATCAACTCTCATCCACAAAGGGAATTATGGTACACAAGTCAAATGGACACATCAATCTAAGGAGCAACTAGTTTTCAAATTTGAAGATCAAATCAAATTTGAAATCAAACATTAGTTGAACAATATACTTGCAATAGTCATTTTGTAAGTTTACTTGTATTTTTGAAATCGAGTCAAGTTGAATTTGTATTTGGGTGCATTCTCGGTTGAACCCGACACCCTTCATTCTTTAAGTTTAAATCAAGCTTGTTATAAGATCATTGTAAAAACACTTTTTGGGGTGCATAATCAGTTGTGCACGACACCCTAAAATTGGCATATAATCAAGTGAGTGTGAAATAAATTCAATCAAATTCAAGAGAGCGTGAAAACAAGCAAGTTCAACCGAGCGTGACAATGGGTAAAGGAGGAAAGAAATTTCAAAATGATTATCAAAACATCAAAGAACTTCAAGAATCCTTAGAAAAAAAGGAAAATCAAGTTGTTGAACTTCAAGACCAACTTGAAATGAACGAGCAAGTGCTTAAATTCCTTCAACTACAAATTCTTGAAAAGAAAATGAATGATGTTACTTGCAATACAGATAACCTAATACAAGTTTGTGAAATAAAGAGTGTGACTGATGATTCCTTATCTAGTGATGAAAAGGAATCCTTAATAAACGATTTTGAAGATGATGGTTTCAATCTGCTCCAGCATCGACAACATTCTGAACTAGTTCTTGTTCAGAACAATCCTCTCTATAATGATAATGGTGATGATGATGTTTTAGATCAACAAAGCATGCAACAGAAATTTAGTTGGTAAAATGAAAAAGTAGTATCCAATTAATATGAATCTTCCAATCAAGATGAAGCTATCCTTCAATTGTTTTCTTTTGAGTTCAAAGAAGAAAACATTTCAATGGTGCATCAACATGCAGAGAATCAACTTCCAATAATGTCAAAGCAACATCTTCAAAATTATCTTTCCAAGCCCGTCATCAGACCTTGGGAAGAAATTAGATACAACAGACAAAGAAAAGGACTTGGAGATGAAAAATATGTGACTTTTCATATTCCAGACTACTCCAAACCAATTCAGTTTGTGAGTGCAGGATTCATAAATGAAGAATCCAATCAAAAAGTCCATGAAGAAGCTAATCAACAAGTTGATGAAAATCACATGGAAGAAATTCTTGAATGCCAACATTGTCATCGAGTTGGCCATTTGAATACAAATTGTTTTGATCTCCATCCTTGTCAACATTGTGGCAAGAAGAACTATTCATCAGAAAAATGTTCCAAGAGAAATAAGTCTACAAGATTAAAAATTCACTATAGGTGGATCAATCCTTGGGAATGGACATCAACAACAAATAAATTGTATAAGTCTTACCGAAGAGTGAAATCTCAAGTAAAGACTCATCTTGTAGCACATAGTTTTTTTTGTACATGATAGAGTATAACTCCAGTGGTCCCCTTATGGCGTAGCTTTTGAGCATGGCCCTCACGAGATGAGATAACATGTGGATGTTTCCACATGCCCACTTCGAGTTGAAATCTAAATGGTACTCTCTTGCATCTTACATTTACAAAATATTCTTTCTTTTTAAAGGGGGAGTAGATATGGTACAATGATAAAATGGTTAAGGGTAAACCACATGAAAACCCATGGCTTCTCACCTTTCAGCTGACAAAAGGGGGAATATTGATGATGGTTGTCAGACTTCAAGTTTGAACAACAAAATTCTGTAGATGGAAAACTCCAAATATCAAAATGGGAAATTCAAATAGTTTGTAGATGGCAGACTCCAAATGTCAAAAGGAAACAATAGTTTGTAGGTGGCAAGCTCCAAAATTGCAGATGAATAACTATAGTTTGCAGATGGAAAACTCAAAATAGTCTATAGATGGAAGACTAATGAAAACAACAGTCTATGGATGGTAGACTCAAATACATGATGCATTTAGATGTTAATCGATGCATAACAATGTTGATGACTCATTTCAGAAAGAACTTCATTCATTGTAGCATGGTGATCTTCACCAATTAGCAGAAGACACCAGCCTCTTCTAGCTAAATCACTTGGAAAATGATGAAATTGTCAAGCAGATAGGGATTGTTCAGACATGGCAGTTGTTCACTCCAGGATTTTAGTTCATTTCAGATGAACCATTCATATTGACAGTTTTACAAGCATATTTTTCATTGAAGCACAGATGAAGGCTTTTGAAAGATCCATCATATCAGCTTCAGTGAAAAATATGCTTGTAAAACTATCAATATGGATGGTTCATCTGAAATGAACTGAAATCCTGGAGTGAATAGTTGCCATGTCTGAACAATCCCTATCTACTTGACAATTTCATCATTTGCCAAGTGTGTAACACACCATAATCATAATATCGAAATTATGGAAAAGAAGGAACATGTTGATCTTTGAAGGGAAAAATACTCTTGCTACACAGGTCTTCTCTCATGCTTTAAATCAGTTTTATGAATATTGTAATCCTCCTACTATTTCAAAAATGAGGGTTATCAACAGACCAAGGATAGACTTAAACTGTTCAATAGGATTTTTTGATGTGGCATACAAAGATGGATTGGGAGGTGTTGGTATGGTCTTAATTATCAAGCCTGGTTACCAATGCAAACTGAAATTAGCTATTAGACATGGTTCAAACAATAAAGTTGAACTTATGGCATGCCGGGGTCTCTTATGGCATGCTAGAAGACGTGGTATCTAGATTTTACAAATTGATGGCGATTATAAAATTATTATTGACTGGGAAAATGGTTTACTCGATTTGGCTACTCTGCACATTTCTTCTTGGAAAAATAGAATTGTGGAGATGCGTCTTTATTTTGATAGTCTAACTTTCACTCATATCTTCATGGAGTTCAATAGGGATGCAGACTACTTATCAAAAGAAGTTGTTGGTTTTTTTTTATGGTCTTTTATGTTTCAAGGAGTATATTGATGGCTCATGCATCAACTGCAGCTCCTTATCTATTCTCTAGTTTGTTTTCTTGGATTGTTAGTGTTTTGAATGTTGTATCTTATCTTTATCTCAAATCTAGTTTGTACCAAGTTTTTGGTTGATGGTTATGAAGGAGTCAGTTTTATGTTGAAAGTTGAAACATACTTTATCTAGGAAAGTGTACTAGTTGTATGCCGTACAGACTCAAGGATGTAACTTTGATTCTCCATGAATAGCAAGTTACTTTTTTTTGTCTGCTTGAAAAAAAAAGAAATATTACTAATTATATTAACATAATCGTTATCTAGTAGTATATGTTTATCAATGGCTATCTTACTATTTTACTAGTTGATGTTTATTATTGCTCAAATTTGGTGTAATAATAGTAATAATAATAATAATTTTTAAGGTTATGGTTCATGAGACCCCCTTTTTTGTGGAAAAGGGACCATGGATTGCTAAAGTCTACCCCTTTTGGTAATTTTTAAATTGTGGAAAATAAGGTCACTATATTGTAATTATTTGGGATATAGAGTATGGAAAGGTTAATCGATAATGTGGGTATAAAAAAGAGTATTTAGTAAAAATATGGGATATCTGGTAAAGATAAGGTTTTGTAATTGTAAATATGCATATATTTTTAATATGTTACAAATGCAAGGGCTATGACATAGTTTTACTAAATGAATCCCATAACACTCAACCACCTAGTGATATAATATTATCTAATGCTAATGGAAATAGATGAAATTTAATTAACAATTGAGAAACATTCTATTTGAAGATGAAAAATCATAATTAACGTGACAAAGCACAGCATTCCAAATTGATTACAATCCCCGAACACTCTACCACAAGTAGCAATCCAATATTAACTAATGCTAATGGAAAAAAATCAAATATATTTAATAGTTGAGAAACAATCTAATTGAAGATGAAAACTCATAATTAACATGATAAAGCATTGTAAATTAATTACATTAGTAAAACTCAATTACATATCAGTAAGAAATATTACTAATTTATATGCACATAATCATGGTCTAATAGTATATGTTTATCAATTACTATTTGATTATATTAGTAGTTTATGTCTTTCATTGCTCAAATTTAGTTTAATAACAATAACAACAACAACATCAATTGTTGAGGTCATAGTGTATTTAAGACCCCTTTATTTATGGGACGAGGAACCTATGACCTCTCTTAAAACTAAGTAATAAAAAATTTATCATTTTGTATATGTGGAGGCTTCACTATGTTGACCAATATCTTATCATGTTCATTCATGTAAAGTAATTTTCAAATTCTGGAAAGCACCACATCAGCCTAGATTCGCCTTCCGAATCTACATCTCATGGGCATGCACTTTGTGCTTCTGGTTATTCATATAATGCATCTTCTTCTTCTACTTCAAATGAATGGCTCATTGATTCTGGAGCATCTTATCATATGGCTAAGGATCAAGCCATCTTTTCTACTATGCATGAACGTAACACCAAACAAATAATTGTTAGTGATGATAGATCTCTAAGTGTTGTAGGAGCTGGAACAGTTCCAGTAGATAATGGTCATTTTAGTGATGTACTATGTGTTCCAAGAATTTCGTGCAGTTTGTTATCAGTCTATCAGATCACTCATTCTGGTGAAGGTAAAACTGTGACCTTTACACCTCACCAAGTTGTAATCAAGGATTTTAAAGATCCTCAACAGGTCCTAGCTATCGGAATTGTTGATGATATTACCAGGTTGTACAAGTTTAACAACTTTGGGTCATCACCTTTCCCTTCAGTTTTTGTTGCTCATAGTGATAACTTGAGCAAACTTTGGCATGAGCGATTTGGTCACTTAAATTATCGCTCATTGCAACAACTATGTAAAGACAATATGGTGACAGGTTTTCCGATGGTATCTTGCATGGATGGTGTTTGTTCCGGTTGTGTACTCAGAAAACATCATCGGGACAGTTTTGACAAACTTACCTCTTGGCATGCCTTGGTTCCCTTGGAGCTTGTGCATAGTGACTTGTGTGGTCCTCTTCCATCTGCTTCCTTTTCTGGTTTCAAATATTTCTTAACTTTCATTGATGATTACACTAGACACACTTGGGTTTATTTTCTAAAACTTAAGAGCGAAGTATTTAACATGTTCTTGGCCTACAAGGCCCTTGTTGAAAAACAATCTGGTCATCAAATTATTAAGTTAAGATCTGGCAATGGAGGAGAATATGTTAACAAAAAGTTCACTACTTTCTACACTGAACAAGGCATCCAACAACAACACACTGTTCCATATACACCACAACAAAATGGTGTAGCTGAGCGGAAGAACCACACTTTAAAAGAAATGGCTAATTGTATGATCCAATCTAACGGACTAAGTCTTCAATTTTGGGCTGAAGCCCTTAATTGTGCAAATTACATAGTTAATCGCACCCCCACTAAAGCATTACAAGGTATAACACCAGAAGAAGCATGGAGTAAAACTAAACCTGATGTAAGTCACTTCCGTGTGTTTGGTAGTGAAGCATGGCCTCACATTCCGGATGAAAAACGAAAAGCATTGCAGCCTAAAAGTGAAAAGTGCATATTTGTTGGATATTCTGAAGATGTAAAAGGTTATAGACTTCTTCAACCAAATTCTCATGATATAATCATTAGAAGAGATGTTAAATTTGATGAAAATCGCTTGGCCTGTGAGCCTAACTCGGTGATTGTGCCATCTTTGGCCTGTGAGCCTGATTCGGCGTTTGTGCCTTCTTCTTCTTCTTCCAACTTCCTTGACAGGTTTCCAACTCCAGTTTTTGATGATGACAGTGAGGATGAAAATCTAGCTCCGCCTGCTCATATTCTTCCAGTTGCACCAACACAAATGCTTCCTCGATGGGTCCGTTCAACATGTGAAGCAGCTGGTGATCTTGTCGGTGATCCTAGAGATCAACGTCGAACACGTTCTCAGTTTTAGCGAGCCTCTTCTCTTTTGGCTCAAGTTTCCGAGAATCATGATCCAGAAACTTTTGTAGAAGCTTCAGGAAATTCAGATTGGGATGCAGCTATGGATGAAGAATATTGTTCCTTAATGGCGAACGATACTTGGGATCTTGTACCTCTTCTAAAAGGAAGAAAACTTGTAAGATGTAAATGGGTCTACAGAACTAAGTATGCATCAGATGGAAGTGTTGAAAGACTTAAGGCAAGGTTAGTTGCCAAAGGTTTTTCCCAAGTTGAAGGGATTGACTACAATGAAACCTTTGCTCCCATCGCAAAAATGAACTCCATCCGCCTTGTTCTTTCCCTTGCAGCCTTACATAACTGGGAAGTCCATCAAATGGATGTCAAGTCTACCTTCTTACATGGTGATTTACAGGAGGAAATTTACATGGAACAACCTCCTGGATATGTTCAGAATAACTCTAGCCTTGTCTGCCGCCTTAAGAAATCCGTATATGGCCTTAAGCAAGCTCCTAGAGCTTGGTATGCCAAAATGGATAACTTTCTCCTTGACACTGGTTTTTCTAGATGCCATTCTGACTCCAATGTCTATACCAAGAAAGTAGGAAACCATCTCATCATACTTGTTCTATATGTTGATGACCTTATTCTTACTGGTAGTGACCCTAAGCTTATAACCCATGTGAAATCCAGTCTTAAACAAAATTTTGAAATGTTAGACTTAGGACATTTGCATTATTTTCTTGGTCTCCTGCAAACCAAAGAAGGAATCTTTCTTTCTCAGTCTAAGTATGCTTGTGACCTTCTTCGTCGCTTTCACATGGAAGAATGTACACTAGCCCCTTCTCCCTTCCAGTCTGGAGTCAAACTTTCTGCCACTTGTACTTCACCTGAAGTTGATGCCACCTTGTATCGTCAACTTGTTGGTAGTCTCTTATACTTGACTCATTCCCATCCTGACCTTTCATTTGTCGTTGGTCGTGTTGCCCATTATATGAAGACACCTCATGAAAGTCACTAGAAAGTAGCTAAAAGAATACTTCGATATATTCAAGGTACAGTTCAGTTTGGGATTCATTACAGTACAGGGGGGGGAACCTTTGTCTGTTGGTTTCACTGATTCAGATTGGGCAGGCAATCCTGATGATCGAAAGTCTACTGCAAGTTATGTTTTCAGTCTGGGATCTGGACCTATCACTTGGGCTTGTAAGAAACAACAAGCTCTTTCTCTTTGTTTAGCAGAAGCAGAATATCGAGCCGTAGTTAATGCCAGTCAGGAAGCTTTATGGCTTTGACAGATCCTTTCAGAGTTTGGATTCGAGCAGCAACAACCTACTCCACTTTGGTGCGACAATCAAAGTGCCATCAAGCTTGCCAAAGATCCAGTTCTACATCAACGCAGCAAACACATTGAGCTACATATACACTTCATCAAAAATCTTCTTCACGATCATGTTCTTGACGTGCTGTTTTGCCCTACAGATAATCAAGTTGCAGACATCTTCACCAAGTCTCTTACAGAAGCGAAGTTTTCTAAACTTCGATCTATGTTAGGAGTTCAGGAACTTGTCATTAAGGGGGGATAGGCTCTAATGCCTCCTTCCCTCTCCTAATAGTGTCACTTTTGTAAATCCTTCAATCCTATCCCAATTTGTTCTTTAGGGGGGATGTTAGGGTATTTAGACACTTAGGAGTTAGTTAAGATCAACTTGTGTAATATATCCATTAGGGATAGTGTGTTTCTTTAGTATGCATTAGTATGCATTTGTAAATACTTAATCCGACGGTCACGATATGTTCCCGACATAGAGTGATCCGATGGCTCAACTTCTCTTAGATCAAACCTAACCTTGATCCGTGGCTTAACACCCGATTGGTCCATGATCTCTATTTAAAGAGCATGGAGGGTCATTGTTTAGTTGATTGATTATGAGAAGCTCATTTGTAACTTTCTTTCTTTGCATAATAAATTGTCTCGTAGAAGCTATTTGGCCGGGCCCGTGGAGTGTTTCCCTCAAGAGTGTTTAAACCACGTCAAAACATCGGTGTATTGATCTGTGATCTATTTGTGTGAAGTGGTTGCTCTTGGTGTTCGTTCCTTTGGTAGTACCCTATGTACCCGAACAAAGGAAAAGGGTTTTTGTGAGATGAACGAGAAAAAATGGATGGAGTACTCAAAGAAATATTTTCATTCCTCCACTCCAGTACTCCTCTACAAACTTAAGAAGTTGAAATTTGATGTTATCAATTGGGAGAAATTGAAGAAAGAATCTCTTGAAGCTAACTTGGTCAAAATTGAATTGGAACTCAACAGTTTATCCGAGTATATTGCCGTGGATCTCTTTTCAAAAAATAGAAGAAGAAAAATGTCTTATTTATAGGGTGCTATAAAGAAAACTACTTTCTCATGAGGAGGAATCTTGGCGACGTAAAATTCAAGCTGTGTGGATCACAAGTGCTGATAAAAACACAAAAAAATTCTAAAATTTTGCTAACTAGAGAAGAATTGTTGACTCTATTTGGGAACTTGAGGACCAATGTGGTAATTTACTATCAAATCAAGTTGATCTTCAGGAGGGTGTTATTTCTTTCTTCAAATATTTTTATTCAAAAGATAACTCCTTAAGTATTTATTCTCAGCTGGATTCAATCAATTTTTTTTCGAGAATGTTCAACAATGAGGATATATATTTTATTGGCAGACCTGTTTCTTCTGAAGAGGTCAAAAATGCTCTTTGTCATTTCGCTGGGGAAAAGAGCCCGGGTCTGATGGATAGACAACTGAATTCTTCCTCCATTTTTTTGATTTGATGGGAGGGTATCTTGTCGAGATGGTTGAGGAATGTAGAACGTCCGGTAATATACCAAAAATATTGAATGCAACGTATATTGCTTTAATCCCAAAAAAAGATCAGCCTCTCCCTTTTAATAATTTTAGGCCGATATCACTATGTAATTTGGCATGCCAGTTGATTGCTAAGATAATTTCAAATAGGCTTAAACCAGTTCTAGAAAATCATCTCTCACAAGAACAGTTTGGATTTTTATCAAACATGCAAATATTAGATGCAATAGGTGTGGCTCAAGAATGTCTTCACAATATTAAGTCCAAAAAAATCCAAGCCTTAATTTTTAAAATGGATTTAATAAAAGCATATGATAGGCCATGGATTGGGATCTTCTCAGGATGATTTTGCTTCAAATTGGACTTCCTCTTGAGATCACAGAATCAATTATGGTATGCATCACTAGAGAAGACTATGCCATAATTATAAATGGCCAACCTTCTTCTATGTTCAAAGGAAGCAAGGGATTGCGTTAAGGTTGCCCCTTATCTCCTCTTATGTTCATTTTAGTAATTGAAGGGCTCAGTGTGCTATTTCACTCTGCAAAAAAGGAAGGAAACATAAAAATGTATGTGTGACTCCTCTATTCATATCTCTCACCTTTTGTTCGTGGAGGATGTTTTACTTTTTGGTAGAGGTACAACTCAGGACTGTAGGCAGTATTTGCTTCTTATTAGAATTTTTTGTAGTGCCTCTGGAATGGCTGTGAGTTCGCATAAATCCATGTTTTTATACAACTTTATTGATCTGAATACTGAGCAGCAGTTATGAGATCAAATCCAAACTTTTTTCCCTTTTTAAATGACAAAAATCGATGAAGGTTTTAAATACTTGGGATTCTTCCTAAAGCCAAACTGATATAAGAAGGATGATTGGATCCGGTTTTTTAAACGAGTTGAGAAAATGATTAATAGTTGGTCCTATAAATATTTATCTTTGGGTGGAAGAATTGTTTTAGCAAACTTTATGATTCAAGGAATACCTGTTTATTGGGCTTCTTTAGCTCTGGTTCCAAAAGGAATTCCTGAGGAAATTAGGAGGCGTATGTTCCATTTCATTTGGGCAGGGAATTTATCTCTGTCCAAATTTCATCTTGTATATTTGCATAAACTGACTCTTCCAAAGAAAGCGGGCAGTAGGGGCATTAAGCAAATTTTCTTGTTCAACGAAGCTCTCAATGCAAAATATTTATGGCGAGGTATTTTTGGTGATTCTCTCTGGATTTGAGTCCTAAAAGGAAAATATATTAAAACAGGTATGCTTTAGGATTGGCTCAAGAAGCCTAGAATTCCAGCAAACTCTTCCGTAATTTGGAAAGTTCTTTTTCGTTGTTTATTCATCATAAAGAGAAGGCTAAGTTGAGACCCCCGATGGGGTATTCAATTTTATCTCGACATCGATCCTATTATTGGGATGGGTGAGAGATATAGTCTTTCTTTTGAATTGATTCAGGATTTGCACAACATAAAGGTTTTTGTTCTTACACAAGCGAAAAAAGTTGATTCTGCTGGAAACCAGATCTCTTATTGGTTAACTTCTACATAACTGGGTCGTAGCGGCCGCATCAAGATAGAATGGGACAATTATGTTTTAAATTTAATAGTTGTCGGTATAAAGATTTCAAATAGGAAGGATGGTTTAGTTTGGGAATGGCTTGGTTCATATGGAAGTCTTACTTCAAAGTTAGCTTATGATTTTCTCTTAACAAAATATTATGTTTCTGATAACAAATGATATGCTATTAAAATTTGGAAATGGAAGCTTCCTGTCAAAATCATTTGTTTTCTATGGTTTTTTTTTTGAGAATCGCATGCTTAGCTGGGATAACCTCATCAAAAGAGATATGATTGGTCTGGGTATCTGTGCTCATTGCATGGCTGAGTCTGAAATAGTCAACCATTTATTTGTGTCTTGTACATTTTCCTCAAGGTGTTAGAATCTAGAGCAAATCTCTCACTGGCATTCTTCAAAGTGCTATATAATAATACTCTTTTTGTGAATAATATAATGAGAGTTTTACCATTTTATGTTTATTTTTCTTTCATTTTGTGTAACATTTGGTATCAGAGCACCTTTAGTTCTTAAGGACCTCATTACTGGTGAGATTCCATGATAGTTTTCCATGGAAGGAGAGATGAAAATATTGAGTAGAAATCTCAGAAGTTACGTCAAGGTTTCATTAAAGTTGTTGGTGATACGTGAACCAGTTTGAAGACCGATCCCACACAGAACGAAGAGTTGCGCTACAATCTGTTTTCGTGACAGCGAATACAATGTGGAAGGGAGCCACCGCCTCTGCAAGTTTTGGAAAGGTATTTTTTTATTGAATTGAATGAAAAAGAGAAAATAACGATCGGTGAATCTGGGCCATCTATTCCTCCGAACTGGCAGCATTTCTATTGACGACAGTGTCTTATATCGCTTGTCAAATGCTTCGTTGTTGTTGTTATTATGATTGGTAACGCTATTGTTGTTGTAGTAAGGAGTATTTGTATTGTGCATGCCATTTAAAGCTCCTTTCTTGACTCCAACATCGCCTAAGATCCTCCCCAAAATTTTCAGAACGAGTAAGGGTTCACCATGGCTGTCAGCTATAAGGAATCCAAAACTGAAATTCACTCAACCTCAACACCTGATACTAAACTCTGAGAAATCCTTGCAGAAATTCAACCTCGACTAAGGCCCCATCTTCAGGATCATTATCATTGTCTTCCAATGCCAAAGATAGCAAATTTACAGTCAGAAAGAAGCCCGCTCCGACTCTAAATTCCTTTGCTATAAGAGAATGAGAAGATCTCTGCGTTGAGGATCTCTGATTTGTTCAACGTCTCAACGATTCCCTATTTTTTATTGTGCTTCGATCTAGTGTTTTGTGTGCAAATTCAAGCGATTTAACTCCAAATCAGGTGGAAACGTTGTGTAATGCAACGATTTGCAAGAAATTTGGATCTTCTAGCATAGCGATTTGAATCTAAAGCACATCGATCTGATTGTTTTGCATCAACGATCTGAGATTAAAAATGATTTACCTCCAATCAACAATGAATAGATAGCGAGTTAATTGCATCTCAGCAAATTGAGCAGTTAGATCACAGCTCAGGGATCAGCTCGTGATCTGCCAATTCAGCGATCTACCAATTCTCTGTGATCTACATCTGCGATCCAACAGGGATCTGGTGCAATTCTCCTATAGCAATCTACATGTAGATCCAGGCTCAAGCTTGTTCCAGGATTTGGATCTTATTGAGGGAGCACAGAATTTGATAGTACCTATTGTGAACCGCAAAAGGCTGAGATTTAAAAAAAAAAAAAAACTTGCCCAGAAAATTGCCTCCGCTGCAACTGCCTCCTCTACAAGCCATGGTGAGAAGGAATTCCGCTGGATAAATCAAGAGGACATTGTGAGGTTCCTGTTGGGTTTTATAGGAGTGTTCTCTCCCCTTCCATCCATGACAATTGAAGATCTGGGGATAGTAAACCGTGAGGTTCTTATGGTGGAGGCATGTCGATGAAGCATGTAGGTGGATTCATGGGAGATCTGGTGTAGATCAATCTGTCCCAACACCCAGAGCTACAGCTGACAAAAGCTTCAGAACTGATGCAAGTGTGCGATCCGATTTTGCAGTTTTAGATCCATTTTTGTAGTTCGTTTTCATCACAATGAAAATATCTCATTCTAAGAAAGAAACTTCATGATCTGCATTTTGGTGATCTCGTTCACATTCGGTGGTCAACCCGAATACCCGATCTCTAGTTCATGCATACAGGCAACTAGATATTTGCTACAAAACAGCTTTTTAAATGACACAGGGTCTATACAATTGTTTATGATGAAGTGACATTCATTTGTAAAAGTTTTGAAAAAAAAAACACTTATTTTAAGAAGTAATTGCATTCAAAGCTTAAAAAGGTTATATTCAGGGAAGTTATTTTTGAGCTTGTAAAAGGAGGTATGAAGATAAGTTTGAACCCTCGAGTGTCAAAATAAATAAATAAAATAGTATCAAAGCTTTTAATAATAGATCAAATTTTTTGGTGTTGGATGTGTTCTTGATTCGTTTGAAATTTGAATAAGGGTATCGAAGGTACACATAGTGCTCCTGTGTGATGGTGATTGTGTTTGTCACATGATACTTACAGATGCTTGAATATAGTAATATGTGTCTAGTTTTGACACATTTAATTTGACAAACAAGCACTCCACATAATTCAAGTTGTCACACTATCAACTCTCATCCACAAAGGGAATTATGGTACACAAGTCAAATGGACACATCAATCTAAGGAGCAACTAGTTTTCAAATTTGAAGATCAAATCAAATTTGAAATCAAACATTAGTTGAACAATATACTTGCAATAGTCATTTTGTAAGTTTACTTGTATTTTTGAAATCGAGTCAAGTTGAATTTGTATTTGGGTGCATTCTCGGTTGAACCCGACACCCTTCATTCTTTAAGTTTAAATCAAGCTTGTTATAAGATCATTGTAAAAACACTTTTTGGGGTGCATAATCAGTTGTGCACGACACCCTAAAATTGGCATATAATCAAGTGAGTGTGAAATAAATTCAATCAAATTCAAGAGAGCGTGAAAACAAGCAAGTTCAACCGAGCGTGACAATGGGTAAAGGAGGAAAGAAATTTCAAAATGATTATCAAAACATCAAAGAACTTCAAGAATCCTTAGAAAAAAAGGAAAATCAAGTTGTTGAACTTCAAGACCAACTTGAAATGAACGAGCAAGTGCTTAAATTCCTTCAACTACAAATTCTTGAAAAGAAAATGAATGATGTTACTTGCAATACAGATAACCTAATACAAGTTTGTGAAATAAAGAGTGTGACTGATGATTCCTTATCTAGTGATGAAAAGGAATCCTTAATAAACGATTTTGAAGATGATGGTTTCAATCTGCTCCAGCATCGACAACATTCTGAACTAGTTCTTGTTCAGAACAATCCTCTCTATAATGATAATGGTGATGATGATGTTTTAGATCAACAAAGCATGCAACAGAAATTTAGTTGGTAAAATGAAAAAGTAGTATCCAATTAATATGAATCTTCCAATCAAGATGAAGCTATCCTTCAATTGTTTTCTTTTGAGTTCAAAGAAGAAAACATTTCAATGGTGCATCAACATGCAGAGAATCAACTTCCAATAATGTCAAAGCAACATCTTCAAAATTATCTTTCCAAGCCCGTCATCAGACCTTGGGAAGAAATTAGATACAACAGACAAAGAAAAGGACTTGGAGATGAAAAATATGTGACTTTTCATATTCCAGACTACTCCAAACCAATTCAGTTTGTGAGTGCAGGATTCATAAATGAAGAATCCAATCAAAAAGTCCATGAAGAAGCTAATCAACAAGTTGATGAAAATCACATGGAAGAAATTCTTGAATGCCAACATTGTCATCGAGTTGGCCATTTGAATACAAATTGTTTTGATCTCCATCCTTGTCAACATTGTGGCAAGAAGAACTATTCATCAGAAAAATGTTCCAAGAGAAATAAGTCTACAAGATTAAAAATTCACTATAGGTGGATCAATCCTTGGGAATGGACATCAACAACAAATAAATTGTATAAGTCTTACCGAAGAGTGAAATCTCAAGTAAAGACTCATCTTGTAGCACATAGTTTTTTTTGTACATGATAGAGTATAACTCCAGTGGTCCCCTTATGGCGTAGCTTTTGAGCATGGCCCTCACGAGATGAGATAACATGTGGATGTTTCCACATGCCCACTTCGAGTTGAAATCTAAATGGTACTCTCTTGCATCTTACATTTACAAAATATTCTTTCTTTTTAAAGGGGGAGTAGATATGGTACAATGATAAAATGGTTAAGGGTAAACCACATGAAAACCCATGGCTTCTCACCTTTCAGCTGACAAAAGGGGGAATATTGATGATGGTTGTCAGACTTCAAGTTTGAACAACAAAATTCTGTAGATGGAAAACTCCAAATATCAAAATGGGAAATTCAAATAGTTTGTAGATGGCAGACTCCAAATGTCAAAAGGAAACAATAGTTTGTAGGTGGCAAGCTCCAAAATTGCAGATGAATAACTATAGTTTGCAGATGGAAAACTCAAAATAGTCTATAGATGGAAGACTAATGAAAACAACAGTCTATGGATGGTAGACTCAAATACATGATGCATTTAGATGTTAATCGATGCATAACAATGTTGATGACTCATTTCAGAAAGAACTTCATTCATTGTAGCATGGTGATCTTCACCAATTAGCAGAAGACACCAGCCTCTTCTAGCTAAATCACTTGGAAAATGATGAAATTGTCAAGCAGATAGGGATTGTTCAGACATGGCAGTTGTTCACTCCAGGATTTTAGTTCATTTCAGATGAACCATTCATATTGACAGTTTTACAAGCATATTTTTCATTGAAGCACAGATGAAGGCTTTTGAAAGATCCATCATATCAGCTTCAGTGAAAAATATGCTTGTAAAACTATCAATATGGATGGTTCATCTGAAATGAACTGAAATCCTGGAGTGAATAGTTGCCATGTCTGAACAATCCCTATCTACTTGACAATTTCATCATTTGCCAAGTGTGTAACACACCATAATCATAATATCGAAATTATGGAAAAGAAGGAACATGTTGATCTTTGAAGGGAAAAATACTCTTGCTACACAGGTCTTCTCTCATGCTTTAAATCAGTTTTATGAATATTGTAATCCTCCTACTATTTCAAAAATGAGGGTTATCAACAGACCAAGGATAGACTTAAACTGTTCAATAGGATTTTTTGATGTGGCATACAAAGATGGATTGGGAGGTGTTGGTATGGTCTTAATTATCAAGCCTGGTTACCAATGCAAACTGAAATTAGCTATTAGACATGGTTCAAACAATAAAGTTGAACTTATGGCATGCCGGGGTCTCTTATGGCATGCTAGAAGACGTGGTATCTAGATTTTACAAATTGATGGCGATTATAAAATTATTATTGACTGGGAAAATGGTTTACTCGATTTGGCTACTCTGCACATTTCTTCTTGGAAAAATAGAATTGTGGAGATGCGTCTTTATTTTGATAGTCTAACTTTCACTCATATCTTCATGGAGTTCAATAGGGATGCAGACTACTTATCAAAAGAAGTTGTTGGTTTTTTTTATGGTCTTTTATGTTTCAAGGAGTATATTGATGGCTCATGCATCAACTGCAGCTCCTTATCTATTCTCTAGTTTGTTTTCTTGGATTGTTAGTGTTTTGAATGTTGTATCTTATCTTTATCTCAAATCTAGTTTGTACCAAGTTTTTGGTTGATGGTTATGAAGGAGTCAGTTTTATGTTGAAAGTTGAAACATACTTTATCTAGGAAAGTGTACTAGTTGTATGCCGTACAGACTCAAGGATGTAACTTTGATTCTCCATGAATAGCAAGTTACTTTTTTTTGTCTGCTTGAAAAAAAAAGAAATATTACTAATTATATTAACATAATCGTTATCTAGTAGTATATGTTTATCAATGGCTATCTTACTATTTTACTAGTTGATGTTTATTATTGCTCAAATTTGGTGTAATAATAGTAATAATAATAATAATTTTTAAGGTTATGGTTCATGAGACCCCCTTTTTTTGTGGAAAAGGGACCATGGATTGCTAAAGTCTACCCCTTTTGGTAATTTTTAAATTGTGGAAAATAAGGTCACTATATTGTAATTATTTGGGATATAGAGTATGGAAAGGTTAATCGATAATGTGGGTATAAAAAAGAGTATTTAGTAAAAATATGGGATATCTGGTAAAGATAAGGTTTTGTAATTGTAAATATGCATATATTTTTAATATGTTACAAATGCAAGGGCTATGACATAGTTTTACTAAATGAATCCCATAACACTCAACCACCTAGTGATATAATATTATCTAATGCTAATGGAAATAGATGAAATTTAATTAACAATTGAGAAACATTCTATTTGAAGATGAAAAATCATAATTAACGTGACAAAGCACAGCATTCCAAATTGATTACAATCCCCGAACACTCTACCACAAGTAGCAATCCAATATTAACTAATGCTAATGGAAAAAAATCAAATATATTTAATAGTTGAGAAACAATCTAATTGAAGATGAAAACTCATAATTAACATGATAAAGCATTGTAAATTAATTACATTAGTAAAACTCAATTACATATCAGTAAGAAATATTACTAATTTATATGCACATAATCATGGTCTAATAGTATATGTTTATCAATTACTATTTGATTATATTAGTAGTTTATGTCTTTCATTGCTCAAATTTAGTTTAATAACAATAACAACAACAACATCAATTGTTGAGGTCATAGTGTATTTAAGACCCCTTTATTTATGGGACGAGGAACCTATGACCTCTCTTAAAACTAAGTAATAAAAAATTTATCATTTTGTATATGTGGAGGCTTCACTATGTTGACCAATATCTTATCATGTTCATTCATGTAAAGTAATTTTCAAATTCTGGAAAATAAGGTTAATATATTATAAGTATTGAAGGATATAGAATATAGACTGTTTATGGTATTAGGGGTATAAAAAAGAATATTTAGTAAAAATATGGGATATCTAATAAAAATATGGTTTTGCAATTGAAAAAATGTATATTCTTTAATGTTCAACTAATGCAAGCACTATGGCATAATTTTAGTGAATTAAACTTTCTAGATTTAACTATTTAATGATAAATTTGTTTTTGAAAATTCAATTTAATCCTTTAAAATCAACTTCGATTATGTTATAATATATTTTTTTAAATATTCAATAAATAAATTAAAATGGATTTTATTATATTTTTAATTTTTCAATTCATAAAATATAGAAATAAACCTACTTAGATTATTTATTTATAGAAATATTAAACTCTAAAAATAGGTAAAAGTTGAATACATCAATAGTCATTTTTAAAAAATTTGTATTTCCTTAGCATTATTTGATCATTCGAAGTAGTTTCGTTAAATGTTTTCCATAATTTTTTATTTTATGAGTGAACATGAATTTTTTTAATTATTTTTTTAGGAACAAATGTTACAACATCTCCCCATACTATACTATAGAGCACCGAGACTTGGTGCAATAAAATGATACTTATATAAAATAACATGTATGAATATGTACAAAGAATATCTTAATTTGTTTTCATAGTAAAAAGTCTATATTTATATTATAAATATATGCAAGTGTCTTGAAAGACCCAAGAGACACAACACAGGTAAATACAATTCATAAGAGCAACAACATTCCCAAGCCCAAATAAGGAACCATAGAAATTATCTAGCAAATCTACGAGACACACCACCCAAGAAAATACATAATAAAATAGTATCCAAAGTATAGATGGCCATAGAACGACCCATCATAGTCACAACAAGCCCAGAAATAGGTACTACGACCCTTGGGAATGACACTGCTCTAGAGATTATCATAAAAAATATCCCACCACAAACTCTTAGCAGCTAAAGCCTAGGAAAACAAAGGAATTTTTTTAACCTCCTACCCAACCAAATGCTTAGTCCTAGATAAAGAGGCCCAATTAACCAAATGATATTTGGATTTAACGGCTCACCCACACCAAAGAAATTTAAAAACTCTACCTCTAATACCCATTCAAATGGACTTCAGAATCTTGCACAATGTAAACCAATAAACCAAATGATTTACAGGACCGATTTCACTAGAGTTAATTTCCCCCCTAGAGATAGCCACTGCACACACCAATGATTTATCCTTTTGCCGAATCCCTTTTGTTGAATCTCTTCAATAACCACTACTAATCTCCTATAAAGTAGTTGTTATGTTTAATAAAAAAAACCCAAATACTTTGTCGCATGGCAACATGTTATTAGGTTTAATGAAAAAACCCAAATACTTTGTCCCATTAATTAAGGGGGGCACCCGAAAAGGAAGTTCATGGCTGCCAAATATGATCTATAATCTCATCATCCAAATCATGTTCTAGGAAAATAGACTTAGACTCACTAATAATCAAACCATTCGCTTTACATAAAGTGTACAGAATCTACTTGTATATTAAGAATTCTTCCACCTTAGAGACCCAAAAAGCATAACATCATTCATGAATAAAACCTGAGTGATCCCCATAAGAGTTGAAATCTTAATCCAATTAATATGTCATATCTACTTATGATCTTCAATCAATCTACTCAACCCCTCAATAATTAATCGAAAGAGTAAAGGGGTTAAGGGGAATCTGTAACGAATGCCTCTAGACCCCTTAAAACATTTAGTGGATGCACCATTGAAAATAACATCATAATTAGCAATATAGAGACCATCATCCAATTAGTGGCCTCCACACTAAGGCCAATTTGGAGAAGGACCAAATATAGGAAGCTCCAATCCACTCCATCATATGCCTTAACCAAATCCATCTTAAGGGCCAAAGCTTTCATCGTATGAACTTTAATCTGACTCTTCTCAAGAAAACCAAATTGTTTCCTTATATATATATATTGATAAAGGGGGCTCTAGCCAAATCACAATGATCTTGGAAGTGACCTTATAAATCAAGTTGCATAAAGAAATCGGACAGATATCATTAAAAGACTAAGTTTAGAGCCCTACGCAATGAGTGCAATCAAAGTATAGTTCAGGAACCAGATATCTTGCAAAGATCTTGGACTACTCCATCACCCCCAAAATGTTAGGATCCATCACATAAAAAAATTCAATAAATAACTCCAAGGTTTTGTTGGAAATATGTATTTATGAGCTAATAGCATATCTAACTGCGCTGACTCTGTCAGTCACCCTGTCAGTATTTTTGTGTTAGCGTGCAAAGTCTACAATGTCATTCTGTCAGTAAGTTTGAAGCCAATCTGGTGCAAATCAACTTTGTATTAATGTAACCGCGTTAGTAGTTCGCATGTCAAGAATTCTTAGGTACGAAATAATTGCAGTGTTTAATGCAATCATGTAGCTTCCAGGTGAAGCGATCTTAAGTCGGTTGTTATGAAACTCTATAAATAGATCATATAGTTGAAACTCTATGAGAGAGATGTGTGAGGGAAGAAGAGAAGAACCGAAGAGTCGTGAATTGTATGAAGAGCTCAAGATCTGTGAGAGTAAAAGATCAAGTGAAAAATCATTTCCATGTATTGAGGTGTTGCACAATTTACTATGGTAAATATATAATTCTATAGTTTTATGTTTCATTCTCAAGAATGTTTAATATTGGAAGTCGCACATCTTCTCCATATTTACTTGTGTGAATGTTGTTTACATTTACATGCTGTAAAAGAAATCAAGATTTCCAAATAGTTCACCGTAGTGAAAGTTCTATTTTAACAAGGACTAACTTCGCGTAATATGTTTTAAGTTGTTATGCCTTAGAAAATATATTTCATGATAAAGTTTGTTTAAGTGATCCGCAAAGTATTTGATAAGTCCGCGAAGTAATGTATTGCGAAGTTAACTGCGCATTTATCCGAAGTTCAACTACGCAGTTAATATGCGAAGTTAATTTTTGAGAAGCTTGTGTTTAGTGAAGTGTTTGTTAGGCGCAGTCTTGAGCAAAGAAAAAGAAGTATGTCACTCACTATGAAGTTCAAATATTCTTGACTACGTGGTGTGCTTTTCCCTTGATCTGGAATCAGAGCTTGGTTTACGGAAAGAAGGAATTCTATTTATAAGGGAAGAGCGATTAAGAATGGCTTCCACTTCGGGTAATTTGCAAACTCCAATATTTTCTAGTAAAAATTATGAATATTGGTCTCTAACTATGAAATCTTTGTTTAGAGGTCAAGATGTATGGGAAATAGTCCATAATGCTTATGCAGAACGAGCAGATCTAGCAGCATACAACAATCTCACACAAGCTGAGAAGGATGTCTTGAAGGAAAAGAGGAAGAAAGATGGAAAGGTGTTGTTTCACATACATCAAACAACACATGAATCCATACTCCAAAGAGTAGCAGCAACGACGTCAACTAAGAAAGCGTGGGACACACTGGAAAATTCCTATCAAGGCTTGAACAAGGTAATGACTGCCAAACTACAAATTCTTAGAAGAGATTTTGAATCTCTGTCAATGAAAAATTCAGAGTTTGTAGAATCATTCTATACTCGTGTTATTGGTCTGGTTAATCAAATAAAGTCTCATGGAGAAAATCTAGGTGACCAAAGAGTTGTTGAAAAAGTTCTTAGAGTTCTTCGAAAGAAATTTGAATCTTTAGTTGTGATCCTAGAGGAAAACAAAGATACGCCCCAATTTAATATTGATGAGTTGCAAGCCTCATTACTCAATCATGAACATAGAATCAACAGTACAGATACATCACTGGAATGTGCATTCACAACATAGTCATCCATAAGTCATGGAAGAGGCAGAGGAAGATCAAACTCTAGAGGTAGAGGATGAAGTTATTTCAGAGGAGGTTGCAGCAGCATCCCTGCACATGTCGCCGGTAGAGGTCAGAATCAGATCCCCAGTCAGCCAAGTTGACAAAGGTATGATAAATCAAAAATTCATTGTCATTACTATAAGAGGTTTGGACACTTCGCATATGAATGCAGGAAGAAGCAGTATGACCAAGGAAAGCAAGTTGAAGGTCAGTCAAGCAACAATAGCACTATGAACAACTGACTGTTCTTAGCATGCGCATCTCCACTTGAATGCAATATTGTCCAAGAAAGTCCAAATGACATATGGTATTTAGACTCAGGATGTAGCAATCACATGACTGGTAAGTTAAACTATTTTCTAGTCTAGATAAATTAGTTCAAACTTATGCCACACTTGGAAATAATATTCAAGTTATTGTTTTGGGTAAGGGTACTGTTGATATTCTAACCAAACAGGGGGAACATAAATTTATGCCCGATGTTTATTATGTTAAAAGTTTGATGCATAACTTGATGAGTATTGGACAACTGATGGAAAAAGGTTACAGAGTTCACATGATAGGAAAGCATTGTCTAATCAAGGACATATATCCAAGCAATCACTTAATAGCTGAAGTACAGATGAAAAGCAATCACTTGTTTCCTTTGAGGATAAGACCAATCACAAAAGGAAAAAAAACTCAAGTTGTTCATGCATGTCAGAATGAAAGTTCTGGATTTGCGTTCAAAGTAGAAAGAAAAGAAGCATACATTCACTACGACAAGGAAGGAAAAGACAGTGCAATGCAAGCTGCATTTCAAAAAGAAATTCAGGATGAATCTTGATTGTGGCACTTTAGATTTGGACATTTGAATTTTGGTGGGATGAAGCTAGTACATATGAAGGACATTGATACGAACCGTTACACCAAAACTCTGAGGTGTTAGTGAAGGCCGCCCACTAGGATCTTAACATCCCACCACGCTCTGCAGTCCAGACTCTGGGCTGGATGTGCGCCTGTACGGTGGTGTCTCCTATGAGCCATACGAGCCCCAGACGAACATTGCAATGTCGGCGTTTCCACCCACTCTGTGACTCAAACCTGGGTGGAGGCTCTGATACCAAATGATACAAACCATTACACCAAAACCCCGAGGTGTTAGTGAAGGCCTCCCACTAGGATCTTAACAGACATGGTAAAAGGATTGCCTTTGATTGAAAAGCCAGAGAGAATTTGTGAAGGCTGTATTTTTGGAAAACAACACAGAGAGAATTTTCTAGTCAGAAAATCATAGAGAGCTCACACACCACTTGAAATTGTGCAATCTGATATTTGTGGACCAATGCAAACACCATCCGTGGGAGAATGCACTTATATTTTCACCTTTATTGATGATTTCACAAGAAAAATCTGGGCATATTTTCTAAAACATAAATCTGATGCATTTGGTTTTTTTCAACAGTTTAAAGCACTTGTGGAGAAGCGGAGTGGTTACATCATCAAGATATTAAGAATATATAGAGGTGGTGAGTATGTTTCAAATGATTTCTTAATTTTTTTCAAAAATCATGGCATACAGAAGCAATTCACTGCGTAGTACACACCGCAGCAGAATGGTATCGTAGAGAGGAAGAACATAACCATTATGGAGATGGCGTGCAGTATGTTGGAAGCCATGCATCTATCAAATGAATACTGGGATGAAGCAGTGGAAACTGCTTTATACATCATGAATCGATGTCCGACGAAGAGCGTGAAGAACAAAGTTCCACAGGAACCATGGATAGGTATGAAACATAGTGTTTCGCATTTAAAAAATTTTGGTTGTGTAGCATATGCACATGTTCAAGATAAGATAAGAAGGAAATTAGTGTGAAGAACCTACAATAATTAATTCATGAGAATACGCGAGATAGCAAAAATAGAAAAACTCAGAATCGCTTTTATTGATCACAGGTCACTTCCAGGGGGCAGCCTCCTTTGAGCAAGCTCAATACAAATAAATTCACCGTACGTTCATTGGTCTCAACACAAACTTATATACTAAGTCTAGGCACCAATACCATGGGTCAATACCATATGTCAATACAAACCATGGGCCAATACAAACTATGGATCAACAATTACTACAGGACGACTTACAAAACGTATGCGTCCAACAACAATAAGACAAACTATGGACCAACAAATACTATGGGACGACTTACAAAGCATATGCGTCTAACAAAAATATACTAACAAAGTAAATAGAACTGTTGACATGGGTTCCTAACAATTAGATAATAAAGGAAAAAAATGCATTTTTATTGGGTATTCTGAAGACACAAAATAATACAAGTTGTATGATCATGTTGCAGGAAAATTAATTATCAGTCGATATGTTTAGTTTGTAGAAAATGAAGCATGGGATGGAACTATAGAGAAGAATGTGAAAATGGTGTCACACGTTGAACATGATGACATCGCAGAAGATGTGATTGAGACTCCGCATGTGAATCATAACTTCGCAACTCCGTCTATTCCTAGGACTGCGCATCATGTTTCAGCACAAGGAACTCCGACACAAGTCACAGTTCAAGCAACTCCAACAAGCACACCAAGTGCGCAACAAACTCTATCAAGAAGTTCGCACAGTTCAACACCAACAACTCCGACAAAGACAAGAAATTTACGTGAGATATATGAGACTTTTACGCCTAATTCATTCTCATTTTTTGCATTATTTTCTCAAGTTAATGATCCTCTAACATTTGAAGAAACTATTGAAGATCAAGTTTAGGCACAAGCCATGGATGAATAAATAGAATGTATTGAGAAGAATCAAACATCGAAATTTGTTGATGTCCTAAGGACAAGTATGTGATAAGCGTAAAATGGATTTATAAGACCAAGCAAGATGCTGATGGAAATGTGCAGAATCATAAGGAAAGATTGGTAGCAAGAGGATTCACACAGCAACCTGGCATAGATTTCAATGAAACTTTTGCACCTATAGCTCGAATGGACACAATCAAAACAATTTTGGCCATCGCGGCTCATAAGACATGCCATGTTTATCAAATGGATGTTAAGTCTGCATTTTTAAATGGTTATTTGGAGGAAGAAGTATATGTGGAGCAGCCACAAGGCTATGAAGTCTCGGGACAAGGACACAGAGTATACAGACTGAAAAAAGGCACTTTATGGTTTGAAGCAAGCTCCTAGAGCTTGGTACAGTCACATTGAATCACACCTCTTTCAAAATGGATTTCACAAAAGTGAATGTGAGCCAACGATGTACACAAAAATCAACAAGAAAGTTAATAAGATAATTGTATATTTGTATGTAGATGATTTAATATTTACTGGTGATTTTGGCATAGAATAATTTAGATTAGTCATGGAAAGTGAATTTGAAATGACTAATTTGGGGCTTATGAAGTATTTTCTAGGCATTGAAGTCCAACATACTGAAAATGGTATATTTATATCTCAGTCGAATTAGGCAAGTGATGTCTTGAACATATTTAAGATGTTAAATTTCAAGACAACCCCAACACCAATGATAATGGGTTTGAAATTGAGCAAGGATGATCATGGATCCAATGTAGATCCTACATTGTTTAAAAGGCTTGTTGGCATCCTTATGTATCTTACAACAACAAGGCCAGATATCATTTATGGAGTTAGTTTAATCTCAAGATTCATGGAGTCACCAAAAGAATCTCATTGGCAAGCAGGTAAAAGAATTCTGAGGTATGTAAGTGGAACAAAAGACTTTGGTATTTTGTATTCACTCTCAGAAAATTTGAAACTCATTGGATACACGGACAACGACAATGGAGGCAGCATGGATGACAGAAAAAACACATCTGGGAACACATTTCATGTAGGAACAGGTGTTGTATCATGGGCTTCAAAGAAACAAACCATAATAACTCTTTCTTTAGTAGAAGCAGAGTATGTTGCAGCTACAAGCACTGCATGTCAAGCCGTTTGGATGCAGAGGATGTTAAGTGATCTATCGCAGAACCAACAAGAACCAACAGTCATTTACTGTGACAACAATTCAGTTATCGCACTGTCAAAGAATCATGTGTACCACAAGAGAACCAAGCACATCGACACAAGGTATCATTTTATCAGAGAATTGATAAACAATAAAGAAATTTGTTTAGAATTTTGCAGTTGTGAATATCAGGTAGCAGACATATTTACAAAACCATTGGCAAGGGACACATTATGATATATGCGAAGTTGTTTGGGAGTGACAAGTTCTGCACAGTGAACTTCATCACGCACATCACATGTTTCAGCTCTGAAACATTTTGTAAAATTTTATTTTTGTTAATGATCCCCATCCACTCATAATTAAGGGGGAATGTTGGAAATATGTATTTATGAGCTGATAGCGTATCTAATTGTGCCGGATTTGTCAGTCGTTTTGTGTCAGTGTGCAGAGTTTGCAATGTCAGTCTGTCAGTAAGCTTGCATCCAAACTAGTGCACGTCAAGTTTGTATTAATGTAACCCCGTTAGTAGTTCGCATGTCAAGAATTCTTAGGTAAGAATTAATTACACGGTTTAATGCAATTCTGTAGCTTCCAGTTGAAGCGATCTTAAGTCGGTTGTTATGAAACTCTATAAATAGAAGTTTACTATGGTAAATATAGGTGTTGCGCAGTTTACTATGGTAAATATATAATTCTACAGTTTTATGTTTCATTCTCAAGAATCTTTAATATTGCAAGTCGCACATCTTCCCCATATTTACTTGTGTGAATGTTGTTTACATTTGCGGGCTGTAAAAGAAATCAAGATTTCCAAATAGTTCATCGTAGTGAAAGTTCTATTTTAACAAGGAGTAACTTCTAGTAAGATATTCACTGCACAGTAGAAAGTCGATCCGCGCAGTTAGTCTGGCTCTTAGATTGGGCACAAGTTGAAAATACCGATTTGATATCATCCACCGATCATACTTGATCAACAATACTAGCACCTTCCTTTCAGAGAAAAAACGAGGGTACTTTTGAATGATATGCATCTAATCAATGATGGAAGCTGAACCGGGATCCCTACCGACCTAGTTCGAAATATGTTTACCTGCCAAATTATGAAGCTCCCAAATAGAGTTTTGTATCTGCCTACCCTCATCAAAACGGTGAAAGTATTTGGAGTCAGGGAAAATTTTAAGAACCCCCCCAAAATTTCTATGTATAATAATTGGGCTAATCCCCATGATACATAGGAAAATATGAAGGCTATTTTATCAATTAAATAATACGTATATATAATTTTTTGGCAAATGTCACACCAAATTATATAATATTGTAAAATCTCGGCGAATCTTTTATTGAATTATAAAATCTTGTAAAAACTTGGCGAATCTTTCACTAAATTATAAAACCTTGTAAAGTCTTGGCGAATCTTTTATTAAATTATAAAACATTATGAAGACTTGGCGAATTTTTCAATAATGCATAAACCACATATAATAATAAAACAACATATTCATTAAACTACAATATCCTAGAGAAAGAGCCATTATACAGTACTTGTTGAATTAAGATAATTTTTATTTGATTTATTTCCTATTCACATAGGATTTATTCAATCAATTCCATTATGATACAATTACATCAAACTAGGTTTGGCTAAAATCCATGTTTTTCCATTCTCCTAAGTAACCAAAAGATCAACCTACAAGTTGTTATTGCAATCACATAAAATACCATCTATAGAGTACTCTGAAGTCTCAAACCCTTTGACCAATTCATATGCATCTAAAACCTCAAATCCTAGTCATTAAGCTAAAGAAGGGTGATAAAATTAAGAAAAATCCATGTGGAAGCTCAAAGAAGGGAGTAGAAACTAGAAAGAACAAGAGTTGCACACAGATTGGTCACTGCCTTGTGGAAATACAAACAATAATAATATTATAAATATATACAAAACAACATCAAAATTAACACATTTACAATATCAAAATTAACTTTGTGGAAAGTATGATATTCAACTTCAAACAAATTTAAGGAAAAATATATTCCTACATCCCATCACAACCAATTGCTCAAAGATTGATAGGAAAACTCTATTGTGATAATGTTTATACATAGAGTTAACCCTCTTCTTGGGATTGTTCAAGGCCACATACTACCTATTAATATGAATGAGCATTAGTCTATTAACAAGGGTATATTGCAACGCTATTTATAGCCATATAGATCTATCCACGGGTCACAAATGCCTCAACACAAAAGATCGATCCATCTTTTTTCATTCAATGTGTGTGAGGGGAAAAACATTAGTATTTTCCCAACAAACCATTGAGATTAAATGCTTGGAAAACATGGTCTAATCACCAAAAATCACCACAGTTGTTGTACACATTTGAATACATGATAATAGTAAGGAAAAATAATTGAGTGGTGTGTATTTACGTCCCTCTATGGATGCCAATAGCTTTATCCCTCTAGTTTGACTACTAGGCACCTCAAATAAACTCCTCAACACCAATTTGCATCTCAAAACTTGTAATAAAGCTTATTGCTACCTGCTGTTTCTAGCCACATTGTATCACAAGCTTAGTGTCTATTTGTATATAAGGTGTTTCCAACCACATTGTATAAAAAATTTCTAAACCTGGTGTATGTCTCCTCTGCATTCCCTAATAACTTGGCACATTTACAATATCAAAATTAACTTTGTGGAAAGTTCTGTAACCAATTTTCAGAAGGCCAAACAACATCAACTAATTTCTCCTCCCATTGTGCATCATTCAGATAAGTGTATATCTTTTTTCTGAGCAATCTCTACCATGCAACATGAGCAGATTATCCTATTACCTAAGTTGAAAATGTTTGTCAAATGTGACCAGCACCAAAAAACTTTATGAACTTATGTATATGGCATGTGGTTTATAATATAATTACAATTTTATTCTGAGAAAAAAAACATAGCATGTGGAAAATTTTGTATAGCAAGTTTATCTTATGAAAATCTTGTTACAATTACAAAAGAAAAATTAACATCAACTTCAGTTTCCTCTATTGGGATGTAGCAGTCACAAAATCGCATCCATTTCATTATAAATTTTTTGTTGTGCAACAAAATCTCATGACAATTATAAAAGAAAAATCAACATCAGCCTCAATTTCTTCCATTCAAGTGTAGCAATCACAAAATCTCATCCCTTTCATTATCAATTTTATGTTGTGCAATAAAATTCCTATAAGTTGTACAGTGCAATTCAATGTAAAATTCCAGCAAGATATTAACACATTGAAAAGAAATTGATTGAGTGCGTCACATATTAGAACAATTTCCAAGCAACAAATAAACATGCACTCTGCATTTTATATCTTAGATATGCAACAAGAGTACATTAAAAAATAGATATTAAGTTTTCCACTAAGACTTCTATAATAAACTTATGAATGTTTGAGTAGGAGATATGTAATAGAACATTTTTACTATTTCTATTTAAACAGTTCATTCTCACCAACAATAGATTTTGAAATAGAGAAAAACCTGTGTAAAATACTAAAATTTAATAATCGAACATTTCAGACTACAAAGGAATGGAGTCCATCATCGGGGAAAACACAATGCCCCACAGTTGTTATCTCTAAAGTAGAAGAGGACCCTTTATAGCTTCCTACCCTGCGCCTTCTCCCCTGTCTCTTAGATGGAGGAACTTGCATGTAGTGTCAATATATAGGGTATCATATATTCCTAGCCGGAAGGAGGAACATTCCTTTAGGGTATCATATATTCCCTCAATGCTATCATCTTTCATGCAAACGAGGAAGTGTTAGGAACCCATGTCAACCCTTCTCTTTACTATGTTAGTATATTGTTGTTGGACACATATGCTTTGTAAGTCGTCCCATAGTATTTGTTGATCAATAGTTTATATTAGCCCATAGTATTGACCCATAGTATTGGACGCATATGCTTTGTAAGTCGTCCCGTAGTATTATATGTCCCATGGTTTTGATCCATAGTATTGGGCATAGACTTAGTATATAAGTGTGTGTTGAGGTCATTGAAGGCATCATGAAGTTAATTGTATTGAGCTTGCTCAAAGGAGTTTGCCTCCTCGAAGTGGCCCGTGATCAATATAAAAGTGATTCTGAGTTCTATTATTTCTGATATCTCGTGTATTTGCATTAATTAATTATTGCAAGTTCTTCACATCTTGTATCAGAGCACTTTCTTGGGCTTGCTGGGTGAAATTTCTGCCAAATTTTTTTTCGCATCTGTTGCAGGTTCAGATTTGGGAATAACCCCTATCTACTTAACTGTGGAAATTACTTGGGCATAATCCCTAAAACTCATTGTGAGGAGTACCACAGGAACCCCAAAGTAGCTGGCCCATTGAGAGGACCTACCAGCGAAAAGGGAAACGACCCCTACCTGATTGACTAGTTCCCACCCGTGAGGTAAACCAAGAGCTGTCGTTTGTGGCAAAGCGATTATCAATTTTACCTGAGCCATGGAGTGAGGGGTACTGCCCCAATACGCAAGCTGTCAGACAGCATTGGTGGCTGAGTGAATCCCCTGAACCGATAGGAAGCCGCACATACCTGGGGTCCATATCTATTTTCAGCTGAACTGTTTCCAATCACTTCCGCTCCAGATCCAGCTGTTTCAGATCTATTCTGAAATTCGTTCCATATCCAGTCGCCATTTCAGATCCAGCCGTTTTCGATCCCTTCCATACCGTTGTAGATCCATCTATTGCAGATCCCTTCCGCACCGCTGTTGTCAATTCATTTCAACTTTGTTTTCCCTGAAACTTCATTGACATCCCTGCAATCCCTTCCCCACCACTGTTGTCAATCCATTTCAACTTTGTTTTCCCTGAAACTTCACTAACATCCCTGCAATCCCATTCTGCATATTTCATTCCTGAAGACCCTATCCCAAATTCCACTTTCCAAGACCAGAAATCCCACATTTGTCTATTTTTAGGGTTTTCCATAACTCCTTCAATTTTCACCCAAACGCCTTTAAATTTTGCCACCGTTTTCCTTTCCTAATTCTACTTCTTTGTGCCTCTCTACCAAATTTTCTCATTCTTTCACCTCGCTTCTGAAATCCCCATTTTTTGCTTCCTTGTCCATCAGAAAGTGTCCAAAACCTAGTCATACCCCAATTACCCATCCGATTTTTTCCCAAATCCAAATCTTCCTTTACTAAATAAGCTTTTGTTTGTGTTTTTCTATCCATTTCCCAAAATAAATAAAAAACTCTTGGTTGTGGTTGTCACCCGCGCAGGAGCAAACACCATGGAGGAAGCACTTGCAGCCATCCAAACCAAACTCCAAGATCTAGATGAAAACTTTCTCAACCTCCATCTTCAGCATTCAGCCATGAACAATAACCGACAGCCAGAATCTTTTGCAGCCACCAGGTTCTCTTCTTCCAGCAATTTTTGTGGGCCGAAGCTTGATTTTCCTCGCTTCAATGGTACTGATCCGACTGGATGGATATACCGAGCAGAACAATATTTTAGTCTGCATAATACTTTTGATTTCCAGAAATTTCCACTTGCATCCTTTCATTTGGAACAAGAAGCCCTTCAATGGTACCGTTGGTACATCAAAGCTCATCCCGAACCAAACTGGACAGATTTTTGCCAACTCCTTTTGCCACGATTTGGTCCTAGTGCTTTTGATGACTTCACAGGAGCACTCACTAAACTTCACCAAATTGGCACAGTGAGAGAGTATCAGACAGAGTTTGAGAAACTGGGCAATCACACAGAAGGATTGTCGGATGAATTCTACAGGAGTTGTTTTATCAGTGGTCTCAAGGATGAAATCCGCTCAGAGGTCAAAATGTTCTGTCCCAACACAATGATGGAAGTCCTAGGGTTGGCTAAGTTGGAAGAGGACAAGATCGCAGCTCAATAATGCTTCGAACCCACCTTTGTTCCCTTCAGAAATAGGGGTTCCCAATGACCTCACATCATGCATGCTCCTCAACCAACTCCTATCAAGCATTTGTCTGAAACGGAGATTTAGGCACGCCGAGAAAAAGGGCTTTGTTATAATTGTGATGAGAAATTCACTCGGGGACATAGATGTGTTCAACAAAAGCTCTATCTCTTGGATGTGGATTCTCCGCCTTCCTCAGAACTTGATGAAGAAGCTCCAGATACAGTAGATGATCAGGTAGACATTCAACACCCGCCTGTTGACACCCCATCTCAAGACGACCCACCCAAGATCTCTCTCCATGTTGTAACCGACGTCACCACCCCACAAACAATGCGAGTCAGGGGATACTTCAAGAAGCTCCCTCTTACCATACTCATTGATTCTGGTAGCACTCATAACTTCATTGACCCTCGGATTGCCAAACAAGCTGATTGTTTTGTCCATCCTTGCTCCAACTTTGAAGTCATAATTGCCAATGGGGACACCTTACCTTGCAAGGGGAAGTGTCACAATGTGCGTATCTCTATGGAAGATTATAACCTGCACTCTGACATGTTTTCCTTGTCCTTAGGCGGATGTGATGTGGTTTTGGGTGTTCAATGGTTACGCACACTTGGCCCCATCTTATGGGATTTTGCGGAACTTTGGATGCAGTTTTCAGTCAATGGGGCACAACACAAATTAATGGGCTTCCAACCAGGGTCTCTCTGCATCATCAGTTCACATCGCCTGGAAAAAATCCTTAAGAAGAATTCACATGGTGTCATCGCTCAGCTCCATTCCATTCAGATGCATCCATCAACGGTCTCCACTACTTCCTTGGATAGATATGCAGGTGTCTTTGCTGAACCAATGAGCTTGCCGCCTTCAAGAGACCTTTCCGGTAAGAATTTAGTCGCATATACCTCTCAGAGGGAACTGATGGCTATTTTGCATGCAGTACAGAAGTGGCATCCATACCTATTAGGGAATTATTTCTGCATCAAGACTAATCTCCGGAGTCTGGAAAATTTTCTAGAACAATGGGTCTCCTACCCAACACACCTGAAATGGGTTATCCCTATGAGATCACTTACAAGAAGGGTAAGGACAATATGGTGGTAGATGCTCCTTATCGCACAATTGATGACCCAGTTTCTCTTACAGCTCTTTCTCTACTTGTTCCAAATTGGTTGCAATATGTTCAACAGGGCTATCTCTTCTATGAACTCCATGCTTCTTCATCAGCAGGGCACTCTGGGTTCTTCAAAATGTATGACCGGGAACAATGTAACTTCTTTTGGCAGGGACTGAAAATGACAATTCAACAGATGGTGGCTGACTGTGATACTTTCCAGGTCAACAAGGGTGAAACGACACTCCTTTCGGGATTGCTCAAACCCTTTCCCATCCCTACACAGCTTTGGCCAACTATTTCTATGGATTTCCTAGCAGCGCTCTGGTGGTACAATACCACATCTCAAAGGACACCATATGAAGCAGTCTATGGACATACACCGCCAGTTCTTCTTCCATACACCCTTAGCAACTCCCCAGTTCAGGAAATTGACTCGGTTATTTGCAACCGCAATCAGATTCTTCTCATTCGGCAAGACAATCTTCACATGGCCAGAATTCTCCTGAAAAAATAAGCCGGTTAGCACCGTTTTGAGCGCATTTTCCATGCAGCTGATAGGGTTTGTCTTCGTCTACAGCCTTCCAAGCAATCCTCCCTGACACTCCAAATGCGTCAGTGGCCCGAAATGCAACCCAGGGATGCTACCGGGGAACCACTCCTTCAGATTCTGCAACAATTTCTCCAACCAAAGCTTTGAGGACAAAGCTTTTTCTAAGGGAGAGGGGATGTTAGGAACCCGTGTCAACCCTTCTCTTTACTATGTTATTATATTGTTGTTGGACGCATATGCTTTGTAAGTCGTCCCGTAGTATTTGTTGATCCATAGTTTATATTAGCCCATAGTATTGACCCATAGTATTGGACGCATATGCTTTGTATGTCGTCCCGTAGTATTATATGTCCCATGGTTTTGACCCATAGTATTGGGCATAGACTTAGTATATAAGTTTTTGTTGAGGTCATTGAAGGCACCGTGAAGTTAATTGTATTGAGCTTGCTCAAAGGAGGTTGCCCCCTCGAAGTGGCCCGTGATCAATATAAAAGTGATTCTAAGTTCTATTATTTTTGATATCTCATGTATTTGCATTAATTAATTATCCCAGGTTCTTCACAGGAAGAAACTACTCATCTTTCAAGTAAAGGGAGGAAAATTCAGATGATTCTAGAATAAAAATACAAATCCAACGTTACTCCAACTGCATATTAGGACCCTACCATCCCACATGAGCCTAAATTTTGAAGATAATAAAATCAACTCCACTTTAATCTTTGCATATAAAAACCATTTTTCATGGATTAATAAAATTCATGTCATTGTCAAAGCATGTTCCAACCTGTGGCCTTGGTTTCCTAGCATTGAAAAGTGTAGGAGAAGCATGGGTGACCAATGTTGTGACAATATATGATAAGTTTTGATAGCTCAATCAATGTCATTCTTATAAATCCCTACAACAACCCTCATTAACATATGGTCAGGCCTCTCAATAACAACTTCATTGGTTTTTAAAAGATATGATCTCTCCAATGTCTTAAAACCAAAATAGTCGTAATTAAAATACCTATCATAGATTATTTCACTATCCAAACAAGCTGCATTCTGAACATAAATAAGAATTTTTTACAAAATAATAGTCAGCCAAGACTTACAAACACATGCACATTTTTGCACCTAGGTAGACAGCTATTAAATGCATAGTTACCTACAAAACCATTGGACTGTGAAAATTAAATTAATATGATTGTTGTTGAAAGTGTAAGATATAAGAATAGAACCCAAACCTTCTTGATGATTTCATAAACATCATCTACTATCAAAGGAGCCTTCAAACCAGGTCGTTTATTAACATGAGCATACATTTCCTTTATTCTATAAAAGCACCCAACATAAGTGAGGAAATGAAGTTATAGTTAACAACTCTCACAATAATACATGAGCAATATATGAGCATTTTCTTGCTTAAGCTTCATCATAATGAACTACAATCAGAAAATACTTTCAAACATTATAAGAGCTTCTCTCCAATTGTAGAAGTCATCTACAATGAAACTCACAAATGACACAAACACTTGCGTCTCAAAGAATGACTTATTTGTATTCTTGTGAAGATTGAAAACTGTGATTCTGGCAGCCAACTGCAAATCAAAGAGCCAATTAAACCATCAAACCTAAGTGAAAAGATATTCTTCTGATGAAGCATCACTGTTTTTATATTTTTTCCAAGCTAAAGTCTAATTGATATTTTCTCTATTTTCAAGCTAGGAAATTTCAGGGATCAAATGAAATTATGTATTTATTAGAACCCTAAATTCTCACCATGATTGCCTACAAATCACACCCTCTAGGAGGGTGCATGGTAAAAATTCATTAGTTTACCTCTATGTGCCATAAAGAAATGACAAAACCTACCCATACTCTTATCGTATGTTCTCAGAAATATGAAATTTAAAAAGGAACATTATAAATAAGAGCAAAACAAGAAATGGAGATAGAGGGTTTGGGGTGATAATAAATGTGAACCCATACCCCATCTAAATTTATAATATGCACATAAACTGATTTGCAATATACCGATAATGTCAAGGAAATGATAGAAAGAATAATGAAAATGGACGTGGGAATAGAATCAGAAACGGTTCCTTATTCCATTTACTGGTAACATAGCCTGCATTACTTACAATTGTAAACCAAAACATCAATGGACAATGAAATCTAATAGAAATAACTTACCTATGCATAATCGGGATGGTTTGCAGTCATGGCAGCAGCAGTTTCAGTAGCCAACTCATCCAGCTGACTGGTAGTGACACCCTTGTAAACACCAACACATAATTTTTTTGCAACCAACACAGGATCACAATGCTCCATGTTAAGCCCATAGCTCAACTTCTTCAACCGTGTAGTGATCTTGTCAAATTGCAAGCCAAGTGTGTCAAGATCAAGCAAGCACACCACATACATTCTTACAAACTCCTTTTAACCATACTGTCAGTCCCACTGACAAAAAGCTATTTGAATCATGCCCTTCATACTCCATGGTAATCATCAATCAAGAAGGGAAAAACTTATGTACTACACAACAGGGTTACTTATCCCAATCACTGAAGTTGCATTTTTGACCCAACAAGGAAAACTCATGTAATAGTTCTGAATCATGCCCTTCATACAAATTATGTTGATGGCTTTATTATCCACTTCCACTAATCAACAATAGAAAGTTTAATAGCAAAGAAAATGCCCAAATCATGGATTATCTCCCCTGTTTTATAAACTTCCATTTAATAAAGACCTATGTTTTTTCCCTACTAATTGCCCCAACAGCATCTGCAAATGTGTCTTGGACTCTAGGCAAAGAATATTGCCCTATGCAAATTGCTAGGTTAGTTCAGGCAGGACAACCTTGCCGAATAGAGCTTTGTATAAGAATAGGATTTGAAAGTACTCAATTCACACTAATCCTTGCAGAGGCCCATGAAAAGAGTCTTCATTGATATGTGAAAGGATCCAAATCCTAACCAATGCAACATATTAAGCATGAAGTCCCATTCAATCCTATCATAACCCTTGTCAAAATCAATATTTAAAAAAAGAGCCTTTTGGCCAGAAGATGTGGCATGTGGTTACTGGTTAGACCCACCTATTTGAAAATGTGTTAGGAATCTATCAGAGGTGGTGGTATGGGGGATTTTTTCAATGAACGCCTCATCACACTTTTCCCTAAACTTGTTAAATGGAATTTGGTAGGAAGTTGACGTCCTGCCACTCTCCTCAATGTCTCCTACCAAGTTCTAGAAAAAGTTTGGCTAGGTGGATTAAGGTGTTGGTTGTCAGGACAACCAGAAATGATTAAATTGGATTAGAGCATATTATCCTTTGTAACTGCCTAGGAAGATATTTTTCCATTCTATTCTTCTAAATCTATATGCTGAGAGAGCCCATCTAAAAGTGATCCAGATACTTGCACTTACAAGTACTTATGTATGCTATGTTTATTCTGGGACTTATGAATTCTTGCTTGAACATATTCCTATGATTTCCATTCCATCAATGCAAGCAGCTCGGAAGGTAGGTTACATCATAGCACAGTTACATTTAGACTTTAATATGTGAGAATTTTCACTTGAGTGAAAAATTTCCAGAACCTGCCCCAATTATGTGTTCAGATACCGTGTTTGATCTTCACTTAACTCTGTGTTTGAGCCTGCACAAGTAACTGGAATCTTCAACATTTTATATACACCTCGGCATCATCAACTAACACATTTGCATCCTAGAATTTAATTCTACTTGAGGTTTGCAAACAGATATCAAAGAGCACAAGTATTTGAAAACTTGGGTGAATGCTTGGTAACCTTTCAATATATCCAATACAATAGCCTCACCCTGTGACTTAAAGAAGATAAAATATGCCGAACAAAATTCATCATTAATCAAGAGTAACTCATAGTAAGATAATCATCTTGGAAAAGACTGTCCCAGCTAATATCTAAACATACCTCGATAAGATCAATGGTGGAGCTTCTAGAATAGTTCTCCACACTGAATTGACCATAGCAGTGCAAAGAGATGCAAGCTCTCCTCCAAATCTAGTTGATGACATATTATTCTCACATCTAGGATAGTCCAACTGAAACACTCAATAATTTCCAAATAGTTAAAGGATGGGGAAAATCTTAGACTTAAGTTCAACTTATACATCTAAATAGCAAAGAAGAGAGACACCCTGCACAGAAATTCTATGTCCCAACTCCCACCTCACCGTGTTCCACGGCTTCATCTGTCTATGTAGCTACAGTAAAAAAAAACTCCTAAAAATCCTTCAGTTGCTAATGTGATTGCATGAGCCTCACTTGCAACCACTATGGTTGCATTGGTTGCATCATTATCCATGCTCCACTCAACACCTATAATGGCCATCACTTTCACACAATAAGAATTGAGAAGAGACAATGACCCATTACAACTTGTTAGAAATTATGTACTACACAACAGGGTTACTTATCCCAATCACTGAAGTTGCATTTTTGACCCAACAAGGAATACTCATGTAATAGTTATGAATCATGCCCTTCATACAAATTGTGTTGATGGTTTTATTATCCACTTCCACTGATCAACAATAGAAAGTTTAATAGCAAAGAAAATGCCCAAATCATGGATTATCTCCCCTGTTTTATAAACTTCCATTTAATACAGACCTCTTTTTTTCCCGACTAATTGCTCCAAAAGCATCTGCAAATGTGTCTTGGACTCTAGGCAAAGAATATTGCCCTCTGCAGATTGCTGCGTAAGTTCAGGAAGGATAGCCTTGCTGAATAGAGATTTGTAGAAGAATAGGATTTGAAAGTACTCAATTCACACTAATCCTTGCAGAGGCCCATGAAAAGATTCTTCATTGATATGCGACAGGAGCCAAATCCTAACCAATGCAACATATTAAGGATGAAGTCCCATTCAATCCTATCATAAGCCTTGTCAAAATCAATATTTAAAAAAAGAGCCTTTTGGCCAAAAGATGTGGCATGTGGTTACTGGTTAGACCCACCTATTTGGAAATGTGTTACGAATCTATCAAAGGTGGTGGTAAGGGGGAGTTTTTCAATGCAAGCCTCATCAAGCTTTTCCATAAAGTTGTTAAGTGGAATTTGGTAGGAAGTTGACGTCCTGCCACTCTCCTCAATGTCTCCTACCAAATTCTATCAAAATTTTTGCTAGGTGGATTAAGGTGTTGGTTGTCAGGACAACCATAAATGATTAAATTGGATTAGAGCATATTATCTTTTGTAACTGCCTGGGAAGATATTTTTCCATTCTATTCTTCTAAATCTATATCCTAAGAGAGCCCATCTAAAAGTGATCCAGATACTTGCACTTACAAGTACTTATGTATGCTATGTTTATTCTGGGACTTATGAATTTTTGCTTGAAAATATTCCTATGCTTTCCACTCCATCAATGCAAGAAGCTCGGAAGGTAGGTTACATCGGAGCACAGTTACATTGAGACTTTAATATGTGAGAATTTTCACTTGAGTGAAAATTTTCCAGAACCTACCCCAATTATGTGTTTAGATACAGTGTTTGAGCCTGCAGAAGTAACTAGAATCTTCAACATTTTATATACACCTCAACATCATCAACTAACACTTTTGCATCCTAGAATTTAATTCTACTTGAGGTTTGCAAATATATATCAAAGAGAACAAGTATTTGAAAACCTGGGTGAATGCTTGGTAACCTTTCAATATTTCCAATACAATAGCCTCACCCTATGACCTAAAGAAGATCAAATATGCCAAACAGAATTCATCATTAATCAAGAGTAACTCACAGTGAGATAATCAGCTTGGAAAAGACTGTTCCAATCATGACATGCTAATATCTAAACATACCTTGATAAGATCAATGGCAAAGCTTCTAGAATAGTTCTCCACACTGAATTGACCATAGCAGTGCAAAGAGATGCAAGCTCTCCTCCAAATCTAGCTGATGACATATTATTCTCACATCTAGGAGAGTCCAACTACAACAATCAATAATTTCCAAATAGTTAAAGGATGGGGAAAATCTTACCATTAAGTTCAACTTATACATCTAAATAGCAAAGAAGAGAGACACCCTACACAGAAATTATATTTCCCAACTCCCACCTCAACGTGTTCCATAGCTTCATCTGTCAATGTAGCTACAGTAAAACAAATCCTAGAAATCCTTCAAATGCTAATGTGATTGTATGAGCCTGACTTGCAACCACTACGGCTGCATTGGCTACATCATTATCCATGCTCCACTCAACACCTATAATGGCCATCACTTTCACACAATAAGAATTGAGAAGAGACAATGACCCATGGCAGCTTCTTAGAAATTATATACTACACAACAGGGTTACTTATCCCAATCGCTAAAGCTACATTTTTTACCCAACAAGGAATACTCGTGTAATAGTTTTGAATCATGCCATTCATACAAATTGTTTTTATGGATTTATTATCCACTTCCACTGATCAATAATAGAAAGTTTAATAGCAAAGAAAATGCCCAAATCATGGATTATCTCCCCTATTTTATAAACTTCCATTTAACAAAGACCTATGTTTTTTCCCTACTAATTGCTCCAACAGAATCTACAAATGTGTCTTTGACTCTAGGAAAAGAATATTTCCCTCTGTAGATTGCTAGGTAATTTCAGGCAGGACATCCTTGCTGAATAGAGCTTTGTAGAAGAATAGGATTTGAAAGTACTCAATTCACACTAATCCTTGTAGAGGCCCATGAAAAGAGTCTTCATTGATATGCGACAGGAGCCAAATTGTAACCAATGCAACATATTAAGGATGAAATCCCATTCAATCCTATCATAAGCCTTGCCAAAATCAATATTTAAAAAAAGATCCTTTTGGCCAGAAGATGTGGCATGTGGTTATTGGTTAGACCCACCTATTTGAAAATGTGTTAGGAATCTATCAAAGGTGGTGGTAAGGGGGAGTTTGTCAATGCAGGCCTTGGTGAGCTCCTAATGTGGATGCCTAATGAGGGCAGCTATACCAAGAGCCTACTTTAAATGTAAACCCGGGGAATGTACAAACTTGAGAGATGCATGCACTATCTGTGCTCTTATAGGATAATCTCTTGTCACAGTTGGATGTCGGTATCGATGTTCTAAAGATTGTATACTAAATGTGAAAACTAATTATGCTATGGAATTAAATACTGGAAAGCAATAAATCTAATTAAAATAATTAAAGTGTTGAAAGCAATAAATATGTTCTGAGAAATAAAGCAGGGAATCTATTCTAAATAATTAAAATGATGAAGTAATTAGATGTTGATCTGTTCTAAGAAATGAAGATACAAAAACAATAAATCTATTTGAGATAATTAAAATGCTGAAATAACTAAATGCTGAGAATGAAAATACCATAACAGAGCTATTCTACTATTGGGGAAACGAAGTCTGTAACTACTATCTGCGCACAAAATTGGAGTCTTGATCTAACTTATTTTACCAATCTAGAATTGAAATACGATCATTCTATGCTTACCAATCTATTACTAAAAAGTCAAAAGAAACTAATCACGATGAGAAACTGCAGTGAACTTCCAGATCTAAACTATGATATCGAAAGCAAAGCTATTGCACATGCAATCGTTAATAAAAATATGCGTTGAAAGAAAGAACCTAGAGGACTACTGAAATCGTTTTACTGTACTACGAAATGCATTCTAAACTACTACAGAAAACAATGAATCATTCAACGCTCCCATATATCATATAACTATTCATCAATGTAAAACGCATACTTGGAAAAATACCTGCAAATAGGAATCTCCTGACCCACGTGTTGGAGGGGCCCTCCCCAACCCATACTCAGGAGAGAATAAAAACTCAGAAATGCTTGCTAGAATTAATCATCAATCTTCCATTAATATATAAAATCCATGTCGAAATAGAAGTCTATACTTCTCAGTATCTCAATAGTACAGAAAACGTTAAAACTAATGTCTTTCCCAAAAATAATAGCAGGGGCCTCTCGCTACCCGAGAGGTCCATATTTATACGATTTAACTCTGATCCTAACTGATTGTCAAAATGTCAATTCATCTTGAAAGTGGGAGTACGTCCTCTATAAATCAGGAAACAGGGCATCGAGCTTGGTGATCCTTTAGTCTTCTACACGTCCATCTTTTAATGACCCTGAACCTGCTCAATCACGCTTGGTTTCCATATAATCAGTTTATTTGATACGCATTCTAACGTACAAGATTAATCATAAAAACAATTTCATTAAATCATTAAAGTAAGACACTTTTCCCACAATTAAGTGCGTTTCATTACCATTGCTTGAGCTGGACTGTGGAAAAAGGTTATCAAATAGTTGAATAATGGACCCATCATTCTCTCCCCTACTTGAAGGATTCACCCATCCTTGGGTGACTTATTCCTTTCGTCGATGAACTCCCTGATATCCCATGCTGCCACCTTAGGTGCCCCTGCCTGTCTGAGATACCCAAAATTCTAATCCTCCCTGGCCCATGCCTTCCTGTCCTCCTCTTCATTAATCTGTTCTTTGAGGACTGGGGAAAGAAAGAATGGGGGATTCAGTCTCATCCCAATCCACCTTAGTTGGTTTCTTTCCAGGGATTCTTTGTAGAGTATGGTTTTGAAGACAACATCCTTAAGCCTGAGGGGAGAGTGGAGTTCTCTTCGTTTTAGATCATTTTCCACCCTACTCCACCTTTCCCTGATTGACTCATTAACTTCCTTTTGTGTGCTGCGAAGTGTAATGTCAAAGTGACTCACCACCTCCTGTTGTTTTGCGAGGAGAATGGGTATCAGTTCCTCATCCTGAGTGAGGATCCTGTGATTATAGATTATTCCCTCATGGTGAGTTGGCTCAGGTATGATCATTAATGGAGTTTTTCATTTGGATGCAACATAGAGATGATAGTCCTGGGCTTGCTCAATTTCGTGGTTCATCCACGAACACAATGCCCTTAACTGGAAATCGCCCACATATGAGTTTGGTGACCAGTTAGACGAGCCAGAAACTACGAAGTTGTGCAAGAAGAACTCACTCAATCGGTCTTTCTCCAGCTCTATGGAGTTTAATTATGCATCAATAAATTCTTTAGGAGTGCTTACCTCTATAGGGAGATCTTTCTTCAACCTCTGGAGCTAGAATTCGCCCCATATCTCTTGTAAATAAACTGCATCGACCGCCGACAGTGGTCTGAGGTCACGCATTCTCTCATATATGCCGATAGTAGTGGAAAAAACATCCTTAATTTTGATCATTTCCTGGTCCTTCCTTGCTAATTCGCTCTGTGATTCAGCCAACTTCTCTTGCAGCGCTAAATTATTCTTCTCGGCCAACCGAAGCTCTTCTACATGGTGCATCTTTAAGATTTGTGTCTTCTTGGCTGAGAATGGTGGAGGTGTGGCATGGCTTCCTGGCCGAATTCTTAATGTTGCCAGCTCATTTCTGAGCCTTTCCAATTCTGCTCGAGCTTCAACGAGCTGGGAAACGACCTCGGGGTCTTCCTTATGTTCTGGAGGGTTTTCCTGAAAGTTGCCCTGCTCCTATAAGCTCTACCCTTCTTCTTTATCCATTTATTCTTCTGTATCCTGTTTTTCCTCTTCATTCCCTTTCTCTTCTTTTTCCTCTTCTTCTTTTTCTTCTTTGTCCTCTTCTTCATCCGTAGTGGGATCCTTTTGATCTATAAAAGGAACATTGTCATCATCAGACACATTGGTAATCAGGGGGCTAGGTTCCATTTCTTTCTCCTTGGAGACTCGGATTTTAGATACCTGTGTGAATCTCTTGCTGCGCCTCTTTGACCCCTGACTACTGGTAGGAATATCTGGGTCTGATTTGGGGGAGTCCTCTTTGGAGTGTTTTATTTTCACCAAGGTGTTGGCCACACTGTCCAAGTCAATTTTTCTTTTTGCCCCTGATACAGAGGTGGTCTTACTTTTCGATTCCAGTGGCAAGGGCATAGTCCTCATTCTCTGAATGTCCTTAGCAGACACCATGATGAATTCCTCCCAGGAGAGCTCTGGAATCTGAGCTTTTAGCTCCTCACCAACTATTAGTTTGATCATCCCATGATGGGCCAAAGCATCGTCTTTTCCTTTAGCCACCTTCGTGCTCATCTCTGTTAGGGATTGGAGCAGGAAAAATGGAATGCAAATATTGTTGTTTCATGAAATGTGACGTATGTGCCTGAGAAGCTCTAAAATACAAAAATGGAAAATGGGAACATAGCTTAATCTTCCATTGCATGTAATATACCTCAGGGCAATTGCAGCCATTTCATCCCATGGTGCTGGCATGGAGGGTCTCTTGACTCCATTTTTGTCTTCATCATAAACTTCTCCACGCTCAAAGAATGTTGCTTTTGCTGTGTGGTTTGCCTCTCGGTCGTTGCTGCTCTAATGCAGGCCCATTGGAATACCAGTGTGTTTGGCTATCATGTCCTCATCCACTTTTATGCGTAACCCCTTCACCCGGGTGATGTACTGTTCATCCTTTATATGCTTGAAGTTTCTTGCGAACTCCTGGGATACCCCTGTATGGTATCCTCTCAGTCCAAGGATAAATGGCATCCAGCCTGAGTTGCGAATGATCTATAGGACTCTCAAGCTTTGATAAATGACACTGTGATCTTCCAGTTCACTCTTTTTAAAACCCTTCATGATTTTTCGAATCTTCTTTATAACCAGACAAACCAGGGCTTTTGGAATGCAGTTTTATACTTTTAACTTGGTCGGGCTCTGCCTATAGGCTCAAGAAATACAATGGTGGCTACTTCTTGGGAATTCTGGGTGGTTACTTATATGCAAAATCGTGGAATATGCTGCACCCTAATTCACTTCCTTTCTGCACCTATTCTTTTCATCATGCCTGTACTTGTCACTTCTAATCCCCTATTTTTCATGATCGATCTATGCCTTCTCATGATCAACCTATGTACTTCATGTGGTGAAGGTTGCGATCATGATTTGCTGAGGGTGACGGGACTTTGGTAGCAATCATGAGTTATGAAGGTTATTCCACCATGCCGCCGATTTGAAATGGAAGTTGTCCTCAGCTGACTAGAAACGACTGTATTGTGGGAAAGTGCTTTACCATAAAAATCAAATAAAATCGTTTTAGAGATTACCTTGGTATGTATGCGTACCTGCATTGATGATCTAGTCCGTTTTTCATGCGCGGTGGATTCTGTAGTATATCTTGGCGGTGTCTGTAGTTGATTTCTGCATGTCAGTAGTTACGTGCATAGGGTGATTTTTCTGTTTTGCGCATTTTGAATTTGTTGAGTATGTGCTTTTGAAAATTGTGTCAGTGGTTGATACGACTCAGGAGATTGTTCTTTATATTTGGATGATTGCATGGTTGGATGTGATTGGCTCCCTTGAATAACTTGCAAGCTCTCTTGAATATGTTTGAAAAAGGTTGGCGTGGTGTGTCTTGAAGAATTCCGTAGTAGATGAAGACTGATTTCTGCATGTAGATGTGGTTGGCTCACTTGAATTGATATCAGGCTCTCTTGAATAAATTGCAGCCTCGCTTGAATTGATGGCAGCCTCGCTTGATATATTTTACAGGCTCTCCTGAATTGATGGCAGCCTTGTTTGAATTATTGACAACCTCGCTTGATATATTTTATAGGCTCTCCTGAATTGATGGCAGCCTAGCTTGAATTATTGTGCAGGATCCCTTGAATAGGTTGATGCCCTGTACTTCCTGTTATCCCTTTGTTCTTTTTTTGTTTTGGTTTTTTTGTTTTTCTTTTTTTTTGTTTTTTTTTTGTGTGTGTTTTTTTTTCATGAAATGTGCTGAAGCTTACTATTTTGGAGCATGCTCTATCAGCATCAATTGTTGCTAGTAGATTACTTGTGTAAATTCTTCTTTGGACTTTGGTTGTTTGTAGAATGTTAGGCAATGCCCATTCACGATCATGGGGAACTCATCATCATCAATTGTAATAATTCTCACAGCCCCATTGTCATAAATTTTCTATATACTATAAGGGCCAAGCCATCTAGTGGTTAGCTTTCCTTTGAATGTGTGAAATCTTGAGTGGTAGAGTAGTGCCCAATCACCCTCTTTGAATTTCTTATCCTTCAAATGTTGGTCATGCCATTTCTTTCTTTGCTGTTGGATGATTTCAGTATGTGTAAGTGCTTGTTGGCGGTGTTCATCCAATTGATTTAGCTGCAACATGCGTTCTTTTTTAATGTCTGATAGGTTCATATTTAGATCGGCTGCAATTCTTTATGTTTTTACCTCAAACTCGATTGGTATCATGACCTTTTTCCCATAGACCAGTTCATAAGGTGTGAATCCTGTTGTTGTTTTCCATGTAGTATTGTAAGCCCAGACTGCTTCACTAAGTCTGTCAGCCCAATCCCTTTTGTGAAGTTGGACAGTTTTTGTCAATATTCTCTCTAATTCCCTGTTGGTTACCTCAGCTTGACCATTTCCTTCAGGGTGGTAGGAGGATGATTGTCTGTGCTTTACATTGTTTATTTTCATCAAGTATTCAATTAAATTAGATGTGAATTGTGGTCCTTGATCCGAAACTACTTCTCTTGGCACCCCAAATATATGAAAGATCTACTAAGTAAAGAATTTGGCCACACCGGTTTCATTTGCAGCAGCCAGTGTTGCTACCTCTGTCCATTTTGTAAGGTAATCAGTGCATACAAGGATGTAGCTCTTCTGATTGGACTATGGGTTGAATGGACCAACAAAATCGAATCCCCACTTATCAAATGCCTCTAAAGAGATTTGTGGATGTAATGGAATTTCTTGTTTTTGTGTTGGCTTTCCCATTCTCTGGCAATCGTCACAATGGGACACATATTCATAAGCATCTCTGTGGAGTGTTGGCCAATAATACCATGTTTGCAAGATCTTGTAGTCTGTCCTTTTTGCATCGTAGTGTCCTCCACAGGATTCATTGTGGGTGGCATGCATTATGTCATGTACCTCATCTTCCCTAATGCACCTTCTAAGTACTTGATCTGGTCCATGTTTAAAAAGCATGCCCTCTATCCATGTATATGTGGCACTTTGTCTTATTACTTTTGTCCCTGTGTATTTGAGTTCTGCCCCAGCCAAATTTTTGCTTATATAGTATATGGCATAGGGTTTCTTGTCTTGTTCTTTCCCAAGCACAGATCCGATTGCTTTATCTAATGCATCGGTGTGAATGTGAAATGGAATTTCCCAGTTTGGTCCTTGAAGTATTGGTGTTGTGATGGTTTTCTGTTTAAGACTTTCAAAGTTTGACATGCAGTTGCTTGTCCATATGAACTCATTTTCTTTTGTGAGAAGTGCAAACATGGGGGCATCAATTCTGCTATAATTCTCAATAAACCTTCTATAGTACCCTGTATGTCCAAGGAAGCTTCTCACATCTCTTTGTTTGAAAGGTGGGGGCAGTGTCTTGATTACTGATACTTTGGCTTGATCCACCTCTATACCTCTCTGTGATATATGATGTCCTAGAACAATTCCTTCTTCCATTGACATCCTGCATTTGTCATTGCTTAGGCACAAGCTCATCTCAATACATTTTTTTAATATTAATTCAAGATTTTCCAACGCCTGCTACCAGAAATAAAATTTCTGATCTTAAATGAGATGCATAAAAGTCACTATTCTGGTCATCCAGGATATCAAAAGACCATCACTATGTTGAGTAAAGAATACTATTTGCCCAGAATGAAAGATAAAGTAGCAAAATACATCACAAAATGCTTGGACTGTCAAAAGGTGAAGGTTGAACACCAACATCCAGCTGGATTGTTGCAACCATTACCAATACCAAGCTGGAAATGGGAAATGATCAGTATAGATTTCATTACTGGATTACCTAAAAACTAGAAACAACATGATTCTATCATGGTGGTGGGGGATAAACTCAGCAAGGCAGCACATTTCATACCAGTGAAGACCACACATAAAGCACCAGACATTGTAGAGATTTTTATGAAACAGATTTTTAGACTACATGGAATACCAAAGGTAATAATTTCATATCGTGACTCAAAGTTTACAGGAAACTTTTGGAGGTCACTGTTTAAAGGATTGAACACAACTTTAAATTTCAGTACAGCTTTTCACCCTCAAATAGATGGACAGACAAAAGGGGTAAATCAAGTGTTAGAAGATTTATTGAGAATGTATGTTAAGGATCAACCAGGTAAGTGGGAAGATTATCTGCACTTAGCATAATTTGCTTATAATAATCATTATCATGCTCCAGCCAGACTTAGTCCTTTTGAAATTCTTTATGGTAGGAAATGTAATACACCTGTTTTATGGAATGATCTAGTAAATAGAGTTGTTTTAGGACCTGAATTATTGCAGGAGTTAGAACTAATTGTGAAACAGGTGCAAGGACATTTAAAAACTGCCCAAGATAGGCAGAAAAGTCAAGCAGATTCGAAAAGAGCTCATAAAGAGTTCCAGGTGGGTGAACATGTGTTTCTCAAGGTAAGACCGAAAAAGATTTCACTGAAATTGGGGAGCTGTGCCAAGTTGGCACCCAGGTATTGCGGTCCTTTTGAAATATTATCTAAGGTTGGAGCAGTGGCATACCAACTGGCTTTGCCACCTAGCCTGAAAATATATAATGTTTTTCATATATCGTTTTTAAATAAATATGTGCATGATACTACTCATGTTGTAAACTGGAATGATGTCCAGGTGGGACAAGACAGAGATTTTTCGGTGGAATCGGATTGTATCCTCAGAAGGAGGGAAACTATTCTCCGGAATCGCAGCATTGGGCAAGTGAAGGTGCAATGGAAGCACCTTATCCTAGAAGAGGCAACTTGGGAATTGGAGAGTAGTATGTGGGCATCATACCCAACTCTGTTTCAGGAACACTCAAGGAGTGATTAGCCAACATCAAGGACAATGTTGAGACTTAAGGGGGGGTGTATGTCACCTACCCAAATTTATGGGAATTATTATTTTATTTTGCAAAAATACTTTATGTTAATTTAATTACAAAGTTTTGTAATTATGATCAGTTATGATCATGGATGAATGTAATTACTGGATATTATTATTTAAATAAATTAATTAGGAGACAAACACCCAAGAGGACTGTTGAATGAGTATTCACTGACCCACTAGGAGGAATGGAAGTTTTTGGAAGGTATGGGACACATGGCAGCAATTGCATCACACCACTAACTATTGGTTATGGGACAACTTCCCCTAAAATAGGGCATTATCCCCCAGGTGGAGGGAGTGAGCAGGCAGCTCATTTAATGACCCAATAACATTTGAAAAGGCCTAGGCAGCCTATAAAGGCAAATTCGAATTGGGCAGGCAACCCTTAATCAATATTTCTGCAGAATATTTTACTCTTGTGAATCAGGTGATTTCAAGAGAGATTCGAATAAGGGAGGTTAGTGGTGATTGGAAACTGATTTTCTACATATTATTGAGAAGAAACGGAGTTGTAGGAACAAGTCTTTTGGATTGCTGCCTATTGAAGATTTAGAGGATTACTACTACAGCAATAAGAAGTCCTAATTCCTGAAGTTTCTTCCTCCTGGTGGTTCAGTGAACAGGCTCGAGGATCCTAAGACATTATTTGACTATTTCAGGAGTTTGGTTGGGTGGAACAGTCTTCCTGGGTTGTTTGTTGCCCTACAGAGTTCTCAGGTTCTTAAAGATTTCCTAACTTATTCTTAGTAAATAATTTTGTTCTGTTTATCTAGTATTATTCTGTTTATTTGCTTTCGAAAAGAATCTAATTCTGAAAATGTTTAAATATGAATGTTTAAGTTTAATCTTAAATTGATAAATCAATATCCCCATTTTTCCACATGTTATTTGGCAGCATCGTACTCTAGTAGAAATATGCAAATTAAAATAGATTAGAAGATAGGCAAAATTTTCCATTGAATTCGATAGATAGATAATAATCATATATGTATCAGTTTCCTGTTCCTAAGTTAAATAATTGTAGGCTGTAAAATAATTAGTATATATAATATTTCTTTAGTTATGTGATAAACAGTCAATAAATAATTCTTGTACAATCATCCTGCATTACATATAAATTATGTCCATGGAAGGTAGATGAATTACATACTGTATATTGTTTTAAGACTGTTAACATTGTTTAAAACATTCTTTATAATAAGCTGGAAACAATAGTTTTTCACATAGATTTCATATTCATATATTTCACTTGCACACAGTTTCATTACAATTACTTCACCGATATTATATGTATAAAAATTAAATTACAGATAGAGTTGTAATTTACACAGTCTTCACGATTTCTACACTATACACTCACATTGCTTTCATTTTCTATGGTAATGTTGTATTATCTAGAAATTTAACAAATGATAAGAATCTACTAAACATTACTATCATCACCATGTAATTAATTCTCTCTTTTAGATCTACTAACATTGTTTGTGATTGTTGTAAATCTGAGTCTCGTATCAAAAAGAAAACCCTAGCTAGATTCATACTTTCTCTTTTATTGTTTTATAACAAAACTTTACACTCTATTAAAACCTGAGATCAAAACCGATCCAATATCTTGAGTATTGTTAGGTTATCATCTTTAACAAAACCCGATTTATGATTTGACCCTATTCGGTTCCTTTGCAAAACATTATTGAAATCTCAGTTCAATCTTTTACTCTACTTAGATTTCAAACATCAAAAAAATAAGAACATACATTATCAACCTACAGTATCAAGACAAACCACACAGACTTATATGAAAAGTTTAGCATACATTTCCATCTTAAGGTTGAAGTTTATTTATACACAGAACCCTTATCATCAACGATATCTTCAAACCCTAATCTAGCTCGAAAGACATTTTAGTAACCTTCAGTATTAAGTTTATTTACACAGACATTTAACCAATATACTTTAACATGCAAATTTATTTTTCCAAGGAAAGAAGTATCATTTACACAGTGATTGAGCCCATGGCTCATTTCAAAACTTAACCTTTGAAATAGTGGATTCTCAAAACGAAGATTTTCAACTTTGATTGCAAACAAAAATTAAAATCAGGGTTTATCCCAAGTTTACAGTAGTTCTAAAAAGAAACCAATATCCCAGAACATCGACGAGTCATAGCTCCAGTCGGTCTCACAAAATTACACTTTATAAAAACCAAGAACCATTCAAATGAAAACAAGAGTCACAAGCATGTTTCGAGATTTCTTCAACTAACAACATCGACAGAGAAAACGACGAGCCTCGACAAGCCTGTACTCATTCTTAAGAACCACTTCAACCACCATCCAAGAGAACTATGAGGGTTATGGAAGACCCAAGGCTTACCGGTGTTGAGGCACGCTAACACCTTTGCCAAAACGTTACTCTTTTGCTTCCTTAAAGACCCTGTAGCTGACAAATGATGGAGTTTGAGTTAGATAGAAGTTACTTCTAAAATGAAAACGAAACAAAGCAAAGAAGTAATTCACCTCAGAAGAATCACTTACCTTTGTAAACCCTGGCCAAGTCTTGAAGTTCTCAGACAAACGACGAGAATGGTGCTGTGAACGATACCAAGAAACTTTCAACCATGATTTCAATGACACTCTGAACCAGAGACTTAGGTCTCCAATAAACAAAATGCCATTGTAGAGGTTTAAGACCTGTAACTTCCACTTGTTTAGAAAGTCTCAAGGTCGAATCTCTCCCAAGGTTTCCACAGAAATTTCGGCAGCCTGTCGGCCACCTTCAACGAAGACAATAACACAATGAAACCACTTTCTCCAAGTTCATAAACTCAACACATGGTAGATGTTAGGGTTTTCATCCAACGGCCCATTTCCATCACCATCGACGATCTCCACCTTGCCAGCAATCGTAGCATTGAAATAAACGACATCAAACATTTAACGCACGACCTATTTTACAGGTCGAATTTGCCACGATGGCACACGGTGGAGCAATACGATCAACATATGGCATATAACCCTTACACAACAACAAGCATGGAGGCATTCACGTCTACGTGGATCTCTGAGTTACCACTCAGCAAGTAGACAGTACCAAGTTTTTTAATGCAGGATCGTTGGACGATCTCTATTTCAGCTCGAGACCGGAGCCAATTTAAATGAGCCAGCAACCTGTCAATTATTCACATTAATTGCATGTCAGCGTTTCGACGGGACTGTAAACCTTGCAATTTCTTAGTATTATAACCTTTTAAAATTACCATAGTAAGTTAACATCTAAAAAGTTTGATATAACATTTCATTATAGTGCTTGCACTTTATTACCATTGAATCCAATATATTACAACGTTGGAAAACGTAGATTATAGTTTGGATATGATTCTTTTTGTTACATGCCATTGTAATAGTTACACCTATAATCTAATATTGATATCAAACTGAGGATTAATATAGTTGCACTACTATATTCTTAAGACCTAGATTTTATCACGATATAGAATGGAATTTAAATAGCTCAAGTCTGGTTTGTACTATAGTTAATCTATGGTTTACATTGTTCATATATTTAATTGCTACCAATGTCTAGTCTTGGGAAAGATCACAATCACTTATTAAGACCTAAATAATTCTAGTGGTGAATATGAACTTTGAACCATAGAACTTATATAATTAAACAATAATGTTGTATAAGTTCACAAGCACATACATGCTATAATATATAATTTGGTAATGGGAGTAATAACTTTCTCCATTTCCCTATTCACTCTGATCTTTGCGATACATTGGAATGGTACTTTTCGGTACTACCAGCTAAATGGTGACAACAAGATGACTATCTTCACTACAATAACAATGGCAGAATCAGCTAGTACAATAACGATGACCGAACCAGATAAGTCCAATGACGACTACGGTAATGATGTTGCTATTTAAATGCCTACTCAAACAAGCTAACTTGAGTTGTTTCACTCAGATACAAGACGAACTTTGGAAAGCAGAAGTGCAAGTAGGTGAATTGTACATGTGTGCTTTTAAATTGCAATAGTCTCTATTTATTCTATTTTTATTTCAAAATGACAAAATTGGATTCACACGAACTGGAATTTATTGCAATCATGAAACTCCTTACCTTTCATCTGCACATAGAACAAGTCTAATGCTTTAGCGTTGCATCTATGTAAGCTTTGGGGTCCCTCATAGGACTCCCTTGGACAGCAAAGAAGCAAACTGTCAGTATCGTCTCAAAGAAAATTTATCATGTCTTATTTCTAACCTGGCATTTCATTTATTACATCAACCTTACGTATCAATACATTGAAATGTGTCGCATGAAAAGTCTGATTTATTCGTGCATTTAACTATCATAATCATAGTTGTTATGAATGCAATTAAGTTGTCATTATCGTTTTAGTTATAACAGAATTTTAATTATGTTTAGTACAAACAAAGGTTTAATTAACATTGTTACAATTCAGTATTTAATATTCCACAATTATAAATTATCGTAAAATAAGCAATTATTGCTATTAACAATTTTTTTTTAAATTTTTACGAAATTATGGGATGTTACACAAGATCCCTTAGGTTACATGGATTTATAAACCTATGTCCTTTTGGATTTATAAATTATATCTAAATTTAGAAAAAAGAGAACTTGCAAAATAACTTAAATAATGAAGATACATCTTCTACTTTTCTATGTGACAAACAAAGGTTGGTCTGTCACGTCCCCTCCCGTCAATCCAATGCAAGGAAGGTGACATGAAGTTACAATTATGAGGCTTTTACATAAAGGCTCATCCCCATTCATCAAGTTCACAAATAAAAACACATGTGTGTGTAGATGTATAAATCTATTAAACACAACGGAATGAAATTTCTTCCACACATATCTACCATGCATTCAACATATCAATAACATACATCAAATAGTTAAAACATTACACAAGTAAAACAAATAGAGAATACTTATCTTGATGGTAAAGTTGCCCCAAGCAACTATCTACGCAAGTTCAACGTTCCACCCAGCCATAGGCCAACTATGCTCATCAATCTCTCAGCATAGTTGCCACCCCCGAGTTGGGCATGATTTTCACAAGGAATGGGAACACTCAAGCTCATGCACAGCCAAATTAACATCACATATGAGCCAAGCTAGTCCATAACTAGGTATATCAAGCCAAATCTGAACCCTCTATTTTTGGATGCTTTCCCTCAAACTCAAGCCAAAGCAATGGATACCCATAACTCATACCACATCCTTCTCTCACAAAACAAAACACATATATTGGGCATAGGGAAAAAAAATTTCAATTGTGGGTTGTACAAAAGAGATGTCCATGGGTTTTCCCCAAATCGTGGACACACTAAAAATGGATTGTGAGAGGGAAAATCGACCACAGTGAGCAAAAATGATTTTTCCCATGGGTTATGAGCATTTCAATGGCCAAAAACGGCCTCAATGAAACCCCAGGGACCCCAAAACAGGTTCCTCTTCTTCTCCATTGTTCGAGATCACAAAAAAGCCCTTCTCCCAATTGAAAATGAAGGAAAAACTAGAAAAAAAAACATGAAAGGAAAATACCCAAGTAGCTCCAAAAACGTGAGAGAGCCAAACTGGTTGATGGCTAATGGATTGGGGAGCAATTTCATGGCTCTTTTCTTACGAAGGAATCCAAACATGTTTTCCAAAAATGGTGGCTTGCCCAAACTCAAATTTTGGACAACCATACCTCTCCAATCCCAAAGCATTAACTACCTCAACCAACTCTTAGAAGAAATAAATGATTGGGTCCAAGATTCAACAAGGGTAGTTATGGCTCATGGGTTCTCTCATTGACACTTGCTTGACTTTATTAGCTCCAAGGGATTGAATATTTCCCTCCCAATTCCATGTAAAAATCATGCCCTCATACTCTTGTTGCATTGCATTGCATAGCTAGTTGTGGGTATTTTATTAAAATGTGTATTTACATTATATTTACAATTTTCATTGTGTCTCTCACACGCAAACCATATGCATCAATTTTTAACACTAAATCGGGCCTTGGACTTGAGCTCCTCACCACAATTTTATAACAATATTAAATCATTTACATTTTAATGCAATGGGTCAAAATTGAGATATTACATGGTCAAATTTTATTGTTAAGCTACACATCTAGAAGTCACTTCGAAAGCTGGAAACCATTAGAAGTGGATGCTACAAGTGGACCTTCGAGAGACCCGTTAGAAGTGGATGATACAAGAGAAGCTTAGAAGTGGATGATACAAGTGGACCTTCGAGAGACCCGTTAGAAGTGGATGATACAAGAGAAGCTTCATAGTAAAAAATAGATTTTATTGTTAAATTATATATTGATAAGCTATTTCAAAAAATTAAAATTAATTTTTTTAATTATGTTTTGTTTTTAATAAGTTGTTAGCCGACATGATAATATAAGCACCTCTACATTAAAAACAATAAAAAAAATTAAAAAAAAAATTATCTTATTTGTATTTGATTATTTTATTTTTTATTTTTTATTTCCTTACCTTTTATTTCTATAAATGGAATCCTAATGTTACTTGTCTCATGAATGCTTTCTAATTTACGGCATTTATCGAAGTCAACTGATTTGGTGTGAAACTGTTTAGTGCGCTGATCAAAGTGGTGGCTGCAGGACCAATTTTAGTAATGGAAGCAGAAATCTGGCAAAGGCTTCCGGAAGACATGTTGCGCATGATTTTAGCGAGGCTGCCCATCAGGGTTCTTGGCAAAATGAGGTCTGTTTGTAAACAGTGGAACTATCTTCTGTCTTCCCGTGATGCCCTCAAAATAATTGGTCCAAATTGGTCGTTGCATTCCACCCCTGGATTTCTAATTCAGATCAATCCCAACAGGAGAGATATAGATAATGTGGAATACTGGGTTATAGAAGGACTTGGTTCAGACATATTCAAAGTTCCTTTGAGCAATCACGTTGTTGTGGATAGTTGCAAGAGCATCTTTTGTTGTCATACAAAAGGGGATCCGCTGGATCTTTACATAGGCATTCCTGGTACCATGAATTGGAGACAACTCCCTCGTCCTCCTATGCCTGGTTTAGGCTTCACTGGATTGGCGTTCGATTCTTCCACTGGGGTTTGCACCCTGCTGCTCGGTAATACTTATTTCGACTTGAATGTTCAGAATAGAAGAATTGAGATGTCTATTTATGATTCAGACTCCAATGCGTGGACTGCAGTTTCCATGATGGTCCCCGACCATATTGAGCCTCGTCATAAGGCTATTTTTTCTAAAGGAAAGTTTTATTGGAGGGCCTACAGTTACGACCGTCCCTCCCGCATCGTAGCGTTCAATATTGCTAACGGACTTTGGACAGAAATCCGACTTCCCGAGGGATGCCGACTGAAGTTTCATGATAAGTTTGGCGTATACGATGGGCAAGTAGTGGTAGTTGACCGGAAGGAAGTTGATTGTGTTCGCATGTGGAAGATGAATGAAGCCGAAAATTTTGAAATATGGTTTGAGCTACGTAACAGTAGTATGACAAAAGGCCTCTTTCGAGAACCACCTTTAGTGGTGGTGAACAACAGCGAGTTGATAATGGTAATTGATTGGAAAATGGAAATGTGGATCTTCAACTTTAAGGGGAAATTGATCGTCCCGAAAATGAGATTACCCTTCCGACTGTCGCAACGAGCACTTCAAGGATCTGGGTTCGAATCCAACAACCTGTGGTGGCCTTAGCCGTTAATCCTCGATTTCTGATCATGTGCGTTGTTACTGGTGATAACTGATCTGCGTCTTTTAATAACTCTACAGTGATAACTGATCTGCGTCTCTTAATAACTCGTACAGTGATCACTGATCTGGGTCTTTTAATAACTAAAATAGCTAGTTAACTTATGGTTTATGAACAATTTATCTGTTATCTGTTTTTTAGTTCTTTATTTGTTGTAATAAACTATTGATATCCATGCCTCTATCTACTTCTTATTTTTTTATTAAATGGATTGTCTATTTATTAATACATGAGCTACCGATTATCCATACATGAAGTACATTTTTTTTTAGATTTTTTTTATAATTGTCTATATATTTTTTCTTTTATTTTCTTTAAATTTATTAGAAAATATGAATCATACAAATCTATCATTCTATTCATTAGAAATATGGATCACGAAAATCTTTGGATTATGGATCTTTTTTATGTAGATATATTAGATTTATTCAGAGTATTGCACATACCAATTATGTTTTGAAAGGCTATCCTATCTCGATTGCGTGGATTTCCTCTATCCAACAAGTTCAACCTTTGACCTTGCTCCATGCCAATTGCATGAAAGGAATCAACAATCAAAATAAGCTCAAGCTTGCTAAGGGTTATATCTTCTTTTGAATTGGATTTATGTTTTGAACTTCCATGGTGTTTTAAGGGGTTTATCTTCAGCAGATTTACAGTCCGTATGATAAATATTCTCAAAATACAAACCTTTGCTCATTATTTATATTAAAAAAGAGTTTGCAGACCCTTTATCAAATTTGTAATAAATTTCAGCTATAAAGGTTACACGTCTCTCAGTTACGCCATCAATGCACAATATCGTTTTTATGTCGAATCTTTTAAATTATAAAATAAAATAAATTAAGAGTTGTGAAACTGTTATATTTGTCATATATTTGGTAGTGTCTTTGTGGAAAATTGGAGTTATTGGGTCATCAACCTGCAGCAGTCATCGACCTAGCACGTCAACGTAATTACTGGGCGGTAAAGTTTTTTGTCTACACTCTAATACTTTTATCTATTAACGCAAGTGACAAACAGTATTTAAATCCGTGGTTGAAATTACGAAACCGTTGCTTTAAAGAGTTGAGTTATTTTGAAGGATTGATATGAGATCTAATATTTCTCTTAGTCGATAATTTGGTCGAAGTTGAAAAAAGAGTTGAGTTATTTTGAAGGTTTGATATGAGATCTAATATTTCTCTTACTCAGTCGATAATTTGGTCGAAGTTGAAAAACAATGAGTTGGCACTTCAAATGGTCGATATATTAGGTAAATACTTAAATCTGGTCAAGGTTAATTTTAAAATTGGTCGACTTTGTTTGATTTCATTTGGCTGATATAACTTCTGTCGACTTTGTCTATATTTAAGGTTGGTCCATGTTTGTTGTAAAGATGGTCCATAATTTTATGTAATATTATTAAAAAAAAAAATTAAAAAACTATGTTGATTGATAAAAATAAAAATAAAAAGTAATTAAAAAATTTACATAAAATTATTAAATAAAAATTTAAAACTAAAATAAATTTATCTTAAACCTAGATATAGATAAATTTTTTTGATATATGAGTTTTTTTCAAATATATAAAATATTTAAAATATTTTTTTCTAATTATGATCAACTCCGAATGAGAAGGATAAGATATAGATATAGTTTTTTTTAATTATGATTAACTCCGAATGGAAAGGACTTCAACAATCTAATGCAAGATTAAAATGGAATTAAAGATTGGATCATGATGTGAGCATGATTTCGTCATGCCTCACATCGGGTAAGTGTACTGATCAACATTAAAAGTTTTACTTAGTTTTGAGCAAATGACTGGAAACTTTGGAATTCCATATGTATACCGGACGGGAGAGATCCTTTGCAACCCCTAGGAAAACCAAAGTTCATTTGAATTGTTAAATCTGAACGAGACGAGTATAAGAAGCTTCAAAGGTCAACTGGATTTAGACAAAGTTAGTTTTGAAAACCCTATCCATATTACAAAGTATGACATGTTACGTGACCATCAAACACTGAGGTGTGGCATGAATAAACACTACTCAAATTCCATGTCTTGATGATATATGATTGGCCATCTTTGAAATCATTTTCTTTAGGCACGGAGAAGTTACCCACTTTGAGTGTTATTTGGAAAAATAAATATGCGAAACAATGATTGGAGAGACTATACCATTTTTCTTTTCGAAAAATAAATATGTGAAAGAATGATTGGGGAGATTATACCATTTTTCTATTCGAGGAAAATGGTTTATTTGACCTTATACTCTAAATTTTAGTTAACACTTGTTTTGAAATTGCAGTGGCATTAATGGAGATGATGAAGACGAACCATAGTTTTAGGAAGAAGATCCTAGCCACCACCAATCTTTGTAGCATTGCCTTACTTTTGAGAAAACATGATAATTTCTTAATAAAACCCTTCTCAAGAGGAATTTTATCACGTCCCCTCCCACCAAATCGACCAGCGGAGGGAACATGACAGATACGCGGGTTGCTACAAATTTGAGTCTAATGCCATATTATCAAATTTATTAACATTTAAATGCATGTGCAATGCATATTAACTATACACAACGGAAATTAAATCAATTACACACACACATCATGGATATACCAGCGTGTTCACCATAGGCATAACAGTAAAATCATACATAGAGATAAACTCATCTGAAGCTATTTGCAGCCATTCAATTTTAACAAATAAAATTGGATCATTTCATTTAATCTAACATATAAGACTCGTCAGAAACGGACAACAACCGATGTGGCACGCAAACCGAGGCAACGAGGGGGCACGGGAAAAATGCCCGAAAAATCTGGGCGTGGGAGCAAGAAATGATCTCAAACGTCATCACGAGCACGGAAAATTGAATACGGCGATATAAGACTCGTAAAAAACGGATAACGGCCGAAGTGGCATGCAAACCGAGGCGACAAGGGCGTGAAAAAATGGTCAAAAAATGGACCTAGTGAAAACAGGAAAAGGAAAGGACTATCATGAAGTTCTCGCTGTGTTGATTCCAACGGTACCAACGGTTTGAGGAACGGACATCGTATGATACCGCAATGGTTGTTTGAAAAATGATCAAATGTCTATAAATAGGGTGTGGGGCCAATATGACGTGTCATTGTTACATGCAAGTTTGGCAGAGCAATCAGAGCTCTTTCTTGATTTCTGGGAGATTCGACCGTTGGTTTTCGATTCCACGAGTTTCAGGTAACCCTATTCGGCTTAGCCTTTTTAATTATGTCTTTTTTGGTTAGTGGTGGGCCACTGAAGGCCGCGAAATTCCATGTTGGCCTTCCAATGTGGAATATCGCAGGTTTTGCATCCTTTTCAGCGATGAACATCGTAGGTTTGGGGCCGACAGTTGCGATGTTCATCGCGGCTGTCGGGCTGAAAGTCGCGATGTTCATCGCGACTGTAGGGTTGATAGTTGCGATGTTCATCGCAACTATGGGGTTGACAGTCGCGATGCTCATCACGACTGTGGGTTCAGTACCCACGATGTTCATCGCGGGTTCATGGATGAAAGCCGCAATGATCATCCCAACTTTTGATGGAAAAGCCGCGATGAAAGTTTTTGAAAAAAAATTCTGTGTCTAAAAAATTTTCATTGTTTTTTTGGCAGGATGTTGAGGAGACCACTAGTGTCATGGCGAGAGCGGGAGATGGAGGCGGACCTGACGATTTGAATTCGGACCGATAAGGGGGTCCGACAGACTCTGGCTGTGAGTGGGCTCCTGAAGTTTGCTCAAATTCCACCGATGCGTTCAGTAGGACCATTGCTGAACAAATTGGTGGGTCTCTGGGTCCCTGTAGAGGGTGCTTTCATTGTTGGGGGTGAGAGGTTAGAGATCACCCTCACTGATGTTTACTTTCTTACCAGGTTGCCTTGCTTAGGGGAGGTAGGGGATCTTCTGCCGAGTATCCTGGCAGGTTTGGATATCGAGGATCTGTTGGAGACCTTCTATGTTCTGGGGGCTATCGTGCAGAACAGCGCATTAAGCCTGAGATCTCTGCGGGAGTGGGATATGCGGGCTGTTGGGGCTTGTGTTCTGCGGGTGTTGGGTGTCGCAGCGCCACATTGTTTGTTTGGGAGACAAACGATGATGGTGGATTCTGTGCTGAGGGGGACCTACTATGCGTGGGGTCAGATGTTTTTGGCTGGTGTCTGGAGAGATCTGGACAAGGTCAGTCGGGAGGGGGGAGAGTTCTGCTATGCTTCCTTCCTGTGTTGTTTTTTCTTTGAGCGGGTACGGACCTTGCAGCCATGGGTGCCGGTTCGAGACGGGTTGGTGAGCGGGCCGCGCATGGTGCGGTGGGCGCAGATGATGCCCCGCGGTGGTGGTGGTATCTGCGGGTTCTTTTCACAGGATATGCATGAGTAGTGGGAGCAGATCCCCCTGCTAATTGATGACTATCCATATGCCGGTATGGATTATCGAGGAGATCCAAAGATGCCTCGAGCCCAGGGACAGGCCTGGGGTTTAGATGGTATATTTTTGTGTTTGGTTCTCTACTATATCATGTGTTTTTTAGATGTTTTTGTTATGATTATAGTTAGAGATATTTATATGATGGTTCACTTGCATGATTGTGCAGATGTTGGTCCTGTACCACCGGCCAATCATGTGGTTTGTAGAGGACAGGCGATGGTGGTAGTTCCGCCTCCTGTAGCGGTACCGCCTCCTCATGCTCGAGGATTTGGGCCTCACAGTCGAGGAGTTGGGCCTCGAGATCATGTCATGGAGGTCGTATGAGAGACACTAGACATGATCCTGGTAGGATTGCCAGAGGATGGGTGGAGGGACTTGGATAGGGACATCGTCGAGCATTGTTTTGAGGCGCCTCATGAGTGGCGTTCTATCCTACTCAGAGAAGTATTGGTGGTGGCTAAGTGGAGGGATGGGGCTTGGCATGATCTGGCAGGGCCGATGGAGGGGAGGATTTGGGTGCGGGATGATCCAGCGGGGCCAGTGGAGAGGAGGGTTCAGGTTCGGCATGATCCGGTAGGGCCAGCGGAGGTGGCGCCAGAGGAGCCCGAAGACCATGATGATTAGATGATCTTGTATCTGCCCCCAAATGTTGATGAGCATATGCGGAAGTACCTTTTTGTACGGCTTATGTATTTTTGTATATTGGGTGCTGAGGGCACCTATGACATGTTGACTATATGATGATATATGATTTTCTGTATGCCCGTGGAGGCACATGTTATGCATGTGTATGCAACATTTTAATTTTTGTATATGCCCGCGGAGGCACATATTATGCACGTGGATGCAGTTTTTTAATTTTGTATATGCCCGTGGAGGCACATGTTATGCACGTGGATGCACTTTTTTTTTATGCCCATGGAGGCACATTTTGTATTTTCTACATGGTTTGATTGGTGTGCCAATCAAGAATGTTGTTGGCCATATGGTCTGCTACACTGTTGAGATTCCTTGGGACATGTGTGAATGAAATGGATTCAAACTTTCGAACCATTTGTTTAGTGCACATGAATTTTCTGAAAAGACAGGGATCGCGTACCTGGTAATCATTGTTGAGCTGGGACACAAGGAGTTGTGAGTCCAAGAAAACGTTAAGGTGACTTATGCTCATTTGGAGAGCAGCGGCCAGGAGACCGGTCACGGCATCGTATTCAGCTTGGTTGTTGGTGGAGGCACCTATGGACACTCCGTTGATGTGTATCAACTCATGTGAAGGGGAATATATTACCCAGGCTACAGAGGTGAGATTGGGGGACCAACGACTTGCACCATCAGCGAAACCAATGTAGCAAAGTGGAACAGGATCCATCTGTGGTCATGCAGGAAAAACAAACTTTTAGGTTTTTGTATTTTTTGTAAAAAAAAAAATAAGATTGTACAATTATGGATGGTGGTGTCCATCAGATTTTCTATGGATAAAATTGCTTGAGGTACAACCCGTTGCGTGGGTTGCGTAGGGGTTTGCCTTCTGAATCGATCAGAATGTATGCCCCCTATCCGAGGCAGGTATGTATAATGTATGGGCCTTACCACATGGACACAAACTTTCCTTTTCTGGTTTTTTCATGAGCTTGATCATAGGCAAGGACAAGGTCCCCTTCAGTAAAGGTTCTTGGGTGGACATGTGTGTCGTAACTCAGTTTGGATCGGTTCTTGGTTGCTTCCATGGTTTGGAGGGCTATGCGCCGATCTTCATCGGCTTGCTCCAGAAGTAGTAAGCATTGCTCAAGTGGGGAAGTGTCCGGTAGGAGTTCAACGGCCATATGTAGGGATAGAATCTGGCACTCAATGGGGAGGACGGATTCGACACTGTGAACTAGATGGAAAGGGGTAAAACTGGTGGCAATTTTGGTCGACGTGCGGTATGCCCATAGTGCCGGGAAGAGCATGTGATGCCAATTAGATTTGTGTTTGTCAATAGTGCATTGGAGGATGGTCTTCAAAATTTTGTTAATCGCTTCGACTTGGCCATTCCCTTGGGGGTAGTAGGCGGAGGAGAAATGGTGTTCAAATTTCAGTAGGGTTGATAATTCTCTCCAAACGGTATCTTCAAAGTGAGAGTCGTGGTCTGAGACTAGTTGCTTTGGCACTCCAAAACGAGCGATAACATGGTTGAGGAAAAACGAGTTGCGGTGTCGACTTTGCAATTGTAAGTTGGCATGGCTTCTTCCCATTTGGTGAAATAATCTACGGCCACAATGATGTGTTTATGACCGTCGGCTAGCGTGGGATTGCAATATAGGAAGTCGATGGCCCATTTGTAGAATGGTCCGACAGGGACGACTGGATGAAGGGGGGCGGGTGGGGTTCTTGCCTTGGGGGCAAAAAGTTGGCAATTTTGACAATGTTTGACTGCGGTGATGCAATCAATAAATAATGAAGGCCAAAATTAACCTACGCGGATGATCTTTTGGGTAGTGGCCATGACGGAGAAATGGCCTCCGCAGGCACCACTATGGCAGTCATTAAGGACTTGTTCTACTTCGTCATGAGATAGGCAGCATCGTAAGATGGTATCAATGCTGCATCGATAAAGTACATCACCTAATAGGAGATATCGGGGGGTGTGGTGTTGTATACAACGGCGTCCGTCACGATCGATGTTGGGTCGTGCATAGGTAGATTAATATGTTGTCGTACCATGGGTCGTCAGAGGAAATGATGAAAATGTGGTCATCAATGAGGTCTGTTTGGATAGTGGGTGATGACGAAGAGGATGGGAGATCTGTGATGAGTTGAGCGAGTGCTAGGGCCTTGGTGCTCTTTGGGGTTTTGAAAGTTAGGTCGTATTCTTGCAGTATAATCACCCATTTAGCTACGCGTCCTTGAGGGAGGTGACACGTCAAGAGGTAAACCATTGGATTGGAATTGGCTAAAACCATGGTGTGGATGAGGAGAATGTAATGTCGCAGCTTTTAGACTGAAAAGACGACGGCGAGGGCCATCTTCTCTTCAAGTGGGTAGCGGAGGGGTGGGCCTGACAAGGTCTGGCTCACATAGTAGATGACGTGCTCTTGGTGAGCAGTATCTTCTTAGAAAAGTACTCCAGATATGGCATATTCGATGCTGAAACATAGAGGGTTAAATCTTTTGTGAAATCTGGAGGAGAGATCAATGGGGCGTTCGTGAGTGCTTTCTTTAAGTCAGTGAAAGTTGATTCTACTTGTTGGTCCCATATGAAATGGGTATGTAGACGTAGTAGTCGAAGGAAACCGTGGACCGTCATGGCATAGTCAAGGACAAAGTGACGAAGGAAGTTGTACCTCCCTTGAAGGCTTTGAAGTTGTCTTAATGTACGGGGTGATGGTAAGTCTACAATGGCTTGGACTTTCAAGGGGTCTACAGTGATGCCCTTTTCTGAAATGACAAACCCCAGCAGGTGACCTGCTGTAACGCAAAAGACACACTTGAGTGGGTTCAAGTGGATGTTGTATTTTCTAAAACACAAGAAAACTTGTTGAATGTCGTTTAAATGGTCAGCTCGTTTCTTGGATCTAGCGGTGAGGTCATCCAGATAAACTTTTATGATTTTGTGTAGATCGTGGGAGCATGTGATGCACCTGCAACAATTAATTAACAAGAATATGCAAAATAGCAGAAATGACAGAACTCAGAATCATTTTTATATTGATCACAGGCCACTTCAAGGGGGCAACCTCCTTTGAGCAAGCTCAATACAAATAACTTCACGGTGCCTTCATAGGTCTCAACACAAACTTATATACTAATTCTAGGCACTAATACTATGGTTCAAAACCACGGGCCATTACAAACTATGGATCAACAATACTACGGGCGACTTACAAAGCATATGCGCCAACAAAAATAACATAAACTATTGATCAACAAATACTACGGGACGACTTACAAAGCATATGCGTCCAACAACAACATACTAACAAAGTAAAGACATGGGTTCCTAACATCCCCTCCCCCTTAAAAAAAAGCTTTGTCCTCAAAGCTTTAGATGTGGAAATTGTTGTTGAATCTGAAGGAGTGGTTCCCATGTAGCATCCTCTAGTTGCATGCCGTGCCACTGAATTAAGACCTCTGTGATAGAGCGAGAGCAAAGCTGACGCGTGCGCCGATTGAGGATGGCCTATGGCTCCAAAAGGATGGATCCTTCATTATCCAGTTCGGGTAAAATCGTTTGTCCACTGATGTTGGTGCCAAGAACTTTCTTCAGACAACAGACATGAAAGACTGGATGAATGCGGGAAGAAGGAGGAAGTTCCAATTTATAAGCAACGGACCCAATCTTCTGAAGAATCCGATATGGCCCATAGAAATTTGGAGCGAGCTTATGACACCCTTTGAGTTTCAAGGATGATTGTTTGTACGGCTGGAGGTGAAGAAAAACCATATCGCCGACTTGAAAAGTGCGCTTAGAATGGTGCTGATCAGCTTGTTGCTTCATGCGATTTCTTGCCATGTGAAGATTGTCCCGCAAAATGCGAAGAATATGATCGCGGTTTCGAAGGACCGTGTCAACTTCCTGAACTGGTGAACTGGTGGGGGTGTATGGAAGAAGAGCTGGAGGTGCCTGACCATAGACTGCTTCATATGGGGTGATTTTAGAGGCAGTGTGGTAAGAGGCATTGTACCACCATTCAGCGAGAGGGAGCCATTTTTCCCACTGATGTTGTTTTTCTGAGGTGAAGCAACGAAGATAAGTTTCCAAGCATTTATTGACAATTTCAGTCTAACCATCTGTTTGTGGGTGATACCCTGAACTCATCTTCCGTTTGGTGCCGGTGTGGCGAAATAGCTCTGTTCAAAAATGACTGGTGAAAGTCGCATCACGATCCGAGACAATGGAAGAAGGGATGCCATGAAGACGAAAGATCTGGTCCAAAAAAATTTGAGCGATGGAGGAGGCTGTATAGGGATGGCTGAGAGCACAAAAATGACTATATTTGGAGAGGCGATCAACCACAACGAGAATCACTGTCTTCCCGCCAGATTTAGGGATCCCTTCAATGAAATCCATAGAAATATCTGTCCAAATCCGTGTAGGTATGGGAAAGGGTTCAAGCAATCCTGGAAGGAGTGTTGTTTCACCCTTATTGCGCTGGCAGGTATCACATTCGGCCACCATCTGTTGAATTGTCCTTTTCATGCCCTACCAAAAGAAGTTACGCCGTGCTCGTTCATACGTTTTGAGGAACCTAGAGTGCCCTGCCGATGGAGAAGCATGGAGTTCATAGAAGACAACCTGTTGAAGATCTGTGCTTTGGGGAAGCACTAGACGACCCTTGTATCGCAGAGAAGCACCATCCCAAGAGTAATGTGGTACAACAGAAGGGTTGTTGGTCAAGCGTTAGATGATTTGAGATAAGGAGGAGTCATTGACATAACCCTATTGAACAAATTGCAACCAATTTGGAACAGGCATAGAAATAGCTGAAAGAGAACCTTGGGCCTCAAATGTGCAAGAAAGAGCATCTGCCACAATATTGTCTTTACCCTTCTTGTAAGTGATCTCATAGTCATAACCCATGAGTTTTCTAACCCATTTCTGTTGTGACAGGGAGGAGACATGCTGGTCCAAGAAATATTTCAAACTCTGGTGATCAGTCTTGATGCAGAAATGATTCCCTAATAGGTATGGGCGCCACTTCTGTACTGCATGCAAAATAGCCATCATTTCCTTCTCATAGGTAGAGGCAGCTAGATTCTTACCTGAAAGGGCTTTGCTGGTGAACGCAATGGGGTGTTCATCTTGAAGGAGAACAGCACCAAGTACATTTCCGCAAGCATCACTCTCAATAGTGAAGGGCTTGGAAAAATCGGGCATAGCTAGCACAGGTGTGGTACACATAGCTTGTTTTAGTTTGTCAAATGCACACTGAGCAGCAGGTGTCCATGTGAAGGCATCCTTTTTCAATAGAGCAGTTAGTGGAGCTGCAATCTTCCCATAATCCTTGACAAACTTGCGGTAGTAGCCAGTCAACCCCAAAAAACCACGAAGGCTCTTGAGTGTCTGAGGATGCGGCCAATTGTTCCTGGCATCGATTTTGGCAGGATCCACGCGAACCCCTTGTGTTGAGATAATGTGCCCGAGATACTCAACTTCCTTCTGTCCAAAAACACATTTAGACTGCTTGGCATGGAGATGATGGTCAGAGAAAAGTTGCATGACAAGATCCAAATGCTGGAGATGTTCATCCCATGTTTTACTGTAGATGAGGATATCATCAAAGAATACCAGAATGAATTTCCGCAAGTAGGGTCGAAATATTTTATTCATTAAGGCCTGGAATGTGGAAGGAGCATTAGTGAGGCCAAAGGGCATGACCAAAAACTCATAATGGCCATCATGTGTGCGGAAAGCTGTTTTAGGGATATCATCCTCATGAACCCGAATTTGATGATACCCAGAACGAAGATCCAACTTGGAGAAAAAGTGAGCCCCATGAAGCTCATCGAGAAGCTCATCAACAACAGGAATTGGAAACTCATCCTTGATGGTGAGGTGATTAAGTGCTCGGAATTCAATGCAGAGGCGCCATGACCCATCTTATTTGCGGACAAGAATAACTGGAGAAGAAAAGGAACTAGTGCTTGGGCGAATAATACCTTGCTTCAATAAGTCCCGAATGAGCATTTCAATCTCCATTTTTTGGTGAAATGGGTAGCGATAGGGCCTAATGTTGGGAGGAACGCTGCCAGGAAGGAGCTAAATACGATGGTCTTCTAGCCTGGAAGGTGGAAATCCCACTGGTTCAGCAAAGACACCTGTATATCGATCCAGAATTTGTTGTAGATCCAAAGGAGTAGGGGAGACCGCTGATGGTTGCATCTGGATGGAATGGATCTGAGCGATGAAACCATGTGAATTCTTCTTGAGGATTTTTTCCATGCGATGTGAACTGATGATGCTGAGAGAACCTGGTTGTAATCCTGTCAATGTGTGTTTGTGTCCATTGAGGGAAAACTGCATCCAAAGTTCAGCAAAATCCCATAAGATAGGGCCAAGTGTGCATAGCCATTGAGCACCCAAAACCACATCACATCCACCTAAGGGCAAGGAAAACATGTCAGAGCACAAGGTATAATCTCCCATAGAGATACGCACATTTCGACACTTCCCTTTGCAAGGTAAGGTGCCCCCATTGGCGACCATGACTTCAAAGTTGGAGCAAGGATGGATAAAACAATCAGCTTGTTTGGCGATCCGAGGGTCAATGAAATTATGAGTGCTACCAGAATCAATGAGTATTGTAAGAGGAAGCTTCTTGAAGTAACCCCTGACCCACATTGTTTGGGGGGTGGTGATTCCAGCTAAAGCATGGAGAGATATCTCTGGTTGGTCATCCTGAGACAGAGGGTCAATAGGCGGTTCCTGAATGTCGACCGAAGCATCCAGTGTTTCTGGATCTTCGTCACCAATTTCAGAGGCAGGCGGAGACTCCACATCCAAGAGATAGAGATTTTGCTGAACACATCTATGTCCCCGAGTGAATTTCTCATCACAATTATAGCAAAGCCCCTTTTCTCTGCGTGCTTGCATCTCTGTTTCAGACAAACACTGATAGGAGTCGGTCGAGGAGCCTGTGGTATAGGTGGTCGCTGAGAACCCATATTTCGGAAGGGAACAAAAGTGGGCTTGGAGCGTTGTTGGGATGCAATCTTGTCTTCTGCCAACTTATCCAACCCTAGTGCTTCCATCATTGTGTTGGGACAGAATATTTTGACCGCAGAGCGGATGGCATCCTTTAGACCACTGATAAAACAACTCCGGTAAAATTCATCAGACAATCCTTCAGTGTGGTTGGCTAGATTCTCAAATTCGGTTTGATACTCTCTCACAGTGCCAGTTTGGCGAAGTTTAGTGAGAGCTCCTATGAATTCATCAAAAGCACTAGGACCAAATCGTTGCAAAAGGAGCTGGCAAAAGTCTGGCCATTTGGGCTCTAGATGGGCCTTGATGTACCAACGGTACCATTGAAGAGCTTCCTGTTCCAAATGAAAGGACTCCAACGAAACTTTGTTGACATCAAAAGTATTATGCAGACTGAAATACTGTTCTGCACAATAGATCCATCCAGTTGGATCGGTACCATTGAAGCGAGGAAAATCAAGCTTCGGACCACGGAAATTGCTGGAAGAAGAGAACCCATTGTTTGCTGAAGACTCGGACTGCCGTTTGTTGTTCATAGCTGAATGTTCAAGATGGAGACTAAGAAATTTTTCATCCAGATCCTGGAGTTTGGATTGGATGGCTGCAAGTGCGTCCTCCATGGTTTTTGCTCCTGCACGGGTGACAACCATAACCAGGATTTTATTCACGATAGATCCATCCAGTTGGATCGGTACCATTGAAGCGAGGAAAATCAAGCTTCAGACCACGAAAATTGCTGGAAGAAGAGAACCCATTGTCTGCTGAAGACTCGGACTGCCGTTTGTTGTTCATAGCTGAATGTTCAAGATGGAGACCGAGAAATTTTTCATCCAGATCCTAGAGTTTGGCTTGGATGGCTGCAAGTGCGTCCTCCATGGTTTTTGCTCCTGCATGGGTGACAACCATAACCAGGATTTTTTTTATTTTTTTTTTACGGTTGACTAGGTAGGAAAACAAAAACAAAAACTACTTTAGTAAAGGAAAATCTGGACTTGGGAAAAAATCAGAAGGGTAATTGGGGTTTGACTAGGTTTTGGACACTGTTGGATAGACAAGGAAACAAAAATGAGGATTTCAAAAGCGGGGTGAAGGAATGGGAAAATTTGGCAGAGGGGAGCAAAGAAGCAAAATTCAGAAAGGAACTCTGTGGTAAAATTTGAAGGTGATTGGGTGAAATCTGAGGAAGTTATGGCAAACCCTAAAAATAGACAAATGTGGGATTTCGGGCTTTGGGAAGGGGAATTGGGGATAAGGTCCTCAGGACTGAAATATGCAGAATGGGATGATGAGGGGTTCCCCAAAAATTTCAAGGGAAACAGAGTGAAAATAAGGGAGATATGGAGAAAAAACTGAATTTTATACTCCTTTTTTTTTTCTTTTTTCTTCAGACTGGAGCAGCTACGGCTCGAAAGGGATCTCGAACAGCACCGAATGGATTGAAAACAGCTGAATCTGGAACGACTTGCAGAATGGATCTGAAACGGTGCAGCAGTGATCGACAATAGTTCAGCTGAAAGTAGATATGGACCCTAGGTATGTGCGGCTTCCTAACAATTCAGGGGTTTCACTCGGCCACCAATGTTATCTGATGGCTTGCATATTGGGGCAGTACCCCTCACTCCACGGCTCAGGTAAAACTGATAACCCCTTTGCCACAAACGACAGCTCTTGGTTTGCCTCACGGGTGGGAACTAGTCAATCAGGTAGGGGTCGTTGCCCTTTTCGCTGGCAGGTCCTCTCAATGGGCCAGCTACTTCAGGGTTCCTGTGGTACTCCTCACAATGAGTTTTAGGGCTTATGCCCAAGTACTTCCCACAATTAAGCGGATAGGGATTATTCCCAAATCTGAACCTGCAACAGATACGAAAAAAAATTTGCCAGAAATTTCACCCAGCGAGCCCAAGAAAGTGCTCTGATACCAGATGTGATGCACCTGCAACAATTAATTAACAAGAATATGCGAAATAGCATAAATGACAAAACTCAGAATCACTTTTATATTGATCACAGGCCACCTCGAGGGGGCAACCTACTTTGAGCAAGCTCAATACAATTAACTTCACGGTGCCTTCATAGGTCTCAACACAAACTTATATACTAATTCTAGGCGCCAATACTATGGGTCAAAACCATGGGCCGTTACAAACTATGGATCAACAATACTACGGGCGACTTACAAAGCATATGCGCCAACAACAATAACATAAACTATTGATCAACAAATACTACGGGACGACTTACAAAGCATATGCGTCCAACAACAACATACTAACAAAGTAAAGACATGGGTTCCTAACAAAGCAATAAGTCATGGTGCGTTGGAAAGTGGCTCCAACATTCTTGAGATCGAAAGGCATGACGCGATAGGTGAAGGTGCCCCATGGGGTAGTGAAAGTTTTCTTGTATTGATCTTCTTTATGGATTTTGATTTGGTTATATCCGGAGAAACCATCCATAAAAGAAAGAACCTCATGGCCCGCACATTCATCAATTAGTTGGTCAATGAATGGTGTGGGGAAGTTGTCTTTGGGACAAGCGAGGTTGAGGTCTTGGAAATCAGTACAAACGCATATGGTGCCCACTTTCTTGTTTACTGGCACTGGGTTTGAAACCCAGGTGGTGTAGGCAATAGGATATATGAATCCTACTTTTTGGAGTTTCTCAATCTCAACCTTAACAATTGGGAGCTTAGACGGATGAATTGGGTGTTGTTTCTGTCGGACAGGAGGCACATGGGGCCAAGTGTCGATGTGATGTTCCACAATGTTAGGATCAAGGCTAGGCATCTCAGTGTAAGACCAAGCGAAGACATCACGAAACTATTGGAAGAGTTTCTTATATGCCTGAGTCTCCACTTGAGTGCATGATGAGCCTAGCGAGATGAGCTCAAGTTTTCCAGGTGTGGTGGAAATGTCAATTTGTATAATAGGGAAAATGTTGGACATATTCCCCTCTTCGAAGGCATCTTGTGTTGGGATGGGATATTTGAACCAATCAACCTTAGTTGGTAGAAAGTCTTTCGATTCGACTGATAGTTGGTTTTCTACGGTGGATGTAGACGCCTTAGGGAGGAAGTATGATCGATGGTGCATATCGTCCCAAGGGTAGTCCGGTGTAGTGAGTGTTTCTAGAATTTGCTCATCAGTACGAAAGTAATCAGACCATAAATCAACGGGTTCTGGTTTGTATGTGGTTGAAATCATATAGATGGTATTGATTTCTTCCGAAGAAGATGATTTGGGAGGGTAGATCTCCTCGATGAGGGGAGGAGATATCTCTAAGTCAGCATTGTTCATCTCGTATAAAGCTGCTCTGTAATCTTGGAGATCAGGGCAATGGTGTGAATAATGGCCTTAAATGCTGCATATCGCACAAGGGTGGTTAGTGCGAAGCGTTTTGTCGCAAGGTTGAGGAGGTGGCTCAAGTCTTATCACTGGAATTCTGGTGTTGTCATCCAACATATTCATGTGTTCTTGGAGTGCAGGTAATTGTGGACATTGATGAGTGGCATGGCCTACGTCATCACACAACGAGCACTTAGAGGGAATGCGAATAGTTGGGGGGTTCTTAGCTACCTTGGGGGTTGCTGGGGGGGTGCGAGTTATGGGTCCATTGTTATAAGTTTGTGGGCCCCTGCCCCCTGTGTTTTGTAACGGAGGTGGGGCGTTTCTAGACGTTGATGCTATAGTCACTATTGGGGGTGGTCTATTTTGCAAATGAGTGACAGGAGGGGGTGGGTGGTTGGTAGTAGGGATAGGTTGTACCGGTTGTAAAATAACAGTCGGAGTCGGCGGGGGGCTCGGAACAGGTAAGTACCATATATGTATCCCTAACGTTAAACCTAGAAGGTTGAGTGTAGCCTTTACTGGCGAATTGACAACTCCATAAAATGGGAACAAGAACGGGATAGTGTGAATTGGCGTTGTTCCAATATGAGTAGGCACTATGGGTGTTTGTGGTAGTGACGAGGGCTGCTGTGTGGTGTGCGAAAGGGTGCACAAATCGGATGTTTTTGTTATCAGTAAAGGTTGTGGGATCAATGGAAATGTGGAATTCATAGGTGACTCGGTGTAGATTCCAGGACCACGTGACGAGACAAATGATGTCGGTGCAGTTTGAACAGTTTGTTCAATCATTGGTAGCACATTTTGAGGGGCTGCGGGGGCGTTAGGATCATAATATGTGAGTTGATCAATCTTGATAACTCGTCCTTCATGTGGGAACATCATGAGGCGGAACACAGATGAAGCAACGGCTTTCATTTTGTACATATAGCTACGTCCAAGAAGGAGGTTGTAGTCGAGCTGGGCATTGATCACTTCGATGTCGATGAGAACTAATTTTCCACCTAATTCTACAGGTACGTTCGCTAATAGCCCTTGTGGTTGAGTTGAGCGCCCGTCGTAAGCTCGTAATGCTGTGGTGGATGGTTGCAAAGAAGGGGAGCCAAGTTTCTGCCACACAAGAGTGGACATAACGCAGCTTGAAGCTCCTTCATCAATGATGCATCGATGCACAACAAGGTTTCAAATGTTTACTGATACTTGGAAGGCCAAATTTGATGGAAATCGAGGTTCGGCTTGGTCTAAGTCAAAAGCCATCATGTGTGTATCGTCAGGGTCTACTCCTCCAATGGCAGATAGTAGTAGTTTTCATTGTGCAAGGCATGTTTTCAGTACCTCTAAAGCAGACATAGCAGCAGGGGATTGTGCTAGGTCTTCCACGATGTTATAATTGGATGTTGCACGAGCATTAGGATTGTTGTTAATCCTTCACAAAGGGATGCGAGGGATTTTAGGTCCTCCGTCCAATGGCATATTTGGTATGCGTAGTGGTTGATCTGGTGGAAGGGAGGTTGATGCGTCAGTGGGAGGAGTTTTTGGGGGTGGGTCGTACTGATTCCTGCGAGTTTGGAGGTTAATGTCATTGGATGACATCATTAATAAATGGTGTGTGCCTGAATCCGTATGCTGATAATCAGTTGCGGCATAGGTGATTTGCTGCTGAGGTGCAGCAGATCCTTGTGGGGGATCCATTGGGCGAGCATTTACTACTCCCTAATTTGGCAATGGGTTTTTCAATATCATGGGTTGCGGTTGATTAAGTGGAGTTGGCTATCCAGAATGGCCCTTGCATTGGGCATCGTCATCCCAAAGTTTACGTGATTTCTCTAAATGGGGGCAGTTGTGAGTGTAGTGTCCATAGACTCCACATATAGAACATGGATGGTTTGTTCTTAGGTTATTGTTTTTTTCCTGATTGGGATGACGATCAGGATTCTGGTTTAGGGGAATAGCGTTGTTATTATTTGGAGGATTGGGTGGTGGTGGACCTTGATTATGTTGTTGGTTGTTGCCGCAGTTATTTCCTCTTCCGCAGTTTTGTTGTCCGCCCTGGTTGCGTTGGTTGTTTTGGTGTTGGGGCTGATTGTGTTGTGTGTACACTTTCCCTTGAGTAGTAGGAGGATTTTGGGGTGCCGCAGGTGTGGGAGCAGGTTGCGGTGGATAATAAGCTGGTGGGGATGGGGGTGGTCCAGTTTCCTGCTGGGGTTGTTGGTAACCCTGAGCTATTGGAAGTGTTGGGTTCGCTGGTGTAGCTTTCTAGGGGTAATACATTGGTTGGGCCAGTAAGTGAATTAGGTTCTAGGTGGCTAGTTGGTTATAGTATGTTGGTGGTACATATGTCGATGGTGCTTGGCCATAGCAATGTTGTGGACAAGAGGGTCCATGAGTGTGATGAGCCTGATTCGTTGGAGCGTACGAAGTCGTCGCTCCAGAATTAGATGTAGCCCTAGAGAGGTCTAGGGCATTTATGGTGCTCACCATGCTAAAAGGTTTATTTTGTACCATGACTTGGCCGATAATACCATCAGCGGAATGTGATGCCCCCAAAGCGTTACCGCGTGAAGAATCACCTCGTGGGGCATCTGGTATGATGGTGTAGAGATAGCCTGACTGGGCATAAATCAGGTCGAATTGTTGAGCTTTTAAGATAGCTTCTTCTTCTGACTGGGGTCGTTCGGAAGCTACATCTTTGGCTATGAGGGATAGGACTGATTTAAGAAACCAGTCCAAAAATATATGGTCATCCAGTTTTATCTTGTAGAGGCTACGACGCTTGCGCCACTCATGGATATGGTCGGTAATGTGGGTAGCTGTGTTTTGTCTGCGAGACAACAGTATTTCAACTCCTGCATCATAGCGTACAGGTGGCTAAAAAAACTGAAGGAAAGTGGAGGCGAGGGACGTAAATGTATGGTGGGTCCCATGTGGTTGTTCAATGTACCACTTGGCTACAGAGCCAGTGAACATTCATTACAACATTCTTAGTCTAATGGAATCATCCACTATGGAGTTAGATGAACACCATAGGTGAAATGACATTATGTGGTTTTGGGGATCCTCCCTAGGTTTTCCTTAAAACTTGGGGATGTCCAAGGGGAGCTTTGTAGGCATGGGTGGCCATGTAGTGTTTTTCCTGATAGGATCGTTGGTTAACCTGGCTAGGTCTGGTAAGTTCAGACTAGCCATGTATGGTAAACTAGCAGATGGGTGTGGCGTAGTGACTGGAACATAACTATTATTGGTGGAATTATGTAGTGGTCCAGTGGCCCCTAAGGGTATGCTAGGTATTGAAGGTATGTGTCCTCCAACCGTTGTGGTGTGGGATGGGCCAGCGCTCCCAAGTGAAACATGGGTTGCATAGGGGTCAGGAATAGTACCAGGAATTCCTAGGATCTGGGTTGTGGTGATGAAAGGGGGTGTGATTCCTATGTTGGGCATACCCATAATAGGAGGTAGTCCTGTGTTGGGCATACCTAAAGGTGGAGTGGCCCCTATATTAGGTATTCCTAAATGGATTGGTGTTACCATGGGTGGCACAGTAGTAGAAGGGTTTGTCGATGTATCTCCAATAGTACTGGTGAAAAGTGGGTCATATTGTGATCCATCCATGTGGTTGGTTGGTGATATTTCAGTAGGGTTTTCTGATTCAACCTCAAAATCAGATGTGAAGTGAGACGTGTCAGAATCAGATGACTGTGTTCTTGGCCGATGATGTGTCGAGTCAAGGGATAAGGCTCTACGTCTATGACGTGTAGAGCCAAGTGTACCGAACTAAGGGGGTTGACCCTGAAGACGGTGAGATCGTCTTAAATTCTCAATGGTGAGAAATATTTAAAAATTTCAATGTAAGGTGGTGATGTAAAAAACTTGAAACCCTAGTGCAACAATGAGTGCAAGAGGGGAGTGAAAAAATAAAGGCTCTCAGGCCAACAACCAACCTCAAAAAGAACTTATTATAGCAGTTGTGCTATAATAAGTGGAGGGATGCAACAAAATTAGTCAGAATACCAAAAGTCAAACAGTTCCTAGAAAAAAAGTGGTGTTACTAGACCAAAGGTGGGTATTGTATCATGCAAACACCTAACTAGAAGTATTGTGAGTCAACAAATGATATTCTCTACAAGGTGATGAAATCCAAGTCAGACAATATAGGGTGTTGAATCAACGGCTAGATATCCCCCTACCGAGAGGGACACCGAGTAGACAATCCTAAAGAGTGGCAACTAGGATACCCCGTTCATGACAAGTTCGGTTGGGTGAATTTGCAGTTTGGTTCTATTGCCGCTGTACCCCCATTCGGTTGTACACTGAGAACTTCGAAATATATCCTTCGGTTACTGAATGGATTGTGGTATTCCACTCAGACTTCCGGAACCAGTCTGGTTACTTCAACCCTCCTAAGGGAGAGGCCTTCCCGATAAATTAGTTGATGACCGTGTCAAAATCATAAGGAATTTTTGGACCCTAAAGACAACCACTATGTCTCAAATGTACATAATTGAGGGGTGTTATTGGTACACCTATCCCCTCAATTATACCTAACTACAAGATTCTTTTAAGTGCTCCCGAAGTGGGGTTAAAAGTTTGTTGAGTTAAGGTGAATTTTAAGGCTCAGTTTAAATTATGTGGAAGAGTGGGTGCAAATGTGATATTTAAACTGAAATTGATTTTCCTCGCTTGGGCGATTGATTACAAATGAAAGAAAAGACGCTTCCAGTTTGCAAAAAAATAAAGGCGTTTTTTGAAATGTACATGCTTGAAAAAACTATTCAAAAATAATGGATTTTTGAAATAATTTAAAAGGAAGCAAATAACATAAATATTTCAAGAAATAAATGGATCTCTTAGAAAATTTCTTGGGCAAAGTATTGAGCAAATAAATAGTAAAACCTTTGATCTAAATAAAATATAGAAAAATCTTTCTTTCAATTACTGAAATTTTTTAAAAAGACTTTTTAATGGAGCATATATAAATAGAAAAAGATTTAGTATGGCTGTAAAAATGCAGAAAAAATAATGCTGTAAAATAGGTTAAATGGGCAAAAAATACAGCAAAACATTTTCAAAAATTTGGCCGAATTCAAAATAACTGCATCGCGGGTTTTAGGGAAACAGTTGCGATGTGCAGCGCGGGTTTCGGCCACGCAGTCACGATGTGCAGTGCGGCAAATGGCCGCGAAGCCGCGATGTGCAGCGCGGGTTTCGGTCACACAGTCGCAATGTGCAGCGCGGCAAATGGCCACGATGTACAGCGCGTAAAATGGCCACGAAGCCACGGCGCGCCTCGCGAAAAAAGGCCGCGAGTTCGCGATGAGCCGTGCGACTGTCGGGCAAAAAACCGCGAGGCAAAAGCCGAAAACGGATGCCGAAAAATGAACCCGAAAATGAAAATTTTAAGTTGTTAATGGCAATAAAAAGGGCTAAGATCTAGAACAACAATGGATCTGTTGTCTAGGATGGCAGATCTATGAATTAAAATTATTAAAACTAACAAAAACTAAGATCTAAAGCAAAAAACTAAGATCTAAGAATTCGAAGCCAGCGGAGTCACCAAAAACTGTTGGCTTGGTTTTGCAACCAAGCTTTGTGCAATGGGCACCTATCAACAATGTGATAGCAGTTTCAATACAAAAGGCAAAAACAATTATGAATTAAATCTAAATCTAAACTAACATGTGCATATAACAAATAAATTTAAAAACGATTCATGGAAAGAACAAGAAATAAAAGAATAGATGTTTTGTATTAAGATACCTCAAATGGTGAGGATTTGTGTTGAGCAACTCCAAGGGTGGGTAGCTCCAAGCTCCAATGGTCTCTTCTCCGAGATGCTGAAAATGGCCAAAAGTCTCATGAGATATTTTGATAGCATGAGGATAGGATGATGGATGGATGGAAAGTGAGGAGCCCCTACCACCTTTTTATAGTTTTTGGTGGTGGGGAATACCATTATGGTTTTGAGGAAACCAATGGTATTGACCAACATGGTTTAAGTACCTTTTTCCCTCTTTTTTCCTTTTTTGAATATTTTGAATATTTTTATTCCCTTTTAATATTTTTTGGGAATTCTTGACCTTTTTTTAGGGTTTTTTATGTTTTTTGAGGAAAAATATATCTTTTGAGGGGAAAAAGAGTGTATTATGGTCTTTTGGTGACCTTTTGATGGCTTTAGAGGCTCAAATGGTGGAAAAGTGGACAAATGGGTCATGTGAATAAGGAAATGAGCTAGTGAACACTTTTTGGATGTTAACACTAAGGATATCCCTTTAACGAAAGGGACTCTAGGTAAACGAGTCCTAGAAGAATGGAAACTAAGATACCTCTTTCATGGCATGTCCGGAAAGGTGTCGCGCAGCTTCAGTTCTTTGGCTGTCGTACACCTGGTATGGGAGCCAACATGCATGACAAAAAAAATGAGTAGGTGTCCTTCAGTACAGAATGAAGTGTGACATTCCATTTAGACTTCCGGAACTAGTCTTGCTACTTGCCCTCCTAAGGGATAGGCCCTCCGAAAAAATCGATGTTAACTATACCAATAAATAATAGGGGATTTTGTATCCCTAATGGGAAACAACTGTCTCAAATGTAAATGACAAGTGAAGTGTTATTTGTATGCCTATCCCCAGTGTCCTACCTAGCTACAAATTTATTTTTGAGTTCCCCAAGTGGTGTTAGAGTTGGTTGAGTTAAGTATATTTTAAGGCTCACTTTGATTATGGTGACCAAGTGTGTGCACAAGTGGTGTGTACCCAAGATTTTCAAGCAGGAAAATCAATCAATAAAATATAAAAAAACATTAACTACTACGTAAAAATAAATGGACTTGTTGAAATGTAAATGCTAAATGAAATATTGTAAATGCTACAACAAGTAAATAGCAGAAAAGTAAAACTAGCAAAATGGATGCAAGCAAATAGATGGTTGTTAGGGCAAGAAAAAGTGGAAAAAATGGTTGCAGGTTGCAGATTTGAGGAAAAAACACATGCTTTGGGTGCGGAAAACTACAGAAAAATCATGCTAGAACATACTGACGGGAACAGGAAACAGGGTGCGGATTTCTGGTTGGAAAGCGTGCTGAGGAGCACGAATTCTGGGTTGGAAATTGTTTTGTATAGCACGGATTTTTAGGATGGAAAGCACACTGCAGAGCATGACTTTCGAGTTGGAAAGTGTGCTCGAAAGCGCATCTTTCAGGATGGAAAGTGCACTATAGAGAGCAATTGTCGGGACGAGAGTTGCAATCCGCGACAAGGAAAATGGTTGCCAAAGTCATGATTCGAGCCGTAAAAACAAAATATTTGAATCTGATAGCGAAGGCAAGGGCCAGATCTACAAATATGGGGTCCAAGGGGTAGACCAGAGCTGTAAAAGGCAAGTAAAATAACAAGTTCAAAACTAAAAATAACCAAATATTCTAAGAGAATCGCCCCAGTGGAGTTGCCAAAACTGTAGTTGGGGTTTTCACACCAGCTCTTGCTAAAGAGCACTTACTAAGGATTCAGGAACCCTTAGTAGAAATTCAATATAATGAGTAAAAACTAGAAATTAAAATAGTGACATGTGCTAATGATAACATAAAAATAAACCTAACAATAACAGTAAAAATAAACAATCATGAGGAACTCATTAATGGAATTTGAAATTTTTGGTATTAATGGGAAAACAAGGGTTTGCAATGGTGTTTACCTCAAATGGTGAGGTTGTTGGAGTCCTTGCAGCTGTATGAAGAGTAGTGCACCGGATCTCCAGAGTTCCTTTTCGTTCTCCAAATGCTCAGTAGGTGGCCAAGACTCAACTGAAATGGTGAACAGAAGCTCAAGGTGATAGGCTAGAGTTTAACAGGAATTTCAGCAGCATAAGTGTATGAAGAGTGATTGATGGATGTGAAATGGGGGGCCTCCATCACCTTTTATAGAGATTTTGGGTGTTGGAGTATTGACCCATGGTTTTCGGAAACCAATAGTATTGGTAAATGGTTTTAGGGTTTTTCCCTCTTTTTGAATTTATTTTTGATCTTTTTCCCTTTTTTCTTTTATTTTGGGAATTTTGGACCCTTTTTTGGAGGAATTTCATTAATTGAGGAGGGAAATAATGATTTTTTTTCCTTTTGGTAACCGTTTGAGGTTTTTTTAGGGTTTTGGAGGCCAAAAGTGTAGGAAAAGTAGACAAATGGGTTATGTGACTAGAGAGATGAGATAGTGAACAATTTTTGGGTGTTAACAATACATGCTCTCAGAATGTGGAGACATTACTTGTTGGGAAGAATATTTGAGCTTAGAACCAATCACATGATATTAAAATATTTGTTTGATCAACCAAGCTTAAATGCCAGGAAAGCTAGATGGATGGAATTTCTATGTGAGTTTGATTTTGAAATCAAACATGTAAAAGGGAAGGAAAATAAATTTGTAGACACCCATAGCAGAAAATTTCATGTGGCATCCTTCAACGTTTGCAAATCAGAGTTGAGAACAAGGGTTCTTGAAGATCAAGATAGTGATGAAACTTATTTTCAAGTAAAAGAGAAATTGCACCAGGGAAAATTAGATGAAAATGTGAAGGGTACTAGCTTGGAGAAGATGATATTCTTCTTTACAAAGGTAGATTGTACATTCCAAATTGTTCAGACTTGAAGAAAGTGGTAATGGATGAAATTCATCAAATGTAATACTCTGGACATCCAAGATATCAAAAGACAATAACAACAGCAAGGAAGCAATACTTTTGGCATGCAATGAAGAAGGATATAGCAGAATGCATTGCTCAGTGTCAAAAGTACCAAAATTTCAAGGCAGAGCATCAGAATCCTGTGGGATTGTTGTTGCCTTTTCCCATTCCAAAATGAAAGTGGGAAATAATTTCTATGGACTTTATAACAAATTTTCCAATGACAGTGATGAATCATGATTCAATTATGGTTGTGGTGGACAAACTTTCTAAGGAAAACCATTTTATTCCAGTCAAGTCCACTCACAAAAAAGTGAAATATCAAACATCTTCATGAAAGAAATATTCAAATTGCATGGATTACCCAAAGAAATAGTTTATGATCGATATCCAAAGTTCACATCCAATTTTTGGAAAGGATTATTTCAGGAATTAGAAACTCAACTGAATTTTAGTACAACGTATCATCTTCAAACAGATGGTCAAACTGAGAGGGTGAATCAAGTTCTTGAGGATATGTTGAGAATGTATGTGATAGATAAAACCACCATGTGGGAGGATTACCTACACTTGGTAGAATTTGCATACAATAATGGAAATAAAGCATCATTAGGAATGAGTCCATTTCAGGCATTGTATGGAAAGGGATGCAGAACTCTGGTGAATTGGGATAGCCAGTAAACAGGATATTTCTTGGACCAAAAATTCTCAAGGAAATGGAGAAAGAAATTATTAAGATCAAGAAAAATTTAAAGGAAGCCTAGGACATGCAGAAGAGTTATGCAGATTTGAAAAGAGTCCACAAGGAATTTAAAATTGGGGATCATGTTTAATTAAGAGTGAATCCAAGAAAAAGTTCCCTAATGTTGGGAAGTTATGCCAAGCTATCACCAAGATACTATGGGATCTTCGATGTCCTTGATAGGATAGGGCCAGTTGCATATAGGGCTGCATTTGATTCTAACATGAGAGCTCATAATTTTTTTCTTGTTTCTTTGCTTAAGAAGCATGTACATGATCCTAATCACATAATTGATTGGAATGCGATAAATGTGGAACCCGAGGGATAGTTCCAAGTGGAACCCATGTGCATCCTCGACAAGAAGGTAACACTGCTTCAAAACCAAGGTAATTTTTAAGGGCAAAATTTTGTCAATTGGCTATTTTTTGGGCTTTTTTTCAAAAAATAAATTCGTTATTTGGTCATTTTTAGTCTCTAATATCGCCTATATTTACATAAAATATGTTTTTTTTATCATAATATTCACCAAAATTTACACATTTTAATAGTAAATTGAATGTTTAATATTTAATATTCGCCTACCTATCTATATACATGTTTTTTTCAATCCAAAATAATCGCCTAGGATACTATACTTAAGTATAATATTAGAATCCTTAAAAAATACCCTGTTCAGAACCGAAACATTGTGAAAATAAAGGTATAGTATCACCTTGGTCCCGATGAGGCTACATGGGAGTTCGAGGATGCCATGAAAGGGACATACCCATTTTTGTTTAGTTTTGAGAACACCGAGGATAGTGTTGTTCTAAGGGTGATGGGAATGTAATACCCTCATTTTGACCCTTATAATGTATTGGATTTATATGTGAATGTATTGGCTTTATATATGTATATTGTGCATACGCGATGTATAAATTCCTAGCGTGGAGCTCAAGGCCAAGGCCCCACTACTGATTTCCCATATTTAAAAGGAAATTATTTTATATTTTATGAGCCATGTGTTAGTAAACCATGGAAATTATAAAAACATGTAAATATTTAAAATGAAAATAAAATTCCCAGAGCTAGCTATGGAAGCAACTAAAAATGAGGGTGTTATATGTATCCACTAGAGAGAGGTGAGGGTTTGGGGAATTTAATTCTTTGATTCCAAGCGTCATTTTTAGAACCCATCTTGACTAGTATGCTGAAATTTGATTCCGTTAGGAAGAGGTAGCTGAGAAATCAACTCACGAAATTAATGGAGCATGGGAAAGCTCAGAAATTTGTATGTCAAGTTATGGGCTCAATTTACTTGGCCCAGAAGTCAATTTCTTCATGTAAATTTATTTTTCCTTCATCCCCATTCCATTACACATAACCAAATATTAATTATCAGCCTTTATGCATTCCTATTAGTGGAGAATTGTAGAAATCACAACCAGGAAAGAAGCCCTGATTTTGAGTGCCAAAAATGCCCAAAATTTGGTGTGAGAAGAAAAATACAATAGGGAATCCAAAGATATAAACCCTGGGGCGAATCTGAGAGTGTCAAATTTCTAGAAATCCATTGGAAAACCCAGATTTTTAAGTTGAGAAAATCAATTCCGTTTTTGACAATCACGTGACTAGAATTTGGGAAAATCCAAGAGTGCATCAAATTGGAAGAGAAGTCAAAGGTCGGATTTGCTTAATACACCCAGTGAAGGAAAGAATCTATGTGGATGTAGTATCTTGGGATTTTCTATGCCCACCCTAAAGAGAATTGGAGGGAAGGGGTGTGGGGAACCTCCAGCAATTAAATGATGAAAATGCATGATATATCAGAAATAGCAGAACATAGAATGGATTTATTGATCGTGGACCACTTCGATGGGGAAACCTCCTTTGAGAAAGCTCAATAGAAATAACTCGTGAATGCCTTCATTTTCCTCAACACATACTTATATACTAATTCTAAGTTAAACAATTATTACTCTCCATGAATGTGGGATAATACAATATACTCATGGGACGACTTACAAATCATATGCATCCAACAACAATATACAGCAATGTGGGATAATACAATATACTAAAAAAGTAAAGAGAAGGGTTGACACGGGTTCCTAACATCCCCTCCCCCTTAGAAAAATATTTGTCCTCAAAGATTTAGATGTGGAAATTGTTGTTGAATCTAAAGGAGTGGTATGTAGCATCCTCTAGTTGCATTTTGTGACACTGAATTAATACCTCTATGATGGATCAGGAGAGAAGCTGACAAGTGCACCTATTGATAATGGCCTCTGGATCCAAAATGATGGACCCTTCATTATCCAGTTCTGGTAAAATAGTTTGTGCTCTCATGTTGGTGCCAAGAACTTTCTTTAGACAAGAGACATGAAATACTGGATGAATCAACGTATATAAGCAACATACCCAATCTTCTGAAGAACCTTATATAGCCCATAGATGTTTGGAGTGAGCTTATGAGGATTGCTTATAAGGATGTAGACTAAGAAAAACCATATCACCTACTTAAAAAGTCAGCTCAGAACGGTGTTGATCGGCTAGTTGTTTCATTTTATTTCTTTCCATGTGAAGAATGTCCTGCAAAATGCGAAGAATCTCATTTCGGGCTTGAAGAACCGTGTCAACTTCCTCAACTGATGAACAGTTGGGGGTGTATGGAAGAAGCACTAGTGGTTCCTGACCATTGACTGCTTCATATGGACTCATTTTAGATGCAGTGTGGTAGGAGGTATTGTACCACCATTCAACAAGAGGGAGCCACTTTTCCCACTGATGTTGTTGTTCGAAGTTGAAGCAACGAAGAAGAGTTTCCAAACACTTGTTGATAACTTCAGTCTGACCATCTTTTTATGGATGATACCCTAAACTCATATTCAGTTTGGTTCCAGTGTGGTGAAATAGCTTTGTCCAAACAGGACTGGTAAAAGTTGCATCGTGATTTGAGACAATGGAAGAAGGGATTCCATGAAGACGAAAGATCTGGTCCAGGAAAATTTGTGTGACTAAGGAGGCGGTATAGGGATGGTTGAGGTCACAAAAATGAATATATTTGGAGAGGCACTCAACCACAACCAAAATCACTGTCTTTCCTCTGTATTTAGGGATCCCTTCATTGAAATTTATAGAAATATATGTCCAAATACGTGTAGGGATGGGAAAGGGTTCGAGCAATCTTGGAAGGAGTGTCATTTCACCCATGTTTTATTGGAAGTTATCACATTCAACCACCATTTGTTGTATTGTCCTTTTCATTCCCTTTGAAAATAAGTTACCTCGTGCCCGCTCATACGTTTTTAGGAACCCAGAGTGCCCTGCCGATGGAGAAGCATGGATTTCATAGAAGACAACATGTTGAAGATATGTGCTCTAGGGAAGCATCAGACAACCCTTGTATCTCATGGAATCACCATCCCAAGAGTAATGTGGTACAACAGAAGGGTTGTTGGCCAACCGTTGGATAATTTGAGATAATAAGGAGTCATTGACATAGCCATGGTGAATAGATTGCAACTAATTTGGAACAAACATATAAATAACTACAAGAGAAACTTGGTCATCAAATGTGCAAGAAAGAGCATCCTCCACAATATTGTCCTTACCCTTATTGTAAGTGATCTCATAGTCATAACCCATGAGTTGTTAACCCATTTCTGTTTTGCTGGGGATGAGACCCATTGTTCCTGGAAATATTTCAGACTCTGATGATCAGTCTTGATGCAGAAATGATTCCCTAATATGTATGGATTCCACTTCTATATTGCATGCAAAATAGCCATCATTTCCTTCTCATATGTAGAGGTGAATAAATTCTTACCGGAAAGGGCCTTGCTGGTGAACGCAGTGGGATGTTCATCTTGAAGGAGAACAACACCAAGTCCATTTTCGCAAGGATCACTCTCAATGGTGAAGGGCTTGGAAAAATCGGGCATAGCTGGAACATGTGTAGTACACATAGCTTGTTTCAATTTGTCAAATGCACACTCAGTAGCATGTGTCCATGTAAAAGCATCATTTTTCAAGAGAGTGGTTAATGGAGCTGCAATCTTCCTGTAATCCTTGACAAACTAGGGTGAATAATACCTTACTTCAGTAAGTCTCGACCGAGCATCACAATATCTGTTTTTTGGTGAAATGGGTAGTGATAGGGCCTGATGTTGGGAGGAACACTTCTAGGAAGGATCTGAATACAATGGTCCTCTGGTCTTGAAGGTGGAAATCCCACTGTTTCAGCAAAGACACATGCATATCTATCCAAAATTTGTTGTAGATCCAAAGGAGTAGTGGAGACCACTTATGGTTGCATCTAAATGGAATGGAGCTGAGTGATGACACAATGTGAATTCTTCTTAAGGATATTTTCCAAACGATGTGAACCAATGATGTTAAGAGACCCTTGTTGTAATCCCTTCAATGTGTATTTTTTCCCACTGAATGAAAATTGCATCCAAAGTTCAGCAAAATCCCATAAGATGGGTCCAAGTGTGGGTAACCATTGAGTGCCCAAAACCATATCACATACTGCCAAGGGAAAAGAAAACATGTCGAAGTGTAAGTTATAATCACCTATAGAGATACACACATTGCGACACTTCCCCTTGCAAGGTAAAGTGCCCCCATTGGCAATCATGACTTCAAAGCTAAAGCAAGGATGGACAAAACAATCAGCTTGTTTGACGCTCTGAGGGTCAATGAAGTTATGAGTGCTGCCAGAAATGAGTATTATAAGAGGGAGCTTCTTGAAGTAACCCTTGACCTGCATTGTTTGTGCGATGGTCAATCTGGCTAAAGCATGGAGAGATATCTCTTGATGGTCGTCGTGAGAAGGAGGATCAAGAAGCGACTGTTGAATGACGACATGATCATCTACTAAATCCTGAGCTTCTTCACAAATTTGAGTTGCAGGCAGAGAATCTATATCCAAGAGATAGAGATTTTTCTCAGCACATCTAGATGTCTCTGAGTGAATTTCTCACCACAATTATAAAAAAGCCATTTTTCTTTACGTTCCCGCATCTCTACTTTAGACAAATGCTTGATAGGAGTTGATCTAAGAGCTGGTGTGATGGGAATTCATTGGGAAACCATATTTTGGAATGGAACAAAAGTGGATTTGGAGCGTTGTTGGGTTGTGACCTTGTCCTCCACCAACTTAGTCAACCCTAGGACTTCCATCATCCTACTGGGACATAACACCTCAGATTGGATTGCATCCTTCAAACTACTGACAAAACAACTCTTGTAGAATTCATCACACGATCCTTCTCAAATTCTCAAATTCTGTCTGATACTCTCTCACAGTTCCATGTTGGCAAAGTTTAGTGATTGTTCCTGTGATGTCATCAAAAGCACTAGGGCCAAATCATTTCAAATGGAGTTTGAAAAAATATGTCCATTTTTGCTCTGCATGAGCCTTGATGTACCAACAAAACCATTGAATGGATTCATGTTCCAAATGAAAGGAGGAAAGTGGGATTTTGTTGACATCAAAAGTATTATGCAAACAGGAATATTGTTCTTCTCGGTTTATCCATCTAGTCGGATGATCACCATTCAAGTGAGGAAAATCAAGCTTCGACCCATGAAAAGTGTTGGAAGAATAGAACCTAGTGTCTGCAGAAGACTTTGGTTATTGTTTATTGTTCATGGCTGAAGATTGAAGATGGAGGCCGAGAATGTTTTCATCAAGATCTTGGAGTTTGGTCTTAAAGGCTGCAAGTTCTTCCTCCATGTTGTTTTTGCTCCTGCACGAGTGCAACCATAACCAGGATTTTTTTTTGTGGGGGGAGAATGCGTAGAAAACAAACACAGAAACTTCTTTAGTAAAGGAAAATTTAGATTTGGGAAAAACTCAGATAGGTAATTGGGGTTTGACTAGGTTTTGGACACTTTTTAATGGATAAGGAAGCAGAAAATGAGGATTTCAGAGACGGTGTGAAAGAATGTGAAATTTTTTCCAAGAGGGGCAAAGAAGCAGAAATAGGAAATGAACACTGTGGCAAAATTTGAAGGCGATTGGGTGAAAAACAAAGAAGTTATGGAAAATCTTAAAAATAGACAGATGTGGGATTTCTAGCTTCAGGAAGTCGAATTTGGATAGGGTTCCCAAGAAGGAAATATGTAGAATGGAAATGCAATGGTGCCAATAGATTTTCAAGGGAAACATAGTTAAAGCAAAGCATATATGGCGAAAAACAGATTTTTTTTCTTTTCGAAATTGATCTGCAACAACTCTAGACAGATGTAATCTACTATCGATCAGTTGTTAATAGATATGAAACCCAGGTCTGCTCGGCTTCCTAAAGTTTCAGGGGATTCACTGGGCTACCAATGTTGTCTAACGGCTTGCGTATTGGGGTAGTACCCCTCACTCAACAACTCAGGTAAAACTGATAACCGCTTTTCCACAAACGACAACTCTTGGTTTACCTCACGGGTGGGAACTAGTCAATCAGGTAGGGTTCGTTGCCATTTTCGCTGGCAAGTCCTCTCAATAGACCAACTACTTCGGGGTTCCTGTGGTACTCCTCACAATGAGCTTTAGGGTTACACCCAGATACTTCCCACAATTAAGCGGATAGGGATTATTCCCAGATACGAACTTGCAATTGAAAAGAACAATACAAATGCAAAGAAAAAGAACTACTACAATAATCACAACACTTGGAATTTACTGTGAAAGAAAAAAATTAAAATTTGACAGAAATTCCACCCATCAAGCCCAAGAAAGTGCTCTGATACCATATTTGGGGAACTTCCAGCAATTAAATGATGAAAATGCACGATATATCACAAATAAGAGAACACATAAGGGATTTATTGATCGCAGGCCACTTTGAGGGGGAAACCTCCTTTGAGTAAGCTCAACACAAATAACTCGTGAATCTCTTTATTGGCCTCAACACATACTTATATACTATGTCTAAGCTAAACACCTATTACTCCCCATAAATGTGGGATAATACAATATACTCACGGGACAACTTACAAAGCATATGCGTCCAAAAACAATATACTAACAATGTGGGATAATACAATATACTAATGTAAAGTAAAGAGAAGGGTTGACATGGGTTCCTAACAAGAGGCATCTGAGGGACTATCGCAGAGAAGGGGACCTTCCTTGTGTTGGGTGTGGTAGGTATTGTGGCTTCCAAGGCTGTCTGATATCAATTGAGGCACATGTAGCTATGTGGTTGAGCTTACTGGCATACCATTCTCCTTCCCTATCTCCGTGCATGCTTTACAAACCCAACTATGTGCCGACTTAGCATGAGTGATTGTGCTTGTGGCTATGAGTGAGCTTGAGTAGTTCCTCCTTAGTGGATAGAGACCTACAGTTGGGTGGAACGTTTCTCTTCCATAGCTAGTTGCTTAGGCAATTTCTATTAAAAAGGTAAGTGTTCAATGTCGTTTCTAATTATGTCAAATTTATGCATCATGAATGACAATTTACTTTCAAATATACAAAAGGTACACCAACCATACAAAATATGTATCAAAAAAATATATCCCCATATGCTCATCATCATTTGGGGGTAGGTACAAGGTCCCCTAATCATCATCATCATCACCGGGATCCTTTGGCTCCTCCTCCTCTGGCTCCTCCGGATCATACTGATCCCGAGCCCTACTCTCGGCCATCACCACAGATACTCTCAGCAGGATCAACTGCCACTCATGGGGAGCATCGAAACAACGCTCGATAGTAGGCCGGTCTAGATCCCTCTAACCATCCTCTGGTGCACCCACTAGAAGCGCCTCCAAGGTATCACGTACGTCCTCTAGGGAGTCATCTCACGAGCGCACAACTCCTCGTACACGAGGCGGCGGTGCTGCTACCAGCGGAGGTACCACCACCACCATCCATCCCCGATGTCCTATATGATCCACTAGTGGCCTCGGACCAACATCTGCAAAAAACCCACAGTGAATCAAGTCAGTATCATATAAATCATCTCTAGCTATACTCATAACAATACATGATATAATAGAGAAATAAAAAACAAATATGTACCAACCAACCCCCAAGCCTATCCTTAAGCTCGAGGCATCTCAGGGTCTCCCCGGAATTCCATCTCCGCATATGGATAATCATCAATAAAAATGGGCATCTTCTCCCACTGGTCATACATCTCCGACAAGAAGAACCGTCGGATGCCACCACCACCCCGGGGCATCATCTCCCCCCACCGCACCATCCACGGCTCACTCCTCCGTCCCTCCTGAACCGGCACATGTGGCCGCAAGGTAGGCACCCGCTCGAAGAAGAAACAACAAAGGAAAGAAGCATAACTGAACTCTCCCCCCTCCCGGCTAACCTTGTTCAGCTCCCGCCGAACACAGGCCAGAAACATCTACCCCCAAGCAAAGTAGGTCCCTATCAAGACACTATGAACCATCATCATTTCCCCCCCAGACAAACGATGGGGCGCCTGTGCACCAAGCACCCGTGAAACACAAGTTGCCACCGCCTGCATCCTCGAATCCTACAGATCTGAGATACTCAGTGCGTTATTCTGCGCACGAGCCCCTGGAATGCAGAATCTCTCCAAGAGATCCTCAATATCCATACTAGTCGGAATCCTCGGCTGGGTGTCCCCTATCTCACCCAAACGGGGCAAGCCAGTAAGAAAGTACACATCGGTCAAGGTGATCTCCAGTCACTCACCTTGCACTATGAAAGCCACCTCCTCCGAATCCCAGAAATCCACCAACTTGTTCAGCAGATCTCTGACTGAACACATGATAGGAATCTGAGAAAACTTTAGTAGTCTGCCCACAGCCAAGGGAAACCGCACATTCGGGTCATCCTGAATACTTCCCATAAGTACCACATCAATCTCCCTCTCCCTCCACGACACCAGTGGCCTCCTCAGCATCCTGCCAAAAAACACAAAAAAAAATTTAGAAAACAAAAGTTTTTCCCCAAAATCCCCATCGCGACTTTCAGGCCCTTAGCCACAATGAACATTGCGAATTTCATCCTTACAGTCGCAATGAACATCGTGGATATCAGCCCCATAGTCGCGATGGGCATCGCGGCTGTAAGCCCCCACAGCCACGATGAACATCGCGACTGTCAGCCCCCAAAGCCACGGCGAACATCGCAACTGTCGGAACCACAGACGTGATGCACATCACGGACCCACAGACGCGATGCACATCGCGGCTATCAAGCCCATACCCACGATGTGCATCACGGAAAATGAGCTGAAACCCACGATATTCCGTGTTGGGAAGCCAATGTGGAATTACGCAGCCTCCGAGGCCCTGACGCTTACCAGAAAGGAAATAATTTGAAAGGCTAAGGCACATAGGATTACCTGAAACTCATAGAATGAAAAACCAATGGTCCAGTCTCCCACAAATCGAGAAAATGCTCTGACCCAACTCAATTACTCTGTGAAACTCAATGGTGAAAATGACACTTGTCACATTGGGCCCACTTGTTATTTATAGAAATTTGACCGTTTCGGCATCATACAACGTTCATTTTTTAAACCGTTGGTACCGTTGGAATCGGCGCAGCGAGAACTTCATGATAGTCCACTCCTTTTCCCAATTCCACCAGATCACGTTTTCAGGCATTTTTTACATGCCCCTCGTCGCCTCGATTTGCATGCCACATCGGCTGTGGTCCATTTTTTACGAGTCTTATATCGCCGGATTCAGTTTTTTGCGCTCGTGACGATGCTTGAGACCATTTCTCGCTCTCACCACCAGATTTTTCGGGCATTTTTTCCATGCCCCTCGTTGCCTCGATTTGCATGCCACATCGACCCTAGTCCATTTTTTACAAGTCTTATATCGCCGGATTCAGTTTTCCACGCTCGTGATGATGCTTGAGATCATTTCTCGCTCTCACCCCCATGATTTTCGAGCATTTTTTCAAAATGCCACTCGTCGCCTCGATTTACGTGCCACATTGGTCGTTATCCATTTTTTACGAGTCTTATATCGCCGGATTCTTTTTCCGCACTCATGACGATGCTTGAGATCATTCCTTGCTCTCACCAATACCCTTTTTGTTCAGTATAATTTTACCCCTTTTCAGGACAAGCAATTCTTTTACGAAAAAGGCACTTACGGAGTTTCTGTTAAGCTCTTTTCTGACTCCTAAAACAATGAAAAGATCGCCAAGCAATCTTGCTTCCTTTCATGCTCGCGAAAAGTATCTAAAAGGGCATGTACCTGGTATAGGTTTACCCCTTTTCCGGACCGTGCAGACTAATTACGAAAAAGGAATACTCTAGTCACATTGGCTAGAAGAGTTCTCCATTTGCATCATTTTATGCTTTTTCAGGCCTTGGAGACTAACATACGAAAAAAAACACCACTAGAGTCTACTTACTGCTTTCAGACTCTCTTAAAAATGAAAGCACTCATGAGCATGAACAGTCCTGGGCTCGCAAAATCCACAGGACAATACCATTTCGGAGCAAACTTTTATCCCTTCTTGGAGCTCATTAAAACCATGAAGAAGGACCCAACGGTGTTTTTCAGTGCCACAACAGATCATGTCTACTCATACGGTATCTTCCCCAATATGGTTTCCTTTGTTCAGAGCATTCTGCAGTATGTCACCCTGACAGTCTCCCAAAAGCATCCATCAGCTTGTCCCCCCAGAGTCACTCCAGTCTACAATACATACCCCTAAGCTATGATCCCCACACCTAAAAGACAGTTTCCTATGCTTCCAGTTCAACCATGTCATCATGCTCTGAACAAAGGAAGTTTGAGTCGACTTACTATATGAACCCAGTTATTCCGCATCCCCACAGTATGTCAATCATACCATCAGTACTATCACACTTCAGTTGTACACCTCGCACTCCTATCAAGGAAACATCATTTCCTTGAGAGTTGCTGGTCTCCCTTTGTCGACACCAACCAAATCAATAGGATAGACCCAGAGGTCCCTGTTCCTTGGACTCGTCACCATTTGTGATGAGTGCCTACGGATCATTTCGAAAGGAGTCCTCAGTGCCTCTCCAAATGATTGTTTCTCACATGCTCGACTTCAACACCTTGATCGCATCGTTGAGACTCGTATAGGGTATTGGTCCTTTCAATTATTTATTGAAGACCTCGGATATCACCTAACTCTACCACATTGGAGAGCCTAATTGAGGAAACAACTAGTTTCATTTTCCTATGGATATTCAGGTTGCGCTTAGCGACAATTTTCAAATGCACCGCAGTTCTATACTCCCTTGAGTATACAGTTACAAATAATCCTCAGAATTTGACTCATTTACTGACTCTATCACATTTGAGAGTCTAATTGAGTCCCTACAGAGGTTGGACACCTTCAGTTTCAGCAATTCATCAACCCTTATGATACCTTATTCAGAACGGTTGTTGCTTTTTCCAATGTATCAGTTATTGAGATCAGTCATGGCCTAATCATGAGTACATCCCAGCATGGTGTCCCCTCTGGACCATTACGATATACCAACAGTTTTTATGTATTATTCAGGTCCCCCTTCTTGGGACTAATTGTTATGTATATGTCTTGGTACGAGCATGGGTATGCCTGCCTCGTCCATAATCACAAATTATTCCTCATTTCATTTTGAGGCCATGTATTTTTTCATCTTTTGCAGCTTCCAAGGGGCCGTTGTTCTAGTTCCCAATCAGTCTCTTCTCTTCTCCACACCCCAGGAAAAAGACAAAAGAACTATGATTTCTAGCAGCCATACGATGAGCTCCTGCCCTCACACATCAGGGGGCAATCTGTTAACACCAAAAAAGTGCTCAGTAGCTCATTCCCTTATTCACATGACCCATTTGTCCACTTTTCCCACCATTTGAACCTCTAAAACCATCAAAAGGTCACCAAAAAGACCATAATACACCCTTTTCCCCTCAAAATATATATTTTTCCTCAAAAAACCCTCAAAAAGGGTCCAAAATTCCCAAAAAATATTAAAGGGGAATAAAAATATAAAAAATATTCAAAAAAGGAAAAAGAGGGAAAAAGAGACCTAAACCATGTTGGTTAATACCATTGGTTTCCTTAAAACCATAATGGTATTCCCTATCACCAAAAATTATAAAAAGGTGATAGGGGCTTCTCACTTTTCATCTACATTTCATCCTATCCTTATGCTGCCAAATTCCCTTTGAGAGCCATTGCCTCCCATTTTGAGTTTGAAGATCCCCATTGAAGCTTTGGAGAAGAAGAGACCATTGGGCATTGAAGCTTCTCAACCTTGGAGTTGCTCAACACCCATCATCCTCACCATTTGAGGTAATACAAAATCAAATATTTTTCAAGTTATTGTTTTTCCATAGATCTTATTGCTTATGTTCTTAAATTCAGTTTTTTATTTCTTTTACACATGTTAATGTTAGATTAAGTTAAATTAGTTTTTATACTTTTATTGAGACTGCTGCTACTAGTTAGCAGGTGCATCCTTGCACATGCTTGGTTGAAAAACCAAGCAACAGTGGGGTCTATCAACTTTCAAATACCCAATTTAAATTGCCAGCTTGGTCCTCATTTTCTACATTCTGAGCATGATCTTCTCCTGATGGACTGTCATTATGATCTTGGGAAATATTATGTTCCATATCAAGTTCATCAAAGCAATTCGTTATATTGCTATCTCCCTTTCTATCACAATCTAATCGCCAAAGAGCTAGTGCTCTTTCATATGGACAATTGTTAACGTTGTACTTTGTTGCATATAATCTTAAACATGTATCCATGTTTTTATCAAGCTTGTTCCTCAACTTTGACTTCAAGAAGGATAGCGCACTAAACATTATCTCATCCTCCACTGTTTCCAAAATCATGGTTTGACATAAATCTGCTAATTTGAAATATTCTGATATATTTTCTTGTAGATATTGGCTATCACCTAAATGGTCCATAACCTTGTTATTGCGCCACATTCTAGAGGATTATCCAATTTTGTAAATTGCTCCCACATTGTTTCACCAAAGCATTGAGATTGTTCAAACAATTTATCCTCATCTAAAATACCTTGAATATGGTCTCCATGTATCTTTTTATCTCCGCAAAAGTGGTTTGCTAAAACCTTGACTTTTGCTAAAAACTCTTGCCTTAAAGTTGTTCTATTTTGACAGTTGTTCCAATATTGAGGGTATACCACAGACATGGCCTCCAACAATTGATCTCGAGGAAATCTTTCTCTTATCTCTAATGCTAGTGATCTTGCAATTTCTATCAAGTTACATCTCACTGAAATCACAACATTGTCAAATTCTTTTCTTGACACAGGGCACTCTTTCGTGGTTCATCATATCTTACGAATATAATGAAATGGAACCATATATCCACGCACTGCCATACATAACATCCCTTTTTCATCAAACTTCAAAAAATTATCAGCATTTTCTATATTGATAATCCTAGTCCAACTTATAAACTTTAGACCTGTAAAAGACTCTGCCATCATATACAAATTGTCCAATGCAACGCACGCTAATTTTCTTTCATTTGTGTATTCTGCAATATACATTGTGCGACTCTGAGACATTTTCACGAGGACATTCATTTCATGTAGCATAGGAAGCATTCCATCCAATGTTAATATGTCTCTATATCAGTTAATCGAAAGAGAATATCCTGAGCTTTGTCTACACTAAAGCGATGTTCGTACATCACCCCTACCAAGGATTCATACTCACTGAATAGTCTTTGAGCTGGTCCCTTCAATGAGATCCATCTTGTATCAACATCTTTTAGTAAATTTTTTCCATTTGTAACACCGTTAGCAAATTTTTGAAACTCCAAAAATCGTTTGGGACTACGACAAAAGTATGCATGAACCTCATGTACAAGATCTTCAACTTTTGAAACTAATGAAAACTTGCTTACTATTTTAAATGCAAGATTCATCCTATGAGCCATGCAATGAATTCCAAGCATATATGGTGAAGCTGATAGTTGAATTCTAACACAAAGGCCATTCCTTTGTCCTTGCATTACTAATGTTCCATCTGCTCCAACACATACCAACTTTTTGGCAATCACTAAATTATCCATACCACCATTTTCCTTCAAACTATTAATAACAAGTTCATAAATATTTTCCGCTGTAGAACTATTACTCATTTTATGAATCCCAAGTAGATCGGAATTCCTAATATGGTCATTAACTATATAAATGCTCATGCAGATCCATGAAGTATTATCGATAGTTGTAACTTCATCCAAAGACAATGACAAAAACTTAGCATTTGCAATCTTCTCTTTCATGTCCTCCTTTTCTACTTGAGCTAGATATTTTGCCCATTCCCAACCACTTGTTACAGACCAATGAGAAGATGGAAAATTTGGCACTTAAAGAAAAGAGAGATATTTCATGTAATTTGGATAATCTGTCATAGGACGGCCACTAGATAAGATCTGAAATACAGTGCATAATTGAATCATCTTGGATAACAAATTTCTTTCCAACGTCTTTCCAAATAGAGATAGGATGGTTCCTCCACTTGCCTCAAGTTTTCCCTCACTGACTAAAAATTTCTTATATTCATCTTCATATTTTCTATGTCGACATTCCTCAATAGATTTCCATCTAGGAGTAGATTTCTCCTTTCCATTTACAATTTCCTTAACATACACCTTTCCCGCATGCTTCTCTAGTGTATCTAACTTCATTTGCAATTTCACTACCCTCCCAAGTTTCCAACTACATGCTATGCATTTAACTTCTCGTGAAGTCTCTTTCTCATTTGCAGGAAGTATTGGTTCAATAAATGGAAATTGTGAGACCCATCCTGCTTGGAATACTCTCCCTATGTCCCATTGGCCATGGCCTCTTTTCCTTTTCCGTGAAGGGATTGTGTCACCTTCCAAGGGAAAATATTCAACATTTTTATCACCAATTTCTGATGAAATTGTATTTGCCTCACTTTGATGGCTAAAGGAACCTAGTATGCCATCCATTGTAAGGATATTTGATGCATTGTCGCAAGAGTTAACATCTCTCTCACTACTCAGTTTCTCAGAAGAGCTTCAGGGATGAATAGAATGTGGATTCCTAGATTGAGTCTTTTGGAAGTATGATAGTACATCCCTCTGTCTTGATGTTTTCTTCCCACGGTTAGTGTTTGACATCTTACTAACTAGATATTCCACAATTGAAACTCCAAATCGATCTAGAAACCAGAAGTGAAACCTGCATGAAAAAATAATATAAAATTAGTACAATTAGGTTATGTTAAAAAGAAGGCAAAATAAGATTATTATGAAAAGTGGCATACAACCAACACAAAACTAGCATTCAAAGTACAAGACATAAAAAAACATTCAATATGAAGACAATTGGGTAACAATGACATTACCCAAAACATAAAAATGTTCAATATCTTATTCCATAGCTAAACCCATGCATGCATTCATGTCAATAGACATGCATTCAGATTAATGGACATAAGAGATCTACTCATTCAAATAGAAATATAAACAAGAATTTATCTTGATATCATAGAATTTTTGTCATGCGCATATGGTTATATTATGTGCATAAACTTAAATACCAATCCATTCTTTGTATTCTGTCAATCCAAACCTAGTTCCATCTTGGGTCCAAGCTCTAGCTCATTTCATTTAACAACTGGATGGTATAAACTTAACCAGTACAAGGCCAAGTAGATATCTAGATCGCCATGCAAGATCAGATGTCTATCCAGATATTCTTAAATATCATAATAGTTTGACTGCAACATATATTTTTTAAACATGTTTTCCTGTAGCTTGTGAAATCACATGTTTGGATGGTACATGAAAAAGGTAGAATTCTCAGCAGAAGGAGAAAATTTTCACTGCACGAGACAAAGTGTAACATCTCTAGGATTCATAGCTAGTATGCCTTGGCTTGCTGTAACTAAGGATAGTCTTCCCACATTCTCCAAAGGTGACTCCCTACAAATTTTGAAGTGGCTCTCTATCAAGTACCATGTTAATCATTTAACTATATAATTTGGTGGATGTTAATCCTTTAAATATATAATTTGGAGGTTATACTCATCCAATGGAGTATACCCACGCACCTATCTTGCACTTATGCCTCTTTTCAACACTTCTTTATCAGTTGGCCATATCAATATTGTATGTCTCTAGATGATGGGTAGTTTAGTGGATGCATATCATTAGGCATTGAGAAGTTCTATGATGATGGTTGGATTTTCATATACCCATCCATACTTGTATTTGAGTTAGGTCATCTCATACCCTCTCTTTTATTTATACTTTTCACATATGGTTGTATCTATATTGAGATGGGTATGGACATTCCTACTTCTTTACATTAGACCCTTTTCTCTATTTTTCTCTTGTGATCTCAACATGGTATTAGAGAGTGTGTGAATCCTAGTTTCAACTACAGCGAAACAAATTACTATGAAGAAGGAATGCATATTATGCACTAAATATGATGCAGTCATGATCTACAGAAGAGGAATCGAGGTCCACAACTTATGAATAAGTTTTGAATTGCATAATATTGTATCCATTTTGATGAATCAGATTATAGTTTCTAGCATACATATTGTATGAAGAAGTGAATATTTGAAATCAATGCATCCACATGACAAAGTGGAGTGTTGAACAAAAGCAAAGAAGATGCAGTTAGAAAGATACATAAGGTACATAGTATTGTTAGTTGTGAGTTAGATAGAAGAAGACTGGAACCCTTGGGATCTAATGGACAAAGACATTGTATGTCATGAACCTTTAGAAACAGTACATGTGATAACAATATATTGAAATAGAAGGGAATACATCTAAGTTTTGAATTGCAGAATATTGTATCTATATTGAGATGGGTATGGCCATTTGTACTTCTTTACATTAGACCCTTCTCTCTATTTTTCTCTTGTGATCTCAACATGGTATTAGAGAGGGTGTGAATCCTAGTTTCAACTACAGTGACACAAATTACTATGAAGAAGGAATGCATATTAGGCACTAAATATGATGCAAAGTCATGATCTACAGAAAAAGAATCGGGGTCCACAACTTATGAATAAGTTTTGAATTGCAAAATATTGTATCCATTTTGATGAATCAGATTACAGTTTCTAGCATACATATTGTATGAAAAAGTGAATATTTGAAATCAATGCATCCACATGACAAAGTGGAATGTTGAACAAAAGCAAAGAAGATGCAATTAGAAAGATACATAAGGTACATAGTATTGTTAGCTATGAGTTAGATAGAAGAAGACTGGAACCCTTGGAATATAATGGACAAAGACATTGTATGTCACGAGCCTTTAGAAACAGTAGATGTGATAACAATATATTGAAATAGAAGGGAATACATCTACATGAACAAGTGTGATGCTTCAAGAAGACATAATTAAAATGTTGATGGTTGAACACCTTGGCTAAATAAAGAATGGTTAAAAAATATAATATTGTATATTGAGTGACCTTTTCATTCAAAGATGTTATCATAGAAGATAAAGTAATTGCAGACACAAAATACTCGAAGGCTCAGGAACATTTTATGTTGAATCCCGACAGGTACCTCCCATTTGACAATACTATGTCTTGTGATGTAGATCATTGCACACTTATTAGGGATTCTCAGTACATTGTAGAAGATGTATCAGATGCACAAGTTAATCGGGTTTTTAATGGTACATTGGATTACCTACATTATGAGCATGATCCTCACGTGCAATTTGATGGATATAGAAAATTGTGGGTTTACTTACACTCTGAAAAAGTTGAAGAATATTTTGAGGAAGATGGCACATCTTCTACAAAGAGATGGAAAGGGAAAAAGAATGACAACTTTGACAGCATCTTCTACTCAGTAACTTCTACATCTCGCTAATGTTGTAACCACCATTCCTCGCGGGTAGACTAGTAACCCAAAAGAGGGTTTACTCAGTAACTTCTACATCTCGCTATTGTTGTAACGACCATTCCCCGCGGGTAGACTGGTAACCCCAAAGAGGGTTTACTCAGTAACTTTTACATCCAGAAATTTTACTCAGTAGCTTTAACATCCAGACATTCCAAATATATATGAATGACACTCTATGTAATCAAAATTCTAAAAAACAATGAAACACACACTAGGAATATCTCATTCGATACACAACGCACATGGATGCTTCAGGAAGAGCTATTTGAAACATAAGGAGACCAAAAGAAACTCATAATCACAAAATAGTTAGAAATCACCTACGAATTTGCTATAGAGGGTCTCTCTAACTCTGTCTTCCTCTTCAGAGATTCTAAGATCTGGAAAAAACAAAAACCTAAAAAACAAAACCCAAAAAAATTAAAACCCCTAAATTTAACCCATGGGTTAAGATTAGTCCCTAAAACCCCTAAACTTAACCCATAGGCTAAGATTAACCCCTAAAATTTCACTCTTTAGAGTTCATATCACCTAGTGACAACCAAATAACACGACTTTTTGAAAGCCAAGTCGCCTCTTCCACTCTGAAGATCCGAAGCGGATTAGATCATAAGTATTGTGGTTGAGTTCACAGTATACATTGTACAAATCCGATTGAAGAGGCTTATAATATCCAAAATAATCTGATAGTTTATATGAGTTCCATACATCTGATAGTTTATATAAATAAATATTAGACTTTTATTATTAGTTGGCAATATATATTAAAGGAAAGAAAGAACGCACTTCAATTTCAATTAAAATCTACAATACAATCATCATAAATAATTAACAACAAAATTTTCAGAGATCAATGATCATTGTATACATAAGATCTAAGGCCACCACAGGTTGTTGGATTCGAAGGCAAAGCCATCTACGAAACTTGGTTTTTGAGACATGCGATTTCCTGGTAATTTCATGTTCTCGACGACCAATTTCCCCTTCGAGTTGAATATCGACAGGTTCCTTTCCGAATCAGTTACCATCATCAACCCATTGCTGCTGATATTCACGAAAGGAATTATCGGAACGTTTGCACGTAGCTCACGCCATACTTCATATCTTTCTGCTTCATTCAACTTCCAGATGCGAACAAAATCTGAATCAAGTTCCTTCTGGTCTACTAGCACCACTTGCCCATCGTATTCACCTAAATTTTCAGGACCACACCATCTGCCTCCCTCTGGCAGTCGGATTTCTGTCTATTGCCTGTCAGCAATATTGAAGGCTGTGATGAGATGGCGGCAACAGGTAGCGTCGATAGTCCAGTAAAACTTTCCTCGAGAATAAATACCGTTTCCATAAGGCTTAATATGGTTGGGGACCATCATGGAAACTGCAGTCCATGCATTAGATTCTGAGTCATAAATACACATCTCAATTCTAATATTCTGACCTTGAACTTGTTGTCCCGGCCTCATGTCGATATAATAACAGCCAATCAGCAGAGTGCAACGCCTAGTGGAAGAATCGAAAGTCATTCCACTGAAAGAGAAATAGCGAGACATAGGAGGACGAGGGAGGTGTCTCCAATGTCCGGTACCAGGAATACCTATTGAAAGATCCAACTTATTCTCTTTTGTATGACAAAAAGAAATGCCGTTGCAAGTATCCACAACCACGCGATTGAGCAACGGAATTTTGTAAATGTCTGAACCGCCGCGTCCTTCTATAACCCAGTATTCCACATCATACCATTCCCATTTTATCTGAAGCAGAAACCCAGGAGTGGAATGCAGCGACCAATTTGGACCAGTTATTTTTAGGGCATCACGGGAAGACAGCAGAGAACTCCACTGTTTACAGACAGTCCTCATTTTGCCCAGAACCCTAATGGGCAGCCTCGCTAAAATCATGAACAACAACTCTTCTGGGAGCTTTTGCCAGATTTCTGCTTCCATTCTACAATATTCCTCTCTCACAAAATATAACAAATAGTTTTTGGCCGCCACTCTTTATCAGCGCAGACAAAACGTGTTGGATGCAATCGGAAAGTAGAAAGCAATGATGGGCACAAGACTATTAGGATTCAATTTATAGAAATGCGAAGGACTAAGCCCGAGAAAACAAATTCAATTTAATATTTTGGATGGGGTATGGAAAGTTAGATTTATATTATTTTATAACTGATCGATATAATGTTGTTTTAGAGAACCACGTTTTGAGGGAGCGGTATATTGGGTAATTAGTTTAGAATAGATCATTTTAATTGTTGAAATTATAAAAATGTGAAAATAACAATTTTTAGTAAGAATTTTAATTTGTTTTGGTTGTCTTTTATCAATAAAAGTTCACTTTTATAATTTTTTCGACAAGTCGCTTCTAGAATGCCATGCCGATTAATTTAGTTTTGTTCGTCATTAGACATTTTGCAAGTTCTTCGTTTAGCTTTGTTTAGAAGATAATTAATTCATTTTTGTTTGTTAGCCGGAAGGTATGGTAAATTTGAGCTTTATTTCTGGAACAATTTCTTTTAACGTTTAAATATTATTTATTTGGATATATTTAATATCATTTTTTTGTTAAGAGTATATCTATGTTTTAAAGGGGATATAAATATGATTATGAAGTTTTAAGTATTAGTTGTGTTTTAAGCATGGCACCCTAAAGAAAGTTTTTAGGTATTTAAGACCAAGAACAATGTTATGAATTATCACAAATGGTTTTTTCAAGGTATCTTTGGACCTTGGGTAAGTATATCTATGTCATTAGGATACTTTTATCATTAATTATGGGTTTCACGCTTTAGACATGGTTAAGAAAAGACAATGTCACGAATCACCACAAATGTTTTTTTCAAGGTATCTTTGGACCTTGGGTGAGTATATCTATGCCATTAGGATACTTTTATCATTAATTATGGGTCTCAGGGCCTTAGACATGGTTAAGAAAGGAAACTTAGGTCCTACACCCTATAGGAAACCTATAGGCATCTAAAGGCAATATACAAACCTTGATCCACTACAAATAGCTTCTTGATGGTATCTTTGGCTATTGGTGGATAAATGGGTAGTGTTGGGAGATTTTGAGTATCGATATTGATTTTGGGGCCTTAGACATTGTTAGTAGAGGAAACATGGGCCTTAGTACTTGATGGGAGATTCTAGGAATCTAGGGCCAAGAATTACACCTTAAACCACCACATATGGCCCCTAAGGGTACCTTTTGTCTATGAGTGGAGATATCAATGCTATTAGGAGTTTTTTAGCACTAGATATGTGTCTTAGAGCTATGGACATGGTTAAGAAATGAAACTTGGGACATAGGCTCTAAGGGAAGCTTCAATGCATTGAGGTCCAACAAAAATACCTTAAACCACCAAACATGACTTCCTAAGGGTATCCTTGACCTCTTAGTGGGCATATGGGCATCATTATAAGGTTTTGAACATTAAGTATGGGTTTAGAGGTGTTGGACATGGTGCTAATCGGAAACCTGGCTGTTAGGTCTTAAAGGAAGCTTTCAGATATCCATGAACAAGAACAATCCATCAAAATACCACACATGGATTTCCAAGGGTAGCTTGGCGTTCAAGTGGACAGGTTGACATATTAGGATGTTTTTAGATATTGTCATGGAGCTTAGGGATCTTGGCATGATGAAGGTGAGAAACCTAAGCCTTATGTACCCTAAAATAAGAGTCCATGCATCTAGGGAAAATAATGACACCTCAATACACAACACATGACCTCTTGAGGATATCATGGGATTCTAAGTGGGGATATGGAATTCATTAAAAGGTTTCGAGTAATAGGATTATTTTTTGATACCTTGGACATGGTCAAAGGAGGAAAATTAGGCCTTTGGTACTAAATAATATCCTAGGCATCTAGGGATGAGAACATCACCTTGAACCACCACGTATGTCCTTTAGAGTGTATCTTTGATCTCTAAGTGAGTGTATGGGTTCCATTAGGAATTTTTTATCATAAGGCATGGTCTCAAGGCCTTGGAAATAGTAGGGGAACAAAACCTAGGCTTTAGGATTAGAAGGTCATACAACCATATGCCCAATTAAATTGCTATTTTGAAGCAAATTTTAAAACTTGCACAAAATACCATAGAACCATAAAACTTTCCTTGGTTGAATTACTCTTTGTCAATATGTTTGGAATCATGCACATTATTGGTGTCGTTTTCTTCATCTTCCATGGTCTTGTATTTGTCTTCAATTATTTGTATCTTTAAAAACAAACTTGATCAATGTTGGATTGTTTAATCTCAACATATATGCATATGTATAGTGCATTAAGTAAGTTATGTTAATGACAAAAACACCATTGGTTTAAACAAATATTGCATAAGAGCTATACAGGTTCAACCCTTTATTCACAATCAGCACAATCCCCATTAGTGGTACTGCCCCTTAAAATTCTCTGGAATAGTCTGAAAGACAACATAATTTGGAAAAATCTCATGATATAGTCATTGCCATGTATATTACTTAATCCTAATAATTAATCTTACATTTTTTTATAATTTTGAGATCTTGGTACTCTCAAAAGTTTATCTACCATGTAAGCATACAATGTTCATAAAATTACATTGAAAGACACCATGACAAGCCAAGCATAAATATACCCAAGCACAGGAGCATTATTTGCATGTTCCTTGATTTGATCAGGTAAATTTGGAAACTTGCATATAGGTTTAGATTATCCCTCTATAAAGATGCATTTGAACCTTTTCAAACCCAAATTTTCCTTAGGATCGAACCTGTTGGAAATTGGTGGGTTACCCCATCATATCTCTATTTTCCACCATTTTGACAGAAGAGCCTACCAAACATGGGACACCCTAGTCAGCACCCCATTTCCATTTTGGTGCCCATGCTGAGTTGTTCTCATAGGCTCGGGAGCCCTATTAATCCCGTCATGACTTGGAGTTTGAGACCGCATTTTTCTCTTTCATACATTCCTAACCATATCCTGATGGGCTCCCAAATTTTTTTTCATTTTGCATAAGCATGTGTTAAAATATCCACTTGAACATCCGTGCCAACTGCTTTGTTTCTTATTTCTTAAGTTGCGTATTTTCCTTTGCAATCACTTTTTGTTAAATGATGCCTATAAGCCATTGCTTTTGTATATTTGACACATACCCATGGAGGAAACACCCATAAGAGTATACATAACTAGATCAGCCCTTGTTTGCAATATGGATATTTGCCTTGCCCTGACCCATGCCCTTGAAATATAGGTGCATTCCCTTGAGACACTTGTTTCCTCTAATGTATCATAGCATGCTTTATTCTTTTTTCAAGCTAGTAAATGAAAAATGTTAAAAATTCGAAAACACAAAAATCCAAAAAAGATGAAGAATTTAATCAGTTCATATTATATCTGTTAGGAACCCATGTCTTTACTTTGTTAGTATATTGTTGTTGGACGCATATGCTTTGTAAGTCGTCTCGTAGTATTTTTTGATCCATAGTTTATATTAGCCCATAGTATTGGACGCATATGCTTTGTAAGTTGTCCCATAGTATTATATGTCCCATGGTTTTGACTCATAGTATTGGCGCCTAGACTTAGCCCATGGTTTGTATTGACACATAGTATTGACCCATGGTATTGGTGCCTAGACTTAGTATATAAGTGTGTGTTGAGGCCTATGAAGGCACCGTGAAGTTAATTGTATTGGTCTTGCTCAAAGGAGGTTGCCCCCTCGAAGTGGCCCGTGATCAATATAAAAGTGATTCTAAGTTCTATTATTTCTGATATCTCATGTGTTTGCATTAATTAATTATTGCAGGTTCTTCACATCTGGTATCAGAGCACTTTCTTGGGCTCGCTGGGTGAAATTTCTACCAAATTTTTTTTCGCATTTGTTGCAGGTTCAGATTTGGGAATAATCCCTATCCGCTTAACTATGGGAAGTACTTGGGCATAAGCCCTGAAACTCATTGTGAGGAGTACCACAGCAACCTCGAAGTAGCTGGCCCATTGAGAGGACCTGCCAGCGAAAAGGGCAACGACCCCTACCTGATTGACTAGTTCCCACCCGTGAGGTAAACCAAGAGCTGTCGTTTGTGGCAAAGCGGTTATCAGTTTTACCTGAGCCGTGAAGTGAGCGGTACTGCCCCAATACGCAAGCCGTTAGACAGCATTGGTGACCGAGTGAAACCCCTGAACTGTTAGGAAGCCGCACATACCTGGGGTCCATATCTATTTTTAGCTGAACTATTGTCGATCACTGTTGCATCGTTTCAGATCCATTCTGAAAGCCGTTCCAGATCCATCCATTTTCAATCCATTCGGCGTCGTTTCAGATCCCTCTATTTCCACTCAATTCTGGGCCGTTGCAGATTTATCTGTTCTAGATCCCTTCCGAGCTGTAGTCGCTCCAGTCTAAAAAAAAAAAAAAAAAAAAACCAGTTTTTTCTCCATATCTCCCTTGCTTTCACTCTGTTTCCCTTGAAATTTTTGGGGAACCCCTGTCATCCCATTCTGCATATTTCATTCCTGAGGACCCTATCCCCAATTCCCCTTCCCAAAGCCCGAAATCCCACATTTGTTTATTTTTAGGGTTTTCCATAACTTCCTCAGATTTCACCCAATCACCTTCAAATTTTACCATAGAGTTCATTTCTGAATTCTGCTTCTTTGTTCCCCTCTGCCAAATTTTCCCATTCTTTCACCCCGCTTCTGAAATCCTCATTTTTGCTTCCCTGTCTATTCGACAGTGTCCAAAACCTAGTCAAACCCCAATTACCCTTCAGATTTTTTTCCAAGTCCAGCTTTTCCTTTACTTAAGCAATTTATGTTTTTGTTTTCCTACCCAGTCAACCAAAAAAAAAAAAAACTCCTGGTTATGGTTGTCACCCGTGCAGGAGCAAAAACCATGGAAGATGCACTTGCAGCCATCCAAGCCAAACTCCAAGATCTGGATGAAAAATTTCTCAGCCTCCATCTTCAGCATTCAGCCATGAACAATAACCGACAGCCAAAATCTTTTGCAGCCACCGAGTTCTCTTCTTCCAGCAATTTTCGTGGGCCGAAGCTTGATTTTCCTTGCTTCAATGGTACTGATCCGACTGGATGGATATACCGAGTAGAACAATATTTCAAATTGCATAATACTTTTGATGTCCAGAAAGTTCCACTTGCATCCTTTCATTTGGAACAGGAAGCCCTTCAATGGTACCGTTGGTACATAAAATCTCATCCCGAGCCAAACTGGACAGATTTTTGCCAACTCCTTTTGCCACGATTTGGTCCTAGAACTTTTGACGACTTCACAGGAGCACTCACTAAACTTCACCAAACTGGCACAGTGAGAGAGTATCAGACAGAATTTGAGAAACTAGCCAATCACACAGAAGGATTGTCTGATGAATTCTACAGGAGTTGTTTTATCAGTGGTCTCAAGGATGAAATCCGCTCAGAGGTCAAAATGTTTTGTCCCAACACAATGATGGAAGTCCTAAGGTTGGCTAAGATAGCTGAGGACAAGATCGCAGCTCAACAACGCTCCAAACCCACCTTTGTTCCCTTCAGAAATATGGGTTCCCAACGATCTTCCATCACGCCTGCTCCTCAACCAACTCCTATCAAGCAATTATCTGAAACAGAGATGCAGGCACGCCGAGAAAAAGGGATTTGTTATAATTGTGATGAGAAATTCACTCGAGGACATAGATGTGTTCAACAAAAGCTCTATCTCTTGGATGTGGATTCTCCGCCTGCCTCAGAACTTGATGAAGAAGCTCCAAATACAGTAGATGATCAGGTCGACATTCAACACCCGCCTATTGACACCCCATCTCAGGACGACCCACCCGAGATCTCTCTCCATGTTGTAACCGACGTCACCACCCCACAAACAATGCGAGTCAGGGGATACTTCAAGAAGCTCCCTCTTACCCTACTCATTGATTCTGGTAGCACTCATAACTGCATTGATCCTCAGATTGTTTTTTCCATCCTTGCTCCAACTTTGAAGTCATGGTTTCCAATGGGGGCACCTTACCTTGCAAGGGGAAGTGTCACAATGTGCATATCTCTATGGAAGATTATAACCTGCGCTCTCACATGTTTGCCTTGTCCTTAGGCGGATGTGATGTGGTTTTGGGCGTTCAATGGTTACACACACTTGGCCCCATCTTATGGGATTTTGCTGAACTTTGGATGCAGTTTTCAGTCAATGGGGCACAACGCAAATTTATGGGCTTACAACCAAGGTTTCTCTGCATCATCAGTTCACATCGCCTAGAAAAAATACTTAAGAAGAATTCACATGGTGTCATTGCTCAGCTCCATTCCATTCAGATGCACCCATCAACAGTCTCCACTACTTCCTTAGATAGATATGCAGGTGTCTTTGCTGAACCAATGAGTTTGTTGCCTTCAAGAGACCTTTCCGGTAAGAATTTAGCCGCATCTACCTCTCAGCAGGAAATGATGACTATTTTGCATACAATACAGAAGTGGCAACCATCCCTATTGGGGAATTATTTCTGCATTAAGACTGATCTCCAGAGTCTGGAAAATTTCCTGGAACAATAGGTCTCCTCCCCAACACATCTGAAATGGGTTATCCAACTCATGGGTTATGACTATGCGACCACTTACCAGAAGGGTAAGGACAATATGGTGGAAGATGCTCCTCCTCGCACATTTGATGAATCAGTTTCTCTTACAGCTATTTCTCTGCTTGTTCCAAATTGGTTGCAATCTGTTCAACAGGACTATCTCTTCTATGAACTCCATGCTTCTTCATCAGTAGGGCACTCTGGGTTCCTCAAAACGTATGACCAGGAACAATGTAACTTCTTTTGGCAGGGACTCAAAAGGACAATTCAACGGATGGTGGTTGACTATGATACTTTCCAGGTCAACAAGGGTGAAACGACCCTCCTTTCGGGACTGCTCGAACCCTTGCCCATCCCTCCACAGATCTGGACAACTATTTCTATGGATTTCCTAGAAGTGCTCCAGTGGTATAGTACCACATCTCAAAGGACACCATATGAACTAGTCTCTGGACAGGCACCACCAGTTCTTCTTCCATACACCTTCAACATCTCCCCAGTTCAGGCAATTGACTCAATTCTTCGAAACCGTGATCAACTTCTTCTCATTCTGCAGGACAATTTTCACATGGCAAGAATTCAACTGAAACAACAAGCTGATCAGCATCGTTCTGAGCGCACTTTTCACATCGTTGATATGGTTCTTCTTCGTCTACAGCCTTCCATGCAATCCTCCCTGAAACTGGAAAGGCACCAATGGCTCGGAATGCAACCCGAGGATGCTACAAGGGACCCACTCCTTCAGATTCTGCATCAATTTCCACATCTAAAGCTTTGAGGACAAAGCTTTTTCTAAGGGAGAGGGGATGTTAGGAACCATGTCTTTACTTTGTTAGTATATTGTTGTTGGACGCATATGCTTTGTAATTCGTCCCGTAGTATTTGTTGATCCATAGTTTATATTAGCCCATAGTATTGACCCATAGTATTGGACGCATATGCTTTGTAAGTTGTCCCATAGTATTATATGTCCCATGGTTTTGACTCATAGTATTGGTGCCTAGACTTAGCCCATGGTTTGTATTGACACATAGTATTGACCCATGGTATTGGTGCCTAGACTTAGTATATAAGTGTGTGTTGAGGCCTATGAAGGCACCGTGAAGTTAATTGTATTGAGCTTCGTCAAAGGAGGTTGCCCCCTCGAAGTGGCCCGTGATCAATATAAAAGTGATTCTAAGTTCTATTATTTATGATATCTCGTGTATTTGCATTAATTAATTATTGCAGGTTCTTCACAATATCCTTGAAGAAAATGAGAAAATCCATTCCTTATCGCCCTTGAACATGGCACATAATTTGGTATATGTCATCTGTACACAATCTACATTTTCCTAAGGAAACTATACCAATATTTTGAATAGATCTCCACCAATGGGTTATCCTTCCTGTCACCAATGGAGCTTTCGTTAATGCATCTAGCATTGGCAAATTTCATTAAGGTCAATTACTCGAGTCCTATGTTTCCAGGTGTCCATTATGCATCCTGTTATGTGTTCAAGGGAAGTTCAAATTGTGTCGTCCATTCCTCAAATATTCCTGACCAATTGTGTCGGCCTTCCTTGTGTCAGTATACAATGTTGGATATCGCATTTCTACCAAATTATATCAGACTATTGATCTTTGTTTCGTATCGGTTGATGTGGGATGCATTAATTCCTTCCTTTGATGGATCTATTTCTATTGACACCAAATCATCATCTAGGTAATGGATCTAAAAACCTAGGACTACCTTGGATCTTGTAGTCATTAGTGACAAGTTTCCTCACAAATGAAAGTGGGTTTTGTTGGTTGTGGAGCCAGATCTTCTAGTCTCATAGATGATATTGTATCAGCCATGTTTGTACCCCAGTTTTATATGATATGTAGGTGGACTGTACAGTCACCCCAGCTGGGGGGTGGGGGCGAAGAAAATTTTTGGGGTTGTTTTCGCCAGTTGTTTTGCGGGCCCATGGTTTTGGGTATCCCATGGTATTTTCCCATTGTATTTCCCTTATAAAATAAAGACATTGTAATACGGCTAGGGATGATGATGTATTAGGTTTTATGCATTGTAAAGATCTCTGAGATCAGGAGAGAGACTGTGCAACAGAGAAGAGGAAGTGCAGCGGTTGTGTTGTAGATTGTATCCCTTCACCTTACTGGATGGTAATAATAATAAGGACTGGCAAATTCAGTGTGGATGTATCCCAAGTTGGGTGAACCACGATATATCTGTGTCTCTCTTGTAATGTGTATGTGTGATTATATTTGCATTTCTGTTTATTGTTATTGCTCTGCATTCCTATTTTTCTAACAGGTTTACATCAATGGCCCCCGATTATTTGACTCTACAAGTGTTCGACTTCAGAACACCTATTCGTACTTGCTAGTTTGTACTCGGTATCTTAGAGTCCATCATCATTATCGATGGGTGTCTTCGCATCTATTAATGATATACATCAATGACTGGTAATCGGATGGTGTTTTATTATGCTCGACATCAGTTCATTTATTCACATGATATAAACTCGTACTATCATCGGTTTGTATTGAAGACCTTGGGAAAAACAGTTGTATCACTCATCGATGCACTGCCCGAGTTGCGCAAGATTAGACTACCATGTCAAAAGTTTGATGAAGACCTTGTTCTCGCACTCATCGAAGCACATGTTTATACTTCTGAAAATTTTACTTTTGACATGGATCCACTGTGTATTGTTCATGGCCATGCTTGTTTACTGCTAAGCATGGGTATGCCATCCTCAGGAAGACATTGTATATTTCAAAAATTGCTATGTTTGAATTGCAGGTGTTCTCCTGAATCCCGCGCCCGTGAGCTAATCCTTTATCATCCTTGCTTTGATCAATAAAGAGTATTAGTATGAAGAGTATCAATTTCGATAATGTATTTTGGACCTTAGCTCTGCTTCGGACCTCACACATTAGGGGGAATCTGCTAACAATCAAATTAACACCCTTAACAAAGTGTAAGGTAGAAGCAAATTTTACTATCCACCTGCAACATGAAGTCAGAAGACAGGTACATAAGAGAAAAATCATCTCTTATCTAATCACTACTTCCATGATCAGAAGGATTGAGTGAAGAAAGAGGTATCCCAAAGAGACAGGGTTCAGTGATTGAACTACTCAATTGAAGGCTCAAATCTAGTCTCCATCAGTCAACAGTGAGAAGAAATGCACAAGATTGCATTAATTGTGCTTGAGAATTCTGAATTTGTGACAAAAGCCTAAAAATACTATGGAAAGTGGGTTTTTGAGTAAAAAGAATCAAAAATCAAGAAAGGGATTATCCAACATTGAAAGATGGAACTTGAGATCCCATTTCCTAATACTATAAAACAAAGGCATTTGGGACATGGTAGAGAAGGAAAAACGAAGAGAAAAGGTATGTTGGGGAGATTTGGAGGATTGGAAAGCTCATCTTCATCATGTCAAGGATGGAGAAGGATAGCTCAAAGCAAGGGAGGATGGATGCATCTCAAGGAAGATTGTATGTAATTATCTTTTCTTCTTTGGCATAAAATGAAACAGTTCAATTTTCCTTCCATTCCTGAGTTTAATTTTTTCTTCTCAAGTTTAGTTTGAATTCATAATGCTTAAAGATCTTAGTAAATGCTATATAATTGGTTTAATATCTTAGGAAATGTTAGATAACTGTTCATTTCTGACATTGAACCTCGCCACTTCATAGTAATATAGTCAATTAAGTGTAGATCTAACCCCACCTTAAATGCTATTATCAAAAGGTTATGAAGAGTCAAAAATAAATTAGATTTCCTCTTCTCATTTGCATCATTGTATTGTCCCTTTTTTTATTGACACCTTTTAATCCCTAATTTAATGGAGGAAATATTGAGAAAAATTCAAGAAAATATAGTTTATCAAGTGTCTACTCATGAATGAAATAATAAAAAATAACTAGCACAAATTAAGAACTACAATCTAAAGAGAAGAATCGCATCTTACCTAATCAATGGCCATCTTAACCAAATTTGCATGTTGATATTTCCCTCCTTGAGTCACCAACTCCTCAATCGGAAACAATAGTTGAGGGGACATCTCTCCACCCAACAAACCCTCATACAAAAATGAGTCCCTCAAGCCCTCAACTATGGACACTATAGACCAAGTAAAACCTTAACTCTTTTCTCTATCAACCTTTGTATAACAATCACCACCTCCTTGGCCTACTTCCCTACATGTGCAAAAAACAATAGAAAACTAGAACAACAAGCAAGAAACCCCCCCAAAAAACAAGAATATTAGATTCCCCCACCCCTTGGTCTTGCCCCATTTTTATTACTAAATTTCCATATTTTACTCAGTTTCTTAATTATGCATCGATGAAAAACTTGTTACCTATGCACTTAAATGAAATTACCAGTACATATTTTATTTTTATTGTTGCATGCTTCTTTACCATTTTAATACTACCATATATTACTACTATGCTTATGATAATGTCTAAGGTTGGGGTATTACATACTCCGCCCTCAAGAAACTTCATCTCAAAGTTACATCCCTATAGTAACAAATACAAAGACTTACTGAATCAATCATCTAGATAATAGGTAATATAGATGGCTAGTACTATTGTGAAGTTTAGAGTGTTGATGTCCAACATCAACATGATTACAAAGAATCATAAAATGATGTCATAGACAAACACCCTTAACTACAGCATTATCCTATCTAGTATCCACAATAGCAACAAGAGCGTCGTTGAGATCAATAACTGGAGGAATAACATATGGGTGGCATATAAATGCAAGCATGCATTTTGGCTCTGACACACCGCATTACCAAACTTTAGGTAGCTAATTAACGATACGTTTTACATAGAAGAAACACACAGGCACATAAGCATATAAATTCCATCCATTATTCACCTAGGAGCTGGATTTAAAGGAATAAAAGCATTGTAAAAAGCACTGCTTATTTTCACAGGCAACCTGCAAGATAGTGAACATAAAAGTGATATAGCTCTTGGCAGGATGGACAATGTACACATCACGCAATGGTCCTGCAAGATGAAGGGAGGTTCATCGATGGAATAGGAGAACCGAAAAATGACTGTTCGGCATGGTTGTTGAACGATAACATTAAAGAAAACAAATATTATCAAAAGCATGCAAGACTTCCATGAGTTTAACATGGAAACGATTGCATGGGTTATACGCTTATCCTCTTCGTGCGAGCTTACTCATTCTGAATTCCTCTTGTAAATCCATGCATTGAATCTCCCATACCCCACATGTGTATGACCTTGGATGTGAGTAGTATCTTATACTCTCTCTACGCTAGTTATGTTGTATGTTCCTCATTACTAGAATATGCACTAGATATATCAAAAAGATTCAGAAAGGTAGTGCCCCAACCCTATAAGAATCTACATAGGAGACCTGCATGCATTAAAGAAAGGATGTCCAATCATTTTCCATTGAGCTAGGAGTAAGCAATTGTATAATGGGTGATCCATGGTAATTGGACTGTGAATGTGTTTGTGCGAGAAAGAAATGAAAGAATGAGCATGGAACAAAGTATAGATGGGTGATGGAGACAGTTCACTTTAGGGTTTTGCATCCCGTAGGGGCTGCACTCAACAAACCCTAGTCTAATTCACTGATGGAGATGGTACGGATCTCAACGAACCTCACAGGCCACAATGATGACGTTTACACGGAATATCACACAGTGGACAAGGTGGATTATTCATCAAACCCTATGGAAGGTAAAAACATTTTTTATTCATTTACCAAATTTCTTATTGTGCATACTTCTCGAATCCCTGCAACGGTTTCCTTGTCGATTTTACCCTCCCTGCAGCTAAACGGCGATGATCCCGACGGTTACCTGCCAACTGGTAGCGACCTACTGATGGAGGCTCCTCACTACCCTAACCACTTGTCTCCTCCAGAGGGTAGTTTCTCCCTAGGCGGTTTTTCCTGTCAACTAGATCCGGGGCTTGGGGGACCTCCATACTTACTTTTCGATATCCCCACTAGTTGTGCTCTAGGTATCTCTTTGCCCTCTAATTCTACGATCATACATGCTCTACCACTATCGGATGTTTGGCTGTCGGTTTTCGCTGGTTTTGGGGACAGTGACTGGTCTCCTTTTGAAAACCCATCACCGCTCCCTCCCATCCTTCCTGCAATTGAACCATTATCCCTGACCCCTGACGATTTCATAAACTCCTTTCTTCACACTCCATCAAACCCTGGCTTCACCCCAACCACTCCGTGTGTTGAAATCCCTGGACTGAGAACTCATTCTACCCTACCGAGACGTCGAGAGAACTCACCTTCTAGTAAGCAGAAAGGCAATTTTCTTAAAAGCACTCGGGACTCCATCAACCTGATCTGTGACAAAAACGTGATTGTTGCCAACTCTCTGCACATGGAGGAGACTGCCATTGTTGGACGTGCCCATGGGAAGTACCCGCGCTTGGAGGTACTGGACTGGTGGGTATCTGAAAACTGGAATCTCTTATTTGATTACAAGCCCATGATCATGGTATTCTCTAGAGGATGGTTTGTTTTCAAGTTCAAATCACACGCGGATGTAGGGCGGATTCTTGCGGCACATTGGAGCTTAGGAAATACTCCTATACTATTTAAGAGTTGGACCCCGATGTTCGATGCGGATACTGAAAAATTCGATGTCATCCCTATTTGGGTCCAACTGCCCAGATTACCTTGGGAATTCTTGAACGCTGAGTCTTTCCGTGACATTGGGAATTCCTTGGGTGCCTACATTGACGCTAATATGTATTTCCAAGATACTCGGTTCTACTCTGTGACCCGTATCTTGGTTTCTATAAATTTTCGTGAGGGGCTCCACCCCCATATCAACTTCTCTTGGGGCCTTGCAAAACGGGTGCAGAAGCTGGATTACAATGGTATTCCCTTTCGCTGTCACAGGTGCCATGGCATTGGGCACCTTGCAAAACACTATCGACTCACTTTCCAGCCGAAGCAGGACCACACCCATAAACGGACTGAGGGTATGAACCCTGGGATGGGGGAGGGAAATTTGAAAGAAGGTAGACTGGAACCATCTCTGGATGATCGTGATTTGAACACTCTTCATGGGGACCTTGATGGGGCACGACAAGATGCTGCTACTAGTAAGGTGACCTTCACTCATACGTCTCCTCCGTACTTTGAGGGCTCTGTGCAGGCTCCGCCGCTTGACTACCCTGTGGGCACTTCTTCTACAACCATATCGAGTATGAATGAAAATATTGCCTATGTTTTTAGCAATGTTGTTTCAAATATTTTCTCTCTACATTTGGATACACGTGTTACTGTTAGCACTACATCCCCTGTTCCCCCTTTGTCACTTTCCTCTCCTGCTACTTCCACCCTCTCCCCCACAATACCCTTGGACTGCTCCTTGGCCCCATCCTTACCTGTTCACATAACAAACCCCCCCATCTTCTTCCACCTTCGCTCCCACGATGTACCCACTCTAAACACCCTCTCCATGGGTTCCGGTTTGGGACAAAATCCACTTCCCTGTAAGCACTCTCGTGGTCATAGTCGACCCACACACTTTTCCTTGGCTCAAAAACAAGCTATCTTGGACCTTGCGGATGGAAAACAAAAGTCCATCACCGGGGCACTTAGAGCGGTGCATTCCCATTCAGGGGTTCCCCCATGAAAATCCTGTCTCTAAATTGCATGGGTTTGGCAAGTAAACCCAAAAAACTTGCCCTAAAGTGGTTTATATCTCTTCAACAGTCCAACATCTTCTTACTTCAAGAAACTATGGGGTCAGAATCAGACATTTTGGCTTTTCTCACCACTTTCTTCCATGCCTTCAACTTTGCGACTATTAGTGCGAATGGACTTTCCGGGGGACTTGCCACCAGCTGGAAAAAATCCACTATCAAAGTACACAACACCTGGGGCTTCCCCTCATTCCTGGGTGTTGATTTTTTTCATGTTGGACTCAACAAAAACTACAACATTATCAACATCTACGGGCCCTATGTTGACCGAGAGTTATACTAGAATTGCTTTCGGTGGAACACCATGCTCACTGGTGATAATATCATCAATGGAGGTGACTTAAACTTCTCTCTTGGCACCGATGATATTTGGGGGCATCATGCTAGGGTTGATGTTCTCATAGGATACTTCGACCAGTTGCTTATTGACACTCACCTCATCGACTACCAACCACCCTTACTAAAACCCACTTGGAACAACCATCGAACTGGGGTGGACTGTATCTCTAAGAGACTGGATCGTTTCTTAATTTCTAAGTCTATGATGAGACAGCCTCTCAGGATGCGTCAATGGGTCGAATCTGGTGGCATCTCGGATCATCACCCCATCTGTTTCGAGATTCAGGGTAACACCAACAAACCGCCCAGTCCATACAAATTGTGTGCTTCCTGGCTAAAGGAAGAGGAGGTTGCTAACATCATAAAAAATAAATGGATACCATTTCATCCTGGAGAGGGTATACATGCAGCAACACATTTTGTCAAAAATCTCACTTTGGTAAAAACCCTTCTGAAAGATTGGGCGCACAAAAAACGTGAAAGAGAGATTGTGGATTTGAAAAGGGTTGAATTGGAACTGGCCACATTACAGGACCGGGTAGGGGGGGTCTATGAATCTCTGGATTCAACCACACATCTCAAAGCTCTGGAATGTATGAGGAATAAACTACTCTCTGAACAGGAAGAAGTCTGGAGACTTAAAAGCAGAGCCATTTGGCTGGAGAGCGGGGATGAAAACACTAAATTCTTTCATGCTTTTGCCAAGGGAGAAAGGCACAAAACACTATATGGGACCTAAAGAATGAAACTGGAGAGACATTCTCCTCGTTTGATGACCTGGCCACACTAGGCTCTTCACATTTCAAATCACTCTTCTCATATGGAAATCAAGCCACTATTGCAAGAAGTTAGCAGAATTTCACAATTCTTCCATGGAGCTATCACTGAGGAGAACAATCTAAACCTCATGGTAGAGATCACTGAGGAGGAACTCAAGGCTACCTTGCAGAGCTTTCAAAAGGACAAGAGTCCTGGCCCAAATGGATGGACCATAGAATTCTTCATTGAATTTTTTGACAGCATTGGAGCCAATTTACTACATCTAGCTGAGGAATCTCGATGCAGGGGACACATCCATTCCCCCCTGAATTCCACTTTCATAGCCCTCATCCCTAAATCATAAAAACCGTCTACTTTAGATGAATTCCGCCCCATCTCTCTCTGCAATATCACCTACAAGGTTGTGGCAAAGATTATGTCTAAGAGACTCAAACCAATACTCTCCAATTTTATCTCTAAAGAACAATTTGGATTTCTGGAAGGCCAATAGATCCATGAAGCTATTGGGGTTGCTCAGGAAGGATTACACTCTTAAAAGACAAAGGGTCTCAAAGGTGCTATTATCAAAATAGATCTATCAAAAGCTTTTGATAGAGTTAGATGGCTTTATCTTTGTCTGCTCATGACACATCTTGGCTTTGATTACCCTTTCATCAAATGGACTATGAGTTGCATCACAACTGCCTCCTTTGAAGTACTCATCAATGGATCGCCATCACAATTTTTCTGCACTGAAAGAGGTCTTCGGTAGGGCTGCCCCCTATCCCCTCTACTATTCCTCTTGGTAGCTGAAGGTCTCAGACGTGCTATAAATGAGGCTATTCGTCGGGGCTCCTTCCATGGCTTACACATCACAAATACTCTGTGACTCTCTCATCTCCTTTTTGTCGATGACATTCTTATCTTTTGTGATGGTACCATTGGAGATGATGAACAACTCAACAATCTTCTTACTCTATTTCAAGACGCCACTGGGATGGTTATAAATGTCCACAAATCCACCATCTCTCTTCATGGACTGACAGCTGCTGAACATCACGGGTATATTACTCTCTTCCCTTTCAACTTTTTGCATCCGGATGATGGACTCAAATATCTGGGTTTCCACCTGAAACCAAATGGATACAAGAAGAGTGACTAGAACTGGCTCATTGCAAAATTAGAACATAGATTAAAAATTTGGAGTCACCGATGGCTCTCTAGAGATGGATGCCTGGTCCTTGTTAAATCAATGTTGGAAGCCATACCTGTCTATTGGATGTCATTGGCATGGATCCCAAAGCGCATCAAGGAAAAGGCCATGAAACTTTGCTTTCGCTTCCTCTGGTCTGGACATTCGGAAACTACTACAACTCCTTGGGTCAAGTGGGAACGCAACACTCTCCCAAAATATCTTGGAGGATGGGATCTAAAACACATTCACACCTTCACCACATCATTGGAGGAAAAGGTCGGCTGGTGAATCATCAATACGAAAAACCTCTGGACTGAGGTCGTAGTACAGAAATATATACCCCCCTCAACAATTCTCAATTGGATCCGAAATCCCACAAAACCCCATACTGGGATTTCAGTCATCTGGAAAGCTATGTTGGAATCTATTTCTCTCATCACCCAGGGCCTTGCATGGAAAGTTGGTTATGGGTCTCATATTCACATTGGCTCTAATCCGTTGATTGGATGTCAAAACAGACATATCCTACCTGAACCACTTATTCAATTTCTACAACTGAATGGTTTTTTCCATCTCTCTCATATTGTCGATCCTGCTACAACAGATGTATGGCAACGGGGTTGGCTTTCTGCAGAGACTCTAAACCTCCTAGCTGAACTACATATTAATTTGGAGAACTATATCCATGCTCTACGACTCTCACATGCCCGCATCACTGATATTGCAGATGAACTCCTGTGGATGCCAGCCTCAAATGGCAAGTATGTTCCAAAATTGGGATACAAATTTTTAATGGATCTCAGCCAACAATAGGTTGAACTGAAATGGTGGTGGCATACTATCTGGAAATCAAATTTCCCTTCAAAGTCTAAATTATTCATGTGGTGCACTCTAGCAAATCGTATCCCCACCTGGGATTGTATCAAGAACAAACACATTATAGGCTCTGGTTGGTGCATTCTCTGCAAGCAGGAAGACGAAACCATCATACATCTCTTTCTTGATTTCCCTTTCACTGTTAATATATGGTCGGAGCTTAAAACTTTCCATGCTGCAATAGAAAAGTGGAGGGGCATACTATTGAAGCGGCTTGGAAATTTTGGTGTGATTCTCCAGACACCTCATACATCAGATCCCTACCGTTGATAGTCATCTGGGGCATTTGGCTTTCCCGTAACCAATTGATCTTCAATGGGAAAAACTCCACCCCTTCCATTTTGATCAGCCACTGCCTCTCCATCCTATATGATTTCCCACAGGAACTATCTATCCCAAAACATCGGGCACCGTCTGCTGAAACCATCCTTCCTAATATTCCCTGGGCCTATTTTGATGGTGCATCTAAAAATAACATCTACGAGGGGGGTGCCATCTTATACATCACAGCCACACACTACTATAATACACACATGTGTTTGGGCAGTGGCACAAACAACTACGCAGAGCTCCTTGCATTAAAACTTTTGCTCCTTTTTGCTTTGGAAACTCAATGCACTTAGTTCCAAGTTTTTGGAGACTCCTTGATCATAATAAATTGGATCAACAATATTCAACGCTACCACCACTTGTTCTTGAGTACTATACATGAAGAAACACAGAGAATTATCAAGTTGTTTGACAATTTCACTTGCAAACATGTCTACATGCAAAGAAATGTGGATGCAGATCTCCTATCAAAACAAGGTCTAACTCTTCCTCACGGTCAGTGGAGGATTGCCGAGCAACACAATGATAACTTTCATGAATACTACCACAGACCCTTTATAGAGAGTCCCGAACCTCCCGAACTACAACATTTTTGAACGACATTTTCTCTTCTTTATCTTTTCACTAGGCAATGGTTAACTCTTTATATCACATTTATCTTTTTGGAATATGTATTGGATGTAATTCCGGATCTATGAGTCAAAATCTCATATATTACTGCACTATTTTTTGATACTCAAAGCTGAAAAGCTTACTTATCTAAAAGAGCTCACAGAAGCTCTTATACAATATGTAATTTGATTATGCTTTAATGAAATTATGTTTTTTTCTAAGGAAAAAAAAAATAGAACAAAGTATAGATATATATTTCAAGAACACAATGAATTCTATAACTTAATAAAATAGAATAGATCATAAAATGGAGAATACAAAATAGATAGAATGGTGATAGATGATCTCTGAGAAGAGATGTGTTGGCTATGCTCATCTCTAAGAAATTGATTTGTAAATGAGGCCAAAAGGGCCTTTTAACAGAAATAACCAATTAGAAAACCTTAACCCCAGAAGATGAAAAGCCAAAATATTTGTGGGCCCCATTGTGGTTAGTTGATAGGTCAACTTCCCAATGGTGTATCTTTTGTATACAATATCTGTTTGGCGCACCTAGTATCCTGTCAGAAAGGTTTGGATGAGATGTATGCATTATGAATGTCCCAAACGACGTGGCTATCATCTGGTTTTTCCATGCCAAAAAAGAATAATTAGGGACTCAAAACGACCTCAAAAGATCAGGACTTGAAAAACTCTAAAACAACTACCTAACCAAGAAAATATGTTTTGCGTTAGTATACTAGGTTGGTGGCCACTGATGTCCATATAGATCAGAAACCCCCCTTAGAAATAAATGGCATACATTGCATCAACTTCCCTCATAAACATGACAATGGTATTAGAGAACTTTCTTAGCCTTGTGGGAGCACCAATAATGGCCTCATTCTTCTCAATACATGGGAGAACTAGAAATCAGAAGTAGCACTATTTGTAAAGGAAGCCATCAATGGTAAAATTGATAGATTAAGGTAGACCATGGACCACATTTATCAATTCTATCATAGCCACGAATAGGACTTTAAAATCCTTGGACCTATCCATGAAAAATAGACTAAAGTCATCACAAGGTATTACATTCCCCCGGGAGTTCATACCTTAATCGTCAAGTCATTTGGGGATAACCCCTTTGATTTAGAAATCCACCAATTTTGAGTTGAGAGGATGTTAAATCAATGCATGTTTCCTTCTTATTGAATTCATCCTGACACCTTTGGATTCTTTCAGCATAGGAATTTATATTGGGGAACCTCTTTAACTTGAAATATAGAACTAAAAAAATGATAGAAGGGAACACTATTCCAAGAAGAAAGGTGGTGCCTAAAGACACCATTATAGCACTTAAGCACAACAAATTATGATTAGAACATCACAAAGGGTACATATCGTCACCATTGTACATAACACAACCCATAGGGTCCTTCTTTATATAGTCTCCATATCTAACAAACTTCTTAAAGTGAGGAATATCTGGTCCAAAAATAGGGTTTGTTGGTTCTAATGGTTTCCACAAAATCTGTAACGTCCCAAACTATAGTTAGCTATTGTAATCTCGCCAACCATGGTATTACCAATGATCAAATCATTTGTTCAACAGACTATTAAATCGATCCTTTGTCTCTCTTAGTCGAGGCTCCAGTCAACTGCTTTGCTAGTTAAATGTAGGCTATCATTTTACTATCTCCAGAAGATCCAAGACTGTGATGAACTTGCACAACTTAGGTTCCAACACCTCCCAATAAGCATAACACTATAGATATTTAGTGATGAAATTACATTCTCTGAACACCCCCCCATAATTGCAGCTTCCTAAAGCCCAATCATAGCCCCAAGTTTCACAAAATTAGCTTCTAGTAAAGGCTTTGTAAATATATCATCCACCTGATTATATGTCCTACAATAAAAAAGTGAGACAACATTTAATTGTACCAATTGTCTCAAATAATGAACATGAAGTTCAACATGCTTCATCTTTCTTTGAGAAATAGGATTATCAAAAACATAGCTATTACTTTGATTATCATAGTAAATAATTGTCGATTCCTCAACAAGAAACCCAAGCTCTTCGAGAAGCTAACGAATCAAAACTACCTATGTACCTTCATTGATCGCAGCACAATACTCTTCCTTTGTAGTCGGAAGAGAGGCCACCTTATGTTTCTTACACAACCAAATCAAGGGTCCAAAAGTTAGTCAAAACACATTGCCAGAAGTGGAATTTTGGGCATCAATGTCACCTCCTTAGTTAAAATTAGTGAACCTGATCAGTGGTTCTATACTATGACAATAATTAATACCATATTTATAAGCCCTTAATATAGAGAACAATTCTCTTTGCGTCTTTTCAATGGATTTCTCGAGGATCCTACATGAAACGAGAGTCCATGCTAACAACAAAGGAAATATCTGGTCGATTGTGAGTTAAGTAAATAAGGATATATACCAACTGTCAATAATCATTTGCATAAACTCGCAGAGAGTCATATTCTCTCAATAACTTCACTCTCGATTGATAAGGTGTAGCACACGACTTATTAGCATCCTCAGTCTGATGGGAAAACTGAAATATTGAACAAATGTTTGGAAAGCTATCTTTGTTGCTTTGCATCTAATAAATAAACACAATGGGTGAAATGGTTTTCCTTGGAAAAATGGTGGTACATTACTTCCATCCATACATCATCAAAAATGTCTCCATTTATGGCACTTTATGGGTAACATCCTCCATCTATCACAACTCCTTTAAAAGGAAAATTGAAAGTTCAAGTTGTGGAAGATCATATAGAGCACTAGCAAGAAGTTCTCCAAATACTAAAAGACAACCTGGATATGTAAAAAAATAGGTTGAAACAACAAGTAGATCAACATCATAGTGAAATACGTTTTGAATAAGGGGATCAGGTATTTATGAGGCTACAACCTTACAAGCAGATGTCCCTCAAGAAACTAAATAAGGACAATAAATTAGGACCAAAGTACTATGGTCCTTATAAAGTGTTGCAGAAGATTGGTGGTATGGCATACAAATTGGAACTCCCTTCATCTTCAAGGGTATACCTAGTTTTCCATGTTTCTTGCTTAAAGGTAATCAAAGACAAGATTCCCATTCAAACAATCCTACCAGAACTTGATGAAGAAGGAAAATTCATATTGTAACCTGAACAAATCACTGACACAAGGACTATGCAGCTACGAAATTGGGCTATTGCGGAGTACCTCACCAAGTGGAAGAACTTACCAATTGAAGATTCGACATGGGAAGATGAGTCCTCCATACAGAAGCATCCACAACTAACCAAGTGTTGAGGACAACACTTGTCTGAAGGGGAGGGGCATGCTAACCCCTAAATGTGGGAACATTTCCCCTTATATGGGTCACATTATATTAGTTCTAATGTCGACGTGGTCCATTAGTTCTAATTATCATTAGTATGGTTATATTAAATACGTCGGCTTGGCTCAGTTAGTTGGAACTGTACCTCTTAGTCTCCTATATATAGGAAGGAAACCTTTTCATTTGGAACATCTTATCTTGTCTTGTATTTTGTACTTAGTACATTGCATAAGGAGGTTTCCCCCTCGAAGAGGCTTTCTATTCATCTATTTTCTTCACTAAAATCATGGAGTACTCTTTTGGGTCTGTTTGTGTTCTTCTCATGCTCTTTTTGGGAAATTTGTTGCATAACACTTAATGCATCAACCACCTTATTTTTTTCCTTTTATATGTTTTATCTCAAAGTCATATTCACTTAAGAAATCCATCCATCTATATTTCCTATCATTTAAGTTGGGTTGTTCCACATTATTAGTCAATAAAAGGAATTTTCTACCTATCGAGTAGTGTTTCCACATGCATAAAGCATGAATGATGAATGCCAACTCAAGATATTGAGTGGCATAATTTTGTTCATGTGTATTCAATTTTATTGACTCATAGATAGCTACATAATTAGACCACCTAACCCTTCCTTGCATGCATCGCTACATACCACAAAATCTTTATGAGGGTCGAAAATATTCAAAATCAGAGGTGTTGTTAATAAGTGATTTAATTTATGAAAGCTTTCCTCACACTTTTGAGTCCATTTAAATTGTATTCCCTTCTTTTGTAAAGATGTAATGGGGTATGCTAGTTTATAAAATCCCTCTATAAACCTCCTCTAATATCCTGTTAGGACCATAAATGACCAAACATATGTTACATGTTTTGGTGCAAGTGAATCCATTGTTGTTGTAATCTTATCTGGGTCTACCGATATCTCTTCAATAGAAATATTGTGGCCTAAGTATTGTACCCATGTTTAAAAAAAATCACATTTACTAAATTTAGCATAGAGTTGATGCTCTCTAAGGGTTTTCGGCACTATCCTGAGATGTTATTAATGTTCTAATTCATCTTTGGAGCAAACTAATATGTCACCAATAAACACAAGTCAATAATTAATTAATGAAAACATACGATATAGCAGAAATAACAAAACTCAGAATCACTTTTATATTGATCGCAGGCCACTTCGAGGGGGCAACCTCCTTTGAGCAAGCTCAATACAAATAACTTCATGGTACCTTCATTGGTCTCAACACAAACTTATATACTAAGTCTAGGCACCAATACCATGGGTCAATACCATGTGTCAATACAAACCATGGGCTAATACAAAATATGGATCAACAGTTACTACGGGACGACTTACAAAGCATATGCATCCAACAACAATAATACAAACTACAGATCAGCAAATACTATGGGACGACTTACAAATCATATGCATCCAACAACAATATACTAACAAAGTAAATAGAAGGGTTGACATGGGTTCCTAACATCCCCTCTCCCTTAGAAAAAGCTTTGTCCTCAAAGCTTTAGATGTGGAAATTGATGCAGAATTGGAAGGAGTGGTTCCCCTATAACATCCTAGGGTTGCATTCCGGGACACTGACACCTTTTGAGTTTCAGGAGGATTGCTTGGAAGGCTGAATAAGAACCATAGCAGCTGCGTAAAAAGTGCGCTCTGAACGGTGCTAATCGGCTTGTTGTTTCAGTCGAATTCTTTCCATGTGAAGATTGTCCTACAGAATGAGAAGAATCTGAACGCAGTTTCGAAGAACCGAGTCAATTTCCTGAATTGGGGAGCTGTTGAGGGTGTATGGAAGAAGTACTGGTGGTGCCTTTCCATAGACTACTTCATATGGTGTCCTTGTAGACGTTGTATTGTACCACTGGAGCGCTTCTAGGAAATCCATAGAAATAGTTGTCCAAATTTGTGTAGGGATGGGAAAGGGTTCGAGCAATCCCCAAAGGAGTGTCATTTCACCCTTGTTGACCTGGAAAGTATCACAGTCAACCACCATCTATTGAATTGGCATTTTTAGTCCCTGCCAAAAGAAGTTACATTGTTCCTAGTCATACTCTTGGAGGAACCTAGACTGCCCTGCCGATGAAGAAGCATGGAATTCATACAAGAGATAGCCATGTTGAACATATTGTAACCAGTTTGGAACAAGCAGCGAAATAGCTATAACAGAAACGGGGTCATCAAATGTACGAGAAGGAGCATCTGCCACCATATTTTCCTTACCCTTCTTGTAAGTGATCGCATAGTCATAACCCGTGAGGTGGATAACCCATTTCAGGTGTGATGGGGAGGAGACCCGTTGTTCCAGAAAATTTTCTAGACTCTGGAGATCAGTCTTGATGCAAAAATAATTCCCTAATAGGGTTGGCTGCCATTTCGGTACTACATGCAAAATATCCATCATTTCCTGCTGAGATGTAGATGCGGATAAATGCTTACCGAAAAGGTCTCTTGAAGGCAGCAAGCCCACTGGTGCAGCAAAGACACCTGCATATCTATCCAAGGAAGTAGTGGAGACCATTGATGGGTGCATCTGAATGGAATGGAGCTGAGCGATGACACCATCGGAATTCTTCTTAAGGATATTTTCCAGGCAATGTGAACTGATGATGCGGAGAGACCCTAGTTGTAATCCTGTAAATTTGTGTTGTGTCCCATTGAATGAAAACTACATCCAAAGTTCAGCAAAATCCCATAGGATGGGGCCAAGTGTGCATAACCATTGAACGCCCAAAACCACATCACATCTGCCTAAGGACAAGGAAAACATGTCAGAGCACAAGTTATAATCTTCCATAGAGATACGCACATTGTGACACTTTCCCTTGCAAGGTAAGGTGCCCCCATTGGCAACCATGACTTCAAAGTTGGAGCAAGGATGGACAAAACAATCGACCTATTTGGCGATCCAGGGGTCAAAGAAGTTATGAGTGCTACCAAAATCAATGAGTATTGTAAGAGGAAGCTTCTTGAAGTAACCCCTGACCTGCATTGTTTGGGGGGTGGTGACGCCAGATAAAGCATGGAGAGATATCTCTGGTTGGTTGTCCTGAGATGGGGGGTCAATAATCGGATCCTGAATGTCGACCTGATCATCCATTGTATCTTGAGCTTCTTCACCAATTTTAGAGGTAGACAGAGAATCCATATCCAAGAGATAGAGCTTTTGTTGAACACATCTATGTCCCCGAGTGAATTTCTCATCACAATTATAACAAAGCCCTTTTTCTCTGCGTGCCTGCATCTCTGTTTTAGACAAATGCTTGATCGGAGTTGGTCGAGGAGCTGGCGGAATGGGAGGTTGTTGAGAAGCCATATTTCGGAAGGGAACAAAAGTGGGTTTGGAGCGCTATTGGACTGCAATCTTGTCTTCTTCCAACTTAGCCAACCCTAGGACTTCCATCATTGTGTTGGGACAGAACATTTTAACCTCTGACAAGATTTCATCCTTAAGACCACTGATAAAACAACTCTTGTAGAATTCATCAAACAAGCCTTCTGTGTGATTGGCTAGTTTTTCAAATTCTGTCTGATACTCTCTCACAGTTCCACTTTGACGGAGTTTAGTGAGTGCTCCAGTGAAGTCATCAAAAGCACTAGGACCAAATTGTTGGAAAAGGAATTGGCAAAAATCTGTCCATTTTGGCTCATCATGAGCCTTGATGTACCAACGGTACCATTGAAGGGCTTCCTATTCCAAATGAAAGGATGCAAGTGGAACTTTTTGGACATCAAAAGTATTATGCAGACTGAAATACTGTTCTGCACGATAGATCCATCCAGTTGGATCAGTACCATTCAAGCAAGGAAATTCAAGCTTCGGACCATGGAAAGAGCTAAAAGAATAGAACCCACTGGCTGCAGAAGATTCTTGTTGTCGGTTATTGTTCACGGCTGAATACTGAAGATGGAGGCTAAGAAATTTTTCATCCAGATCTTGGAGTTTGGTTTGGATGGCTGCAAGTGCTTCCTCCATGGTTTTTTCTCCTTCACAGGTGACAAACATAACCAGGAGTTTTTTTTTTGTGGGGGGGAGGGGGAGAATGGATAGAAAAACACAAAAAAAAGCTTATTTAGTAAAGGGAAATCTGGATTTGGGAAAATTGTGGATGGGTAATTAGGGTTTGAATAGGTTTTGGACACTTTCTGATGGACAAGGAAGCAAAAAAATGAGTATTTCAGAAACGGGGTGAAAGAATGAGAAAATTTGTCAAAGAGGAACAAAGAAGCAGAAATAGGGAATGAACATGGTGGCAAAATTTGGAGGCGAGTGGATGAAAATTGAAGAAGTTATGGCAAACCCTAAAAATAGACAAATGTGAGATTTCTGGCTTTGGGAAGTAGAATTTGGGATAGGGCCCTCAGGAATGAAAGAGGCAGAATGGGATTATAGGGGTGTCAGGGAAGTTTCAAGGGAAACAGAGTGAAAACAAGGGAGATATGGCGAAAAAATAGAATTTTATACCAAATGGATCTGAAACAAATTCCAGAATAGATCTGAAATAGATAGATCTGGAATGACTTTCAGAATGGATCTAAAACGGCTGCATCTGAAACAGCACGGAAGTGATCGAAAACAAATCAGCTAAAAATAGATATGGAACCCAGGTATGTTAGGCTTCCTGATAGTTCAGAGTTTTCACTCGGCCACCAATGTTGTCTGACAGCTTGCATATTGGGGTAGTACCCCTCACTCCACGGATGAGGTAAAACTGATAACCACTTTTCCACAAACGATAGCTCTTGGCTTACCTCACGAGTGGGAACTAGTCAATCAGGTAGGGGTCGTTGCCCGTTTCGCTGGCAGGTCCTCTCAATGGGTCAGCTACTTTGGGGTTCCTGTGGTACTCCTCACAATGAGTTTTAGGGATTATGCCCAAGTACTTCCCACAGTTAAACGGATAGGGATTATTCCCAGATCCGAAGCTGCAACAGATGCGAAAAAAAATTTGGCCGAAATTTCACCGAGCGAGCCCAAGAAAGTGCTCTGATACCAGATGTGAAGAACCTACAATAATTAATTAATGAAAACACATGATATAGCAGAAATAACAGAACTCAGAATTACTTTTATATTGATCGCAAGCCACTTCGAGGGGGCAACCTCCTTTGAGCAAGCTCAATACAAATAACTTCACGATACCTTCATTAGTCTCAACACAAACTTATATACTAAGTCTAAGCACCAATGCCATGGGTCAATACCATGTGTCAATACAAACCATGGGCTAATACAAAATATGGATCAACGGTTACTACGTGACGACTTACAAAGCATATGCATCCAACAACAATAATACAAACTATGGATCAACAAATACTACTGGACGACCTACAAAGCATATGCGTCCAACAACAATATACTAACAAAGTAAATAGAAGGGTTGACATGGGTTCCTAACAAAACACAAGTATGAAATCCTCCAAGTATTTACTATGTACACTGTGTTGATGCCTCAACTATCGCAGCATCAATCAGCTAGGGATTCTCCCTAGCAAACGATCCCAATTAGATCGCCCACCGTTTTGTGTAGGGAATCTGTCTGGCTAACAGACCGGCTACCGTGTAAGTTTTAAAGATTTGTTTATTTTACCGATTGCGGCCCGATCCACTATTTATATTTTATATTTGAGATGATATGCATGTGCCCTAAATTAAATGAATGCGTCAAACAAATCTATTTTTTAAGCTAATTAAATCTAAATTAGCCTATCCTTATAAGGATCAAATTTAAAGAATGAGTAATAAACTGGAAATGCACCCAAGAACTTCACAAATAGCCATTAAATTGCAAGGAAACATTTACAGCAGAAATAAAGATTATCTAAGATAGCTTCAATAAATATAAACATTCTATTACCCATTTGACACAGAAATTTTGCAAAGAGAATGAAATCATTCATAGCAGAGAATTAATTCATAATAGCCAGGAAAGATCTCATAGAAAGTGTATGAAAGATGAAGAAGTAGTTCAACAATTGTCCAACACAATCCCAAGCAAAAAGTCGCTCCAGCTTCTACAGGCCAAAACGATTTTCTCATTCATGTAGCAGAAATAGTTCATGTACAAGACAGAAATGTCCTTTCACCTGCCAAAAGTCCTTTCTATTCCCTTCTAACCAGCTATATATAGCTTTACAAAATGTGCTAGGAGCTGCCACCTGTACCCTAACTGTTCAGATTCCTTCAATTTGTCTTGTAGTGTCTAAATTACAACAAAAAAACCCAGAAATATTACAAAAATGAAATGAATGTGGCAGGTTCAAATATCACTTTAATAATTAGAATATATGACGGCTGTAAATTGAAAAATAAAAAGACATGTCATTTATGAGCTGACACCCTTTGTTGATTCGTGCACTTCTGTCGGGGGCTTGCGCTTCTGGTGCTACTGGTAATCCTACTGAAGTTGACCCTTATGTTTCTCTTACTGATACTTGAGGAGCTTCTACTATATGCTTGACCCAAAGACTGGTCTCTTTTATGATATTGTTTGCATCAAGGGGGAGCATGGTTTTCAATGAAACCTCATGCTTGGCCTGTTCTTCTTCAAGATTAGTGACTTCCATCATTGTAGCTTGGACACTTTCACTTAGGAGATGTGTGTGAATTGCAACCTGTCCAATCCAATCGTGAAGATCCTCAGCGGTCAGAACATCTATCTTCTTTATATAATATATTTCATCATTCAACCCATCCTTTAGATAAGACAAACGTTGGGATTTGTCTGGGAACTCCTCTATAGTTTGAGGCATTTTCACCTGGCACTCTTCATGGGTGGTTTGTATTTTCAAATACAAATTCCCACACTATTCAATTGTAGCCAAGGCCACTTCGTTCAAATTTAATCCATAATTCTAGAAAAATCCCAAGAGGTGGATCTCTGCTTTGAAACCAGAGATAGACTTGAGAGGGAGTCTTTCTGGGAATCCTAACCTTCCTTCTCTCCATTCCATTTTCCTCTGAATGTCTTCACTAATGCGTGCATATTTTTTTCTATGCCTAGTGGCTTCAGCATTTATTACTTTGATTCTGGCCACCACTTGCTTTAAATTGCAAACCTCCTCCATCATGAGTCCTTGGATATCGTATGTCTTCCTCATAATTTCACAAGCCTTCTCATGAAAGGGACCAAGGTCGCCGACCTTGTTGGTTGCAAGTTCTAATTGTTGTTCTAGAAGTTCTTCCTTTTCTTCTAGCTTCTCAACGTTATCCTTTAAGTCATCGATTTGTTGAGCGGTATCAAACTTTTCGGATTCCAACTGTACGTTACGGCTTTCAAGGTTTCTCTTCTATGTCTCCAGGGTTCTCATTTGTATCACCAAATCTCTCTTTTCAGCTTCTGGATGTTGAAATCTTCTATTGATTTCTTCCTTTTCTGAGACAAGGGTGTCACACTTTTCAACCATTAAATTTGAATAATTTTTTTCTTTGACCAGAGCTTCCTGCAAATGGTTGGCTCTATCCTTCTCTGATTCAAACGTGTCTGTTAATATGTTGACATTGTCAGTGGTTGCTAGAACCGCGGACACAGAAATAGATGCCATCAGTTGGGGGTCATGTTGGGTACCTTGCATGACTGTGGTTTCATGCCTGGTGGCAATATCTGGTTGAAAAGGCCTCTTCATCCTAGTCATCGTTTCTTTAACAATGGATTTCCTCTTTTTGTTATAAGTGAACTTATCCCAATGAGACACCTTGCTATTCTTGGATGGTGTAAACAGGACGAGTGGAAGGTTTCTTATGGGGGAATTCATATCCACATCTTGTCTTCTTGGGATTTTGGGGTTAGCATCCTCTTTAGATTTCTTTTCTTCTTCTTCTTCTTCTTTTCTTTGTGCCTCTTCCTCCTACTCCCTTCTTAGTGTGTCATCTTCTTCCTGCTTCGCATTTCTTTCCAATCTGATCCTCTCCTCTTCTTGAATCCTCTTTGCTTAAGCTTCAACTGCTTGGGATCTTAAAGTCTCTTCTTATCGGACTTTATCCTCTTTTTCCTTGTTGATTCTTTTCTCAGCTTCCTCTTGGATTTTCTTGGCTTGTTCCTGGAGCCTTTGTTCTTATTTTGAGAGAGCCTCAGCAGTCCCCAAGCTACCCTTTTCTCGCTGCTGATCTATTTTCTCCACAACATTAGAGCTCGAGCTCACTCCTCCTTTTCCAAGTTGACAAATCCGTAGCTCAGTCATATTGCTAACCCCTCTATATACTTCCTCATCTTGATCATAATAGTTAGCATATTCAAAGGGAGTGGAGATTTCTTTGCAATGTTGTGCAGCTTTGCCTTGTCGATCATTTCTGTGAAAAATATTTTCCCCAAAATGAAAGCTTTTCAACTCTGCGACAAAATATTCTACCGTCGTGATTTTTGAAAAATTTTAGGCCCCAACATAAAATGGTAAAGGCGGGAAGGAAGCCTTCTTGGCCTTATACAAGGTACTACCAATTCCATCAATGAATACCTTTCTTACTACCTCCTTGTAGACGATATAATCTGTAGCATACCTAGGTAGGATATACGAGGTTTTGGAGCCTACGTACATTCTTATGTAGGTACCTTCTGGGGAAAAATAGAAATCACCATATTTCTCCAAAACATCTATGGAGTTCTCAGATAGGCAATTGGGTTCTTCATTAAACATTAATTCATATAGGGGCATGATAAGCTCCTCACAAATGATTTTGTAATGCCTTTTGTAATTCTGAGCCCAAAATATTTTGTAGGCAATGAACACTGAGCTATCCGCCGAGTTCCATACGAATCCCAACTTGGGAAAGGGGCATTTCACCACAATACAATCTATCAAGTAAGATGTCGTATAACATTCTTCTTTCCTCTCCACTAACCCTTCTCATGCATCCATTATAGCTAATGACAGGCTGTCTGAGAGAATATTAGCCCAGTTGAAAATTGTCCCTTTGAAAGCTACTTAGTGGATGATGGGAACCCATTGCAGCATGAACATCCTCCCATCGGGTCTTTCGAAGATTCTGCTCAACATGAGAGCGATCAGTCTGAAAGGGGGCCTCAGATTTTGAACCTCGTACTCCTCACTATCCTTTTTCTGATTTGTTTTCCTGAAATTAACAGCTTCCTAGCCATCTCTAGATTATCCATCTGGATCTCTTCCAACCATGCATCATCAAGCCGTTGCTAGGCTTTGGGAAACTTGTAAGTCGTTGAGATATAGGATGGGTGAAATGAGGCAAAATATTTTCCTTTGCTATCTATTATAACTCTTGTCTCGGTGTTCACATGCTGCAAAATCCATCCAATTACTTCTGAGCATGGGAAGAGCTCTAGACATGTGGCCACCTTGGATATACAAGATTTTCTGATGTTCTAATATAAATATTCTTCCTCAAGAAGAGATTCATGGAAGTCCTGATATGTTATCATATGGTATACATCTCCCCAGTTTACTTCTGGGGGCACGCCTATGGTGCACTTGGTATCCTGGAATGTGGTTTCTACTCTTGTGCTTTCGTTAGCTGCCTTTGACTTTCTCCTACCACCTTTGGCCATTTTTGAAAATCCTGTTCAATAATCATACATGAATAAGAATATACAACGCAACATCAACAACCCAAACTAGCATCCTACTCATAATGATAAGATTCACATGCCAACTAAAACCTTGTAATTTATGCTTGTTTCACCATTTCAAAACATGTTATTTCATAATCATGTGAAAAAAAAAATTAATTTGGTTACTTCCGTAGGTTGATATTGTAACTATGTAATATGAAAGCAATGCACACAAAGCAGTTTTGAGTATACTACGTTTTATGGCATGAGAAAATATGATAATAATCAGTTCCACGACGCAGAAAGGCGTAAAATTCCACAGTGCCGTATAAATACTTATATCTTTTGCGTAAGGGTGGGCAGGGTCGGTTTCGGATTTACCAAGTTGGTGGCTTCTATGATGGGAAGAGGTATGCTGCAGGTTCTCTTAACATCTAGGTAGCGGGCGCCTGAAAATCTAGAGCCTTTTATGTTCACAACAAGGGCTTCAGGATACCTAGTTGGGTGTGAGCATGAGTCGGCTCTGGCCGTGGTTCGTTTGAGAATCCCGCCATGGCTAGGATAAAAGAGCATAGTGAAGGATTAATCCTTTTTCTCAATGCAAAGGACATACCGCAATTGAGCTTATGAGGTCTGCAAAGGTACTAACCTATGAAGAGATGAACGTTGTGCGGATGCTGACGTTTGTTGCGGAGCCAGAGAGCCTGGACGTGCAGCTTTGTGACTTCAAACAAAGACGGAAACAGAGCTCTCAAGCCAAATGAAACAATGAAAATCCAGTGGATTTCATGTTCTATATAAAGGATTTTGACGCGTGCAAGCTATTAATAGGGTATATGCGAACATAAAACGGGGTTAATGAGGCATACGGATGGGTCAAATCAGCACATTCAGAGTTAATTTCAGCCGCCAAAACCGGAAAGGCTAACTCAACTTCTTCGACCGTTGCGGAAAGAATTAATGAGTTTGCCGCCTTTTCGGGAGAATTACCAGAGTTCATCTGCGGAAGAGCAGCGCAACATCGTGAGTCCGAACACTTAACCGAGTTCTTCCGCTGTTGCGGAAAAATTATGTGAGTGCTTCCGCAAATGTGCCACTCCACTCGCCAGTGCGGAAGAGTTTGTTGAAGACCTTTGCTATTGCGGGAAAGATAGACGAGTCCTCTCGTAAAGATGACTTATTCGTAAATTTTCGATTGTTTGCGGAAGAGTTAGACAAATTCTCTCGTCGTTGTAGAGAAACTTCGTGAATTGCTTCCGCCGCGGGCTCACTTGGTCAAATTTTTTGCTTTTTCGGAAACTTAAGATGAGTCTTCCGTCGTGGCTTGACTTGGTCCTTTTCTTTCTCCGTTTCAGAAAGTTTGGACCAATCCTTCCGTCGTTGGGGAAAAGTTAGCTCTAAACTTCCGTCGTTTTGGCTCAAGATCTTGAGTTTTACTTAGTCAAAAAAGAAAATAAACTCAAAGAGTAAGGAAAGTAAAAGACCTTTCTTCATGGGAAAAGCTAAGTAAGGAAAGACTATGATGCTCAGATATTCTTAGGCAAACTTCCTCTCAAAAACAAAAGGAGGGGGACCCAATATTTTCAAAAAAAAAAAAATCTGGGAGGGGATGTTGCAACAACAACAAATGGCGATTCGCTGGCGAACATAGATCTCTGAAACAAACTCATCTCAAGGTCAGGAAACTTACAAAGTGCTGACTACATGTGAAACCAAATGTCTCCATAGTTCAGCTTCAAAGAATGCAGTGATCACTCTTATCATAATGGTGATAAAGGGAAAGGCAGCTTTGACTCAAATTTCTTTATAACTCTTTAAGGGCCAAAGTGTGGGGTTCATTTTTTTTTTAAGTTCTGTCTTTCAGAAGCTTACTAGTATAAGACTCCACAAGATAATGACAATGTCTCACAGACATATTCGTTTGTTCCTCGTTCCCATGTTATTTCGCATCCTTTTGGATGTTTCTTTAATTGACGGCTTTTATCGCTTTGAGTCTTCCAGAATAAATTTCTCCTGCTTTCAAAATATGATATAGATTCTTCAATCCAAAATGTCCTTTTGTGTGAGAAAAAGATTTGTTTTATTTCATGCTTCACGGACGGAGAAGAACCTTGCTGGGCTGGTTTATTTGAATAGCTTCCTTGATTTGGAAATTTCCTTGCTTTTCTCAACCATGCTTTGATTGAGGCGAGAATTTCTGGAAACTAGACTCTTTGACATATGCCTTTTGGATTTTACTTGCAGCATAGGATCATTTTAAATACCATATATATGTGAGACATGCTTCCTCTCCATGGTTCTACCATAGTGAACTTCTTGAGATAGTTATTAATGTAGAGTGAATGGGGCCCTGAGATAGTCGAAAGGAAATGCTAGATCTTAGCTATTTGACAGGGGTTACTTTGACCAAACAAAAAAGAGGATCGTTGCATTCTAGGAAACCAATCAGTGAAAGCAAAGTTACAAATATGTATTCCCTTTATCAGTGAGCTTCTTTATTACCATCCTTCTGAGTTTTTCTGGAGTCTCATTCATTCAGCTACACCACAATTGAGCTTGGCTTTATTTAAACACAGGACTTAATCAAAAGGGAAAACAAACAAAATAAAAGAAAATAGATCAAGCTAACTGGAAAACTAAAAGGTAATCAAAGTAATTTAAAATGAAGCAAAAGAAAAGAAGAACAAACCAAAATAGAAATATAGTGTTTTATTTATGTACAAGAGCCCACCCAGGACTCATGCAAAGTATTGTTTCAAGGCGAGGCCGTTGAAAGGGAGATTTACTTCCTCCCCTTGTAGGTCTTTCAATTTATAGGTCGACATGCCAAGCTTTTCATAAATTTGGTAAGGTCCAACCCATAAGTGTTGAAATTTTGTGTGCATTCCCCTACCATCATGCTGGTGGTCCCATTTTAGAACTAAATCACCTACTTCGAAATTTCTCTTACCAGATTTCTTCTTATCAAACCATCTTTTGACTATTTCTTGGTGATGGTGGAATTGGTCTTTGGCATTTTGTCGTGATTCTTCAAGTTTCAACAGGGTGTTGATCCGTGATTGGAGGGCTTGACTGCTAGAACCTCGGGAAGCTTGGGACAATTGTAAGGATGGGAGTAAAATATTCAAAGGGAGAATGGCTTCCTTACCATAGACCAGAGTGAAAGGAGAAACACCTAAGGCATTCTTGGGAGTGACCCTATCTTCCCATAGAGAATTCGGGAGGGCTATGTGCCAGCTTCTCTGGTTTTCAATCACAGTTTTCTTAAGAATTCAGATTAGATTTTTATTGGTAGACTCAGCTAATCCATTCCCTTCAGGATAGTAATTGGCTGAATAATGTAGTTTAATTCCTTTCTCATACATGAATTCATTAATTTTTATTGACAAAAAATAAGGTGCATTATCAAAGACTAGGGAAATTGGAACCCCAAACCTGGTTATGATGTGTTCCTCCAGGAAGTTGATGACTGCATCTTCATTAACTTTATGCAGCAGGATGGCCTCAACCCATCTTGTAAAATAATCAGTGGTCGTCATAATATAATGATGTTGGAGCAAATTGGGGTTTATTTCATCAATAATATCTATACCCCATTGCTCAAATGGTTCAGAGATAATAACTGGCTGCAAGGGTCCAGCTGCCTTTGGTAATTTTCCGGCACTCCTTTGGCATATGTCACAATTTTTGGTATAGGTGTGAGCATCCTTGAAAAGAGTGGGCCAATAGTATCCAGATCTAAGAATTTTGTGAGTTGTAGTATCTCCGGAGTAATGTCCCCCAGCGGGGCCATCATGTAATTCTTTGACCACTTTGTTCGCATCTTCTTTCTCCAAACATCTGAGGAAAATGCCATCATAATTCTTCCTAAAGAGGAATCCTTCAATGATTTGGTATGTTGTTGATTTGAGACGGAGAGCTCTTCTTTGCTTCGGATTCCAATGCTCTGGAAAGTAACCTGACTGTAGATAATGCACTAGGTCCCTGTACCAAGATTTTGGCGTTGTAAAAATTGGACATACATCAATCATGTTCAATTCGGCTTCATTCCTCCAATCTAGCTCTTCATCAGTTGGGTTTTCAGTAAGCAATTTGCAAAGACCTTGACCTTTGATAATAGTGGCTGGTTTTAATTCTAAGTCATACTCTTGAAGAGCAGTGACCTATTTTCCTCTACTTTCTCCCAATTCTTTCCGAACGAAAAGAGATCTGACAGCAGGATGAGGAATTATGACTTTAGTTCTATTTTTTAGAATATATGGCCTGAACTGCTTTACTGCTTTGAAAACTGCATATGCTTGCTTATCTACCACAGGGTAGTTCAGTTCAGCGCCCTGCAGACCAGTGCTCATAAAATAAATTGGGTATTCATATCCTAATTCTGCCTTTTGAGTAAGCACAGCTGCAAGAGAGTTATTAGAAGCAAAAGTATACATTATGAAATCTTTGTCGAAATCTAGACTTCTTAAAGAAGGTGCCTTGGCTATAGCAGCTTTGATTTCTTTGAATGCAACCTTTTCCAAGTATGTCCACTTAAATTGTACACTATGCTTGACCATTTGTTGCAAAGGTTTAACGATCTGAGCGAAGTCTGGTACAAACCTTCGGAAAAAATTTATGGTGCCCATGAATGATTGCATAGAACTTTTGCTAAGGGGCATGGGAATCTTGTTGATAGCTTATACTCTCTCTTGATCTATCGATATTCCCTCCTTAGAAATGATATGGCCCAAAAAATTTCCCTCAAGAACTACAAAAACACTTTTCTTAGGGTTTAAAGAGATACCATACTTTCTGCAGCGATCAAAGATTTGCTTTAGGTGAAAAACATGGTCTTCCCTTTTCTTTGAGAAAACTGTCACATCATCTAAGTAGACTACAACACATTTACCACGCAATCCTCGGAAAGCAATGTCCATGGCTCGCTGAAAAGTAGCTCCTGCATTGATTAAGCCAAAAGTAATTCTTCGATATGCGAAGGTTCCCCACTTTGTACGAAAAGTGATTTTGAGTCGGTCCTCTTCCGCTACTGGCACTTGGTTGTAACCAAAAAAACCATCTAGTAAAGAGAAAAGTTATGATCCTAACACCATCTCTAAGATTTGTTCCATTGGGGGAATAGGATATTTGTCTTTATCAGAAGCTCTGTTTAAGTTCCAAAAATATACACACAGTCTAATTTCTCACGATTTCTTCCGCATGGGAACTAGATTAGCCACCCATTCAGAATGTCGGACTTTAAAAATAATCTTGGCATCCAACAATTTTTTTAACTCTTTGTGTATTAGAGGCTCAAGTGTCGGATGCATCCTTCTTAACTATTGCTGAAAAGGTTTGACACCTTCCTTCATCGGTATTATGTGTTGAATGATGCGGGTATCATATGTCTTCAGATCATCATAGGTCCAAGCAAACACATCTTTATATTGCTGGAAAAGTTTAATGAACTTCCTCCTTTCTTCTAGCGTACAACATTTACCAAGATTAATATACTTTGATTTGGCTTCTATGCCCAGTTTTATTAATTCGTGCTGCATGGATGAGCTGTGGGTTTTGGCATTTATAGGTCTTCTGAACTTGACTTGCAAATCGAACAATGCTTCTAGAGTTCTCACTCCTCTGGGCATGAAGTTCCCTCTCACAGTATCTTTATTTTGTAAATATGAATCATGCTGTGCTTCATATATTATAGCCTCTTGGAAGACATCTTCATTTGTTAAGGAATCAATGATCTGATCATCATCATCAAATACCCTGAGATTTGTGATGTTATCTGGAACAGAGGGCCTGAAAATTAATTCAATAGAACATTTGTTATTAGTGGGGACTAATCTAGAAGTAGAGGTTGCTAACAAATCAACTGCAGCATTCTTCAATCTAGGAAAATAATTAATATTGAAAGCATCAAAACATGAAATCAGATCCCAAACCTCAACTTGATAACCCTTTAAGTGTGGTGAGAGGCAATGGATTGTATTCCTTATTTGCCTGACAACTATTTCCGAATCACCAAAAACTTTCAAATATTTGACATTCAAACCAATAGCTTTATTTAACCCATGGACCAGAGCTTCATACTCTGCAATATTATTCGTACATTCAAATTCTAATCTACAAGATAAAAAATGCTTGTTTCTTTTGGGGTCAATTAAAACACAACCAACCCCTGATCCTTCTTGAGTTTTGGAGATATCAAAGTAGAGAGTCCAAAAACCAACTTCTTTTTTAACTAAGTTAGTACCATTGCTATCTAGGTTAGTAACTAAATTTACTATGTTACAATCAATATCATCAGTCCATGAAAAATGAACGAGATCGGATTGTTTGTCTGAATCATGGCCAACATCTTCTGATTGGTAATTCCAAGGTTCGATTTCTAAGAAATAGTTCCCTAACACTGAAGATGAAAAAGCTACAGCTTCATTTTTTTCCTCTAGCTAAGTAACATTTTGTTTCATGTGTGGCTCTCTTAATATCTTGATTTGATTTTGCCTACTTTGATAGGGCAGCCACAAATGAGACCAATCCATTGCAAAATAGCCATTCAGTTTCGCAGACCAGTCCCTACTCAAAATTAAACCATATGCCTCAAGGATATCGACCACCATTATATCAATGAATTGACATACTCTAGGATCGGATGACAACCTAATAAGTACATCTTTCAGTTCACCAATAACCATGACAACAGTTCTATCTAATTGAATGATTTGAGATGGGGATGGGACTGGATGACCATTAATCCTCTTGCAAATTGACAAAGGCATGACATTCGAACTAGCACTTGAGTCTACCAAACAATTATGCACATTGTGATTAAAAATATCAAAGGTTAAGAGGAAAGGAAGAGTTTGAGATTTCGATTTTCCGCCAATACTTGCTTCATTAATTTCTTGGTTCTCGTCGGTGTTTTCTACTGAGGCACTCATTTGTGGATCAAAGGCCTCCATCAATCTCTTCCTCTGTTGCGGTAAGCTACACATATCAAAAATGGAAACGTTTTCTTTTGTTTTCTTAATATCCTCGATTATCTCATAGCTCATGTCACATTCCTTTGAAATATTCGATTGATTTTCTGTTTTTTTTAAGAAGCTTGTGGCTATTTGATTATTTCTGAGTTTGATTCTTTAGTTACCATAGGAGCAGCTATCAAGTTTGTCTTGGGTTGGGGAGGAATGACAGTTATGTGCCGCTTCGGTATTTGATTAGATCTTACTTTAGGTGCTTCTATTGTTGGATCGATCACTCGGCCTTTACTTCTGGTAGTGATGTTGATAGATGTTATTTGCACTTCATCTACGAAATCTTCACAAGATGGCTCTTGGGTAGGAGTCAAATCCCAAAGGATCATCATAGTGTCGGGAGTAGGTTCTTCACTCTCAAGAATTGGTTCTTGTTGGGGGTTCCTCTGCTCAGGCGTTTGTGCATCTAACATTTGGTTCATTACTAAGCTCATCGATCCACTATGGACAGCTTTTCTCCGAGTGTTGTTCTTGATAGAAAATGCAGAAGTGGTCCATGCCTATTTCATTTAAATTTAGTACAGGAGAATTGTTTACGGGTGAGGTTGACTGTCCATTTTCTTCTTTCTTTTTATAGAAAGGCTTGAAAGGTGGCCTTGAAGAACTCGTTGCCTTATCCTTTTCTAGATCCACAATTTTATTGGAGAGTTTCTGCATCATTTTTATGACATTTTCTAAATCTGCTGCGGGTTCTTAATTATCCCTAGTTAATAGAAAAGGTTTCTTAACAGCTGTTGGCTTGGCCTGTACATAGAGAGCATGTTTGGCAATGTTGTCAGCCTCCTCTTCTACTTTCTTGGCTTCTTAAAAAATTCCTGTCAGGGTAGGTTTTCTCGTTCTCTTGACGAACATTGCTAGCAGGGATTTAAGAGTTGTTGTATAATATTCTACTAAGCATTCCTCAGCAAGCTTTGTTGCATCACTAAAATTATTTAACAATGTTGTGAACCTTTGGTTAAACTCTTGAACTTTCTCATTCTTTTCCATTCTCATAGACAACAATTATTTCATAAGAGTAGCTACAGTTTTCTGATTGCCATACTTTTTAAGAAAGCATTTCTCAAAATCTTCCCAACTTGTTATCAAACTAGCTTGCAAACTAAAATACCAGGAAGATGCTTTGGGTTCAAAAGTATAAGGAAAGAGGCGACAAACCACGTCTTCGTATTCCACATTTAGAAGATTTAGAGCTAAATAAAAACTTTTAAGGTGATCTTCAGCAGAAATTCCTTTGCCAGGGTCATACTTAGGTAAAACCTTTTCTGCGTTTTTGGGAAAATCATGGAATGGTCCGACTACATTTAATGCTCCCCTGGCTCTCCATACGGGTATGGCCATGACTCTCGGTGGAGAATGTGGTGGTGTATGCGATGGTGAGTTAAGAGGAGTATGCCTTGGAGTGTGCTGCTATTCTAGATTCGTGGGAGTCTCGGGTCTAACTTCGTCAAAAGGTTCGGTGATTTCTTCTAGAGATAAATCTAATCATTCTTCTAGAATTTGAACAAGAATGGAATCCCTTGTACATTGAGGATTTTTTCAAGGAGCTTTGATTCTGGGTAACAGAGCAACTGTGGTTAGTCCTCCAAGACTTCTAACATAGGAGCGAGTATGTCTCTTGAAGCGATTTACTTCGTCAAAAGGGACAACATACAATGTTTATTGTTGTTTTGTCTCAGAATTAGGATTTTCTTGATTTCTTGATTCCAGATCTGGAATGTCCGGGATAACTGTTTCAGATGGGTTTTCAGTGGAAAAATTTCTTACAAAAGGGTCTCTTATGCTAGCCATGCACTGGTGGCCCTCCTTCTAGCGCCAAAAAACTGTTGAAACCTCGAATATCGCAGCATCAATCAGCTAGGGATTCTCCCCAGTAAGCGATCCCAATTAGATCACCCATCGTTTGGTGTATGGAATCCGTTCGGTTAACGGTCTGGCTACCGTGTAAGTTTTAAAGATTTGTTTATTTTACCGGTTGCAGCCCGATCCACCGTTTATATTTCATATTTGAGATGATATGTATGTGCCCTAAATTAAATGCATGCGTCAAACAAATCTATTCTAAGCTAATTAAATCTAAATTAACCTATCCTTATAAGGAGCAAATTTAAAGAATGAGTAATAAACTGGAAATGCACCCAAGAACTTGACAGATAGCCGTTAAATTGGAAGGAAATATTTACAGCAGAAATAAAGATTATCCAAGATAGCTTCGATAAAGATAAACATTCTATTACCCATTTGACACATAAATTTTGCAAAGAGAATGAAATCATTCATAGCAGAGAATTAATTCATAATAGCCAGGAACGATCTCACAGAAAGTGTATGAAAGATGCAGAAGTAGTTCAACAATTGTCCAACACAATCCCAAGCAAAATGCCGCACCGTCTTCTATAGGCCAAAATGATTTTCTTATTCATGTAGCAGAAATAGTTCATGTACAAGACAGAAATGTCATTTCACTTGCCAAAATTCCTTTCTATTCCCTTCTAACCAGCTATATATAGCTTTACAAAATGTGCTAGGAGCTGCCACCTTTACCCTAACTGTTCAGATTCCTTCAATTTGTCTTGTAGTCTCTAAATTACAACCAAAAAACCCAGAAATATTACAAAAATGAAATGAACGTGGTAGGTTCAAATATCACTTTAATAATTAGAATATATGACAGCTATAAATTGAAAAATAAAAAGACATGTCATTTCTGAGCTGACGCCCTTTGCTGATTGGTGCACTTCTGTCATAGCGGGCACTCCTGTCATGGCTTGCAGTTCTGACCTGCTGCTGGTAATCCTACTGAAGTTGACCCTTATGTTTCTCTTACTGATACTTGAGGAGCTTCTGCTATATGCTTGACCCAAAGACTGGTCTCTTTTATGATATTGTTTGCATCAAGGGGGAGCATGGTTTTAAGTGAAACCTCATGCTTGGCCAGTTCTTCTTCAAGATTAGTGACTTCCATCATTGTAGCTTGGAGACTTTCACTTAGGATATGTGTGTGAATTGCATCTTGGCCAATCCAATCGTGAAGATCCTTAGTGGTCAGAACATCTATCTTCTTTATATAATCTATTTCAGCATTCAACCCATCCTTTAGATCAAACAAACGTCGAGCTTTGTCTGGGAACTCCTCTATAGTTTGAGGCATTTTCACCTGGCACTCTTCATGGGTGGTTCGTATTTTCAAATACAAATTCCCACACTATTCAAGTGTAGCCAATGCCACTTCATTCAACTTTACCCCATGATTCTGGAAAAATCCCAAGAGGCAGATATCTGCTTTGAAACCAGAGATAGACTTGAGAGGGAGTCTTTCCGGGAATCCTGACCTTCCTTCTCTCCATTCCATTTGCCTCTGAATGTCTTCACTAATGTGTGAAAATGTTTTTCTATGCCTAGTGGCTTCAGCATTTATTACTTTGATTCTAGCCACCACTTTCTTTAACTTGCAAACCTCCTCCGCCATGAGTCCTTGGATACCATATGTCTTCCTCATAATTTCACAAGCCTGCTCATGAAAGGGACCCAGGTTGCCGACCTTGTAGGTTGCAAGTTCTAATTGTTGTTCTAGCAGTTCTTCCTTTTCTTCTAGCTTCTCAACGTTATCCTTTAAGTCATCGATTTGTTGAGCAGTATCAAACTATTCGGATTCCAATTGTCGGTTACGGCTTTCAAGGTTTCTTTTCTCTATCTCCAGGGTTCTCATTTGTATCACCAAAGCTCTCTTTTCAGCTTCTAGATGCTGAAATCTTCTATTGAGTTCTTCCTTTTCTGAGACAAGGGTGTCACACTTTTCAACCATTAAATTTGAATAATTTTGTTCTTTGACTAGAGCTTCCTGCAGATGGTTGGCTCTATCATTCTCTAATTCAAACTTGTATGTTAATATGTTGACATTGTCAGCGGTTGCTAGAACCGCGGACAGAGAAATAGATGCCATGAGTTGGGGATCATGTTGGGTACCTTGCATGACTGTGGTTTCATGCCTGGTGACTATATCTGGTTGAAAAGGCCTCTTCATCCTAGTCACCGTTTCTTTAACAATGGATTTCATCTTTTTGTTATAAGTGAACTTATCCCATTGGGACACCTTGCTATTCTTGGATGGTGTAAACAGGACGAGTGGAAGGTTTCTTATGGGGGAATTCATATCCATGTCTTGTATGCTTAGGCTTTTGGGGTCAGCATCCTCTTTGTATTTCTTTTCTTCTTCTTCTTTTCTTTGTGCCTCTTCCTCCTGCTCCCTTCTTAGTATGTCATCTTCTTCCTGCTTCGCATTTCTTTCCAATCTGATCCTCTCTTCTTCTTGAATCCTCTTTGCTTCAGCTTCAGCTGCTTGGGCTCTTAAAGTCTCTTCTTCTCAAAGTTTATCCTCTTTTGCCCTGTTGATTCTTTTCTCAGCTTCCTCTTGGATTTTCTTGGCTTGTTCCTGGAGCCTTTGTTCTTCTTTTGAGAGAGCCTCAACAAGCCCCAAGGTACCCTTTTCTTGTTGTTGATCTATTTTCTCCACAACATTAGAGCTCGAGCTGGCTCCTCCTTTTCCAAGTTGACAAATTTGTAGCTCAATCATATTGCTAACCCCTCTATATACTTCCTCATCTTGATCATAATAGTTAGAATATTCAAAGGGAGTGGATGTTTCTTTACAATGTTGTGCAGCTTTGCCTTATCGATCATTTTTGTGAAAAATATTTTCCCCAAAATGAAAGCTTTTCAACTCTGCGACAAAATCTTCTGCCGTCGTGATTTTTGAAAAATTGTAGGCCCCAACATAAAATGGTAAAGGTGGGAAGGAAACCTTCTTGGCCTTATACAAGGTACTACCAATTCCATCAATGAATACCTGTCTTACTACCTCCTTGTGGACTATATAATCTGTAGCATACCTAGGTAGGCTATACGGGGTTTTGGAGCCTCCGTACATTCTTATGTAGGTACCTTCTGGCAAAAAATAGAAATCACCATATTTCTCCAAAACTTCCATGGCGTTCTCAGATAGGTAGTTGGGTTCTTCATTAAACATTAATTCATATAGGGGCATGATAAAATCCTCACAAATGAGTTTGTAATGCCTTTTGTAATTATGATCCAAAAAGATTTTGTAGGCGATGAACACTGAGCTATCCGCCGAGTTCCATACGAATCCCAACTTGGGAAAGGGGCATTTGGCGACAATACAATCTATCAAGTAAGATGCCATATAACATTCTGCCTTCCTATCCACTAACCCTTCTCATGCAGCCATTATAGCTGATGATAGGGTGTGTCAGAGAATATCAGCCCAGTTGAAAATTGTCCCTTTGAAAGCTACGTAGTGGATGATGGGAACCCATTGCAGCATGAACATCGTCCCATCGGGTCTTCCCAAGATTCTGCTCAACATGAGAGCGATCAGTCTAAAAGGGGGCCTCGGATTCTGAACCTCGTACTCCTCACTATCCTTTTTTTTATTTGTTTTCCCGAAATTAACAGCTTCCTAGCCATCTCTAGATTATCTATCTGGATCTCTTCCAACCATGCATCATCAAGCCGCTACTAGGCTTTGGGAAACTTGTCAGTCGTTGAGATATAGGATGGGTGAAATGAGGCAAAAGATTTTCCTTTGTTGTCTGCTATAACTCTTGTCTCGGTATTCGCATGCTGCAAAATCCCTCCAATTACTTCTGAGCATGGGAAGAGCTCTGGACGTGTGGCCGCCTTGGATATACAAGAGTTTCTGATGTTCTGATATGAATATTCTTCCTCAAGAAGAGCTTCAGGGAAGTCCTGATCTCTTATCATACAATATACATCTCCCCAGTTTACTTCTGGGGGAACGCCTCTGGTGCACTTGGTATCCTGGAATGTGGTTTCTACTCTTGTGCTTTCGTCAGTTGCCTTTGACTTTCTCTTGCCACCTTTGGCCATTTTTGAAAATCCTATTCAATAATCAGACATGAATAAGAATATACAACGCGGCATCAGCAACCCAAACTAGCATCCTACTCATAATGATAAGATTCACATGCAAACTAAAACCTTCTAATTTATGCTTGTTTCACCATTTCAAAACATTTTATTTCATAATCCTGTGAAAAAAAAAATTAATTTGGTTACTTCCGTAGGTTGATATTGTAACTATGTAATATGAAAGCAATACACACAAAGCAGCTCTGAGTATACTACGTTTTATGGAATGAGAAAACATGATAATAACCAGTTCCACGACGCAGAAAGGCGTAAAATTCCACAGTCGCCTATAAATACTTATATCGTTTGCGTAAGGGTGGGCAGGGTCAGTTTCGTATTTACCAAGCCAGTGGTTTCTATGACAGGAAGAGGTATGCTACAGGTTCTCTTAACATCTAGGTAGCGGGCGCCTGAAAATCTAGAGCCTTTTATGTTCACAACAAGGGCTTCAGGATACCTAGTTGGGTGTGAGCATGAGTCGGCTCTAGCCATGGTTAGTCTGAGAATCCCACCATGGCTAGGATAAAAGAGAATAGTGACGGATTAATCCTTTTTCTCAATGCAAAGGACATACCGCAATTGAGCTTATGAGATCTGCAAAGGTACTAACCTATGAATAGATGAACGTTGTGTGGATGTTGGCATTTGTTGCAGAACCAGTGAGCCTGGACGTGCAGCTTTGTGACTTCAAACAGAGACGGGAATAGAGCTCTCAAGCCAAATGAAACAATGAAAATCCAACAGAGTTCATGTTCTATATAAAGGATTTTGATGCATGCGAGCTATTAATAGGGTAGATGCGAACATAAAACAGGGTTAATGAGGCGTACAGATGGGTCAAATCGGTACATTTGGAGTTAATTTCAGCGCCCGAAACTTGAAAGGCTAACTCAACTTCTTCGACCGTTGCAGAAAGAATTAATCAGTTTGCCGCCGTTTCGGGAGAATTACCAGAGTTCATCCGCGGAAGAGCAGCACAACATCGTGAGTCCGAAAACTTAACCGAGTTCTTCCACTGTTTCGAAAATATTATGTGAGTGCTTACACAAATGTGCCACTCTACCCGCCGGTGCGGAAGAGTTTCCTAAAGACCTTCTCTATTGCGGGAAAGATAGACGAGTCCTCCCGCAAAGATTACTTATTCGTAAAATTTTTATTGTTTGCGGAAGAGTTAGACGAATTCTCCCGCCGTTTCGGAGAAACTTGGTGAATCACTTCCACCGCGGGATCACTTGGTCAAAGGTTTTTCTTTTTCGGAAACTTAAGATGAGTCTTCCGCCGCGGCTTGACTTGGTCCTTTTCTTTCACCGTTTCGGAAAGTTTGGACCAACCCTTCCGCCGTTGCGGAAAAGTTAGCTCAGAACTTCCGCCGTTTCGGCTCAGGATCTTGAGTTTTACTTAGGCAAAAAAGAAAATAAACTCAAAGAGTAAGGAAAGTAAAAGACCTTTCTTCAAGGGAAAAGCTAAGTAAGGAAAGACTATGATGCTTAGATATTCTTAGGAAAATTCCTCTCAAAAACAAAAGGAGGGGGCCCCAATATTTCAAAAAAAAAAAAAAAATCTGGGGGGGGGGGATGTTGCAGCAACAACACACTGTTTATTAAACACATAAATACAACCGTTGCATTAGTAATCCCAAATGGTACAACTACAAATTTGTAGTCTCCATATCATGTGCAAAAATTTGTTTTATGTATATCTTCATCCCTTATTCGTACTTGATGGTATCTTGACCTCAACTCTATTTTAGAAAACACGTTGTCTCCACAAACTTGATCAAGCAAATCATCGATTTGGGGCAAAGGATATTGGTTTTTGATGTTCATCTTATTTAACTGTCTGTATTCTATACACAATATGAATGTTCCATCCTTTTTCTTGACAAATAGACATGTACACCCCACGGAGACACATTAGGTCTTATTTATTGTTTAATCAACAATTCATGTAGTTTCATTTTTAATTCAATCAATCCAGGTACACTCATTCTGTAAGGTTCTTTAGACACAGGGGTAGCTCTGGGGATGATATTTATTGGAAAATCAATGTCTCTTTGGTGGGGTAATCCTAAAATTTCTTTCAGAAATACATCTTGGAATTCTTTTAGGATTGTAATTTTTTTAGGACTTTATTAGACTCGTCAACATTAAATTTATGGAATACAAATAATTTGCAATCTTTCTGGTCACTTTCCTTCAATTGTAATGTACAAATATGTCTAAGAGAAACTACTCTTGGGACCCCTTTTATGATGCCAAAATTTCATTCATCATATAAACATATAAATGTCTTGTCAAGACAATTTAGTACCACTCTATTACTTTCTAACCAATCCATTATGATAATAACACCATAGGATTCTAAAGGGAAAAAAAAATTAACCTTAGTTCTCATTCCATTCATTTCTATGCCACAATCATTCACCAATTCAAATACTGTGTGTTTTGATCTCGTGGCTAGTTGTACTAGCCAAGACTATTTGTGTTTTATATTGTCTAATTTACAACATTTAGCAATAACCAGAGACATGTAACTTAGATTAGATCCAAGATCTATCAATATAGAAACAATATTTTCAAAACATTTACCTTCTATCTCAACCATAGATGGTTGATGATCTGCATGGCTATTGTCCAATGTTGCGCTGATCCTTGGCATTTTGGCCCCATCATTGACTATGATAGCTTCTTGGATGTTTTGTAAATCTTTCACATTTCCTCTTCTATGCGAACAATGTATGTAACAATGGGGCCATTACAACCCCAACACATTATCCCACCCTAACTTGGTTCAGTTTCCTTTTTGTTTACAATTTATGTCGGTTTTGTTCCACTTTGAATAGTCAGGATTTTATGATTCTCATACCTCTTAATGTTATTCCCTTCAAAAATTATGGCTTGATTTCATAATGGTGAAGGTTTGTATCCCTTTCTTCTTTGTTCATATTTTTCTCTCCTTTTATCCTTCAAGTTTCTTGGCTACTTGGAACATTATTTGAATTCGTTATAATAGTACTACACTTTTCTAATGGCTTCATCAAGAGTCTTTGGTTCATCAAATTCTATTTGGTCTTTATAGCAGAGAGGTAACAAGCTAAAAATATTTGAATTGTGGATTTCTCCTCCTGAATGTATAGTACATAGAAAAAATTCCAATAAATTTATTAGTGAAGGTTTCCATGGACATATGTCCCAATTTTAATTTATAAAATTCCTTCCCTTTCTTATCGTAAAATCGTTCAGGCAGATATTTCTTCTTAAAGTATTTCTTAAAATGTTTCTAATCAATATTTTTATCATTGATGTATTTCAATTAGAGGAAATTTGGGTAAAAAATGGGCCTCCTAAGGAAAATAATAAAATAATAGTAGAGAGAGAGTAAAAAAACTACTTTTTTGGATTGTATTTTCAACTTATCTCCTTGTAGGTTTACTCAAATTTCAAGCGGGAGTACTCGTTGGATGCATAATGAATTATGCATCCAACGAGTACCTATGGTGCATACTTTTAACATCCACACCATGAAAAATTGAAAATACATTAAAAAACGTGTTTCTGCCACTTTCTCCTCAAACTCTGTGAGAAAGGTGCTCAAATTAGCTAATCCCTCATATATTGGTAGCGCAAACTCCTTCGTGGCTACCCATCGCAATGACTATGTGATCTGGGAACACCTTCTAAATGACACTTCATGCATCCGTTTCTGCCAATTCTTGAGCACCTCATCTGAATTCGACGCCGCTGAACTGACACTACGCCAACCCAATTCTCCGTCTGCGGTAGGATTAATGTAATCCTCAGATATATTGTATATACTATCCCATCCCTCCGTAAATTCATCTCTCGCCGTTTTAACGTATTGTTTCCCTTCCGCAGGTTCCAAAGGTGTGATGACCCTCATCTCGCGATTCTCAAATGACATTGTTCCCTTCTTAAAGTTGGTAACCGCTAGATTATCGATTGCCCATTCAATCCCTAGTAGCGCTGGGTAGGGGCTGGTATTTTCCACGATTTCAATTACATCGAAATTTGCATAAGACTTGAGGCCCTCAATCTCAACGGGAAGTTTGTACACCCGACCAAGTGGAGTAACCTTACTCTAGTTTGATAATCGCAACTCTACTCGTGACCAGGCCAACTGTGGTTTCCCCATCATCTCCCATGTCTATTTGGTCAGAATGTTGACATCTAACCCCAAGTCCAAGATAATTGAGTCGACATCAAAAGCTCCAATTTGTGTTGAAATTCGCATCTCTCTCCCTGTCTTCCTCTTGTGTATGCAATTAATTCTTTGGTACTAGAGTGCACCCTCCCATCGATTCAACAGATTTGATATCTCTTCCAGTGCATCCCAATCCTTTGCCAACTCCATGCAACTCTTCAAAAAGGATTTTAAGTTATTATCCTTTCCCTGCGACTTCGTCTCGTCGAACTTCGGTGGCATGTCGTAGATAACTTCTTGTTGGTTGTCGATCACCTTCTTGAGGTTTCCAGTGTGGACCCAGGTACTTCACAGTTCAAGGAACCAACAAAACCCCAATTCACCGGCCCTTTCGGCAACAGTCTACGCGCAGCCTGGGGTCTCACCCGAGGTGAAGCTGGAGGGGGTGGTTGCGAAATCAAGTTTCCACAACCGGGTGATGCAATGGGGGGAAAGCTAATAAGCAGTGCAACGCCTTGCGGGCTATGTGGATAGATAACTGTGCGAACCTTCTGTTTCGCGTCGGATACTTCAGCGCACAACTGCGCTCGCACCTCTAATGACTATGCGATACAGGATACCTTTGCATTATGACAGTAAGCTATCAAGAGCTACCTCAAAGCAACCTTCAATGACTCGACGCATCCATGAGACTGCGCGTCCTTTCCAGGATGTCCAATTCTAACCATCCTACTTAACGTCCTTTATCCCTTTACTCCATTCAAGTCTTATTAGTAAATTGTGGATGGCTTAATAACATACGTTACTGCGTGCTCCAACGCTACACTTAAACTCAATGTTCACTACTTGAGCAATAGATAGCTTCATACATTCCAATCGACAGATTCATACATGTTGAATACTTAACATTCCTCTGCGCATGCATTACTTAACATATTATTCCCATTCACTGCGGTGAATACATATAAAAGCAATCACATACAGAAGTTTCCAGCATTAAACATACATACCAAGCAATTAAACAATCGTAAAAACACATTGGTCACACAACACAAAATTTAACGTGGTTCACCCCCCCGGATGGAGGCTACGTCCACAAGAACGGTTGTTAATATTTCTCTTAATGGGAAGGGTACAACCATTCTTAGTCTAGGCACTCAACTGCAGACTCTCTTCTCTCTATTAGATAGGTCTCTGCGCACTCAGCTGCGGAGCCTTTACAATGGTTGTCTAAGCTTAAGATTCTACAATAATCAACACTTAACCAAAATGAAGAGTTCATCAACCCAACCAACAACAACAACAACAACAACAACCCTTTCCCATACAAAATCATGCTTATTTATAGATTATGCACGCAGGCATATCTTTACAATTCATAAGCAAAAACCCTTAGGTCTATAAAATCGGCGTGGCCAACTGCCACCCTAGCTATTGTCATCGACAGCTTACTCCGCGTGCTCCAGCTGGGCCACTCGTGGCTCACACACTCTTCTAACAGCCACAGTCCTCCAAGCGGTTACAACTGCATCATGGCCTGTCCCTTTCCACTCCTTCGCCTGCCTGTCGCCATCGGCATTGTGGCCTAGCTTCTCAACTACTTTATACCACACATTTGAACAGGTCACTTTCATATGCCATCCACCTATTCCTTACCCAAACTAGGTCATATCCTCGTCTAACCTTTACCCATGTTCTGCCCAAAAGTAGCTTATGAGCTACTATGCGCATCGTCCTGATGCGCGACCGTGCCTTAGTCATTTCCCTCATGCGACATGCGCAAAACCTCAAATTTTTCATCGCCTACCGCCGCGTGCAATGCGCTTTCACCAAAACTGCTTTCTCTTCCTGCCGCAGCGCGCTACATGCGATTATCAAAATTGCCTTTTCTTCCTGCTACGTGCAATTTTCCATACTTGTATATTTTTCCAACCCACTTGGGCCCCACCCAACACTTCTTCCTGAAGAGATAACTGCCTCCTCTGTCTCATCACCTCCTACGCTTTCAAGAAGATATCCCTTTCAACCTCTGCATCAAAGGTGACCTATTTTCGTGTTGTTGGTCGGACAGTAACTCGTGGCCCATCGTCTCCTCCTCGTGTCACCACTCCAACAGGCGGGGTCTTCAAGCCTCTGTTGATATCATCTACAAAGCCGATGGATTCTGATTCTAGTTCTATGGAGGTGGTGGCGGATTCTTGGTCTTCCATTTTGCGATGAGCTACGGATAGTATTCAACGCTATGATCCACAGCGCTGCAATACGTGCACTGTTATAATGTTGGATTCGAGAAATCCCTCTGATAGTGCCCCTGCTGCCCACAATTGTAGCATATAATTTGTCCTTGTCCTCGTCCAACATCTCCTCCTTGTCCTACGCCAGCACCTCGACCTCTACATAATCCTCCTCTAGCCCCTCCACGCGGTGGTCCATATGGTGGGTACTGCAGCTATTGTGGTGGTCCATATGGTGGGTACTGCGGTGCCAAATACTATGGTGCCGAATACTATGTTTTCCCATATTTCCCTTGATCATACTACTGCGGTTGGTGATTATACTAGGCCGGCGGATGGTTATACTGATGTTGTTGCTGACCCGGTGCCTGTTATTTTCCTGCCATGAAATATGCAGTTGTGATCCTCTCCTGGAGTAGGCCATAAGCTCTACAGTTGTTGTCATCGTGGCCAACCAATTTACAGAACTTGCAATACAAGTTCTCTGGTTTCGACACCATTTTCTGCAGATAAACACACTCTTCTGGTCGATGGCCTCTCATTTGGAAGATACGACACCAAGGTAACCCTCCCTGATTGAGGGGGTTTGGTGCACCGGATTGAAAATACTCTCGAAAGTTTGGGCACTGATCCTTGTGGTGTCCCTCTGTCCTACACCTGGTACACCAGATCTATTCACGAGCCTCTTTCCCTTTCTTCATGTCTTGCAATTGGATCGTCAATTTTTCCAGTTGTGCTTGTATTCGATCCATACCCAACCCCGTTTCACTGATTGGTGAAGCCTTCAGCTTCATCGCAATCTCCAATGCTTCCGCTTGGGTCGCCACCTTCTGTTGCATTAGTGGTCCGCGGATGTGTGGTACCAGTCCTGCGATGAACCACTCCTTGTGCTACATATCATTTATCCCAAAACTCACTTTTGCTATTAGTGTTTTGTATCACTGATCAAATTCCCATACCAGCTCATTTGGGTATTGCTTGATTTCTTTGAGCTCGGTGACATACTGCGATTCCGACTTTGGATTTCTAAATTCATAGATCATTCTTACTTTGATATGTGCCAACAACTTGGTTGGTGTTCCCTTCGGAACCATCGTAAACTTCATAAACCAATCCAACGCACAGCCCCTAAGGGTCGTCGCTAGCTATCCATGTTTAATAGCTTCATCCTGGACCTACTTAACGGTCCATACTGCTTCGCACAAAAACCAAAACTGCTCAGGATCCTCGGTCCCATTCCCTTGGAAAGTGGGAATTTTTGTCTCGTTGGCCATTCTAACGTTCCTACTATTATTGTTTACTGATGCACTACTTTTACCGATGCATGTAGGGCAACTTTGCGAATATCTTGGGTTTCCTCCTGTGAAATTATGGGTAGTGCGCGGGGTTGCAGGTATGTTTTAACTTACGATCCGTGTCTCTTCTGCTTCTAGGGTAGCCTGGTCATCGTCTTCGTAGAAATAGGGTCGCTTTCTCTCTTGTGGTCATGTTTCACAGTCTTCTGTTCTTGTCCTCTCAGGAGACTCTCTCTCAAACCTCCTCTTCTTCTCAGGATGCCGGAACATCACCCCACTCCTCAAGGTACCACACTCTTCGTCAAATTCCCATACAAACTCGTCGTTGCTCATGTCCATCTACCCCGCATCTTTCTATCGGATCCGCATTCACACGACACCTACAACCTCCATATGCCGATCTTTCTACTCGCTGGAAGTCATTCTCAAAATTCCCTTTTCACGCACGAGCATCTTAATCCACAGTTTTAGCAACAGCAATAACCTTCCCCTTGGTCCCCTGAAGAAATTCCTCTCCGCGTAGCTGTATGACTTGATTGTGTCTACTACGAACTCAATAATATATCCCTCTAGGATACTATCCACCCAGAAGTCGACAACCCTTGATACTATGTTGTCAACAGGTTTTAGTTGTCGAATCAGTTCTCGCGTCCAATGCTCAAGCTCAGTCTTTTGGAAATGGTGCTTCTGGAATGTCAGTTGCGCTAACCACTCGTGTAGCAGTACTGGGAATTCGCAGAAAAATATTTCATGAATATCTGAATAGATGTACCTCTATAACCAACTGCTTACCGGCTATCTGGGGTTTTGCTTTTCTCCTTTTGTCTTTTTGTCAAACCACTCTTGGACCTCTGGTTTCGTCGGGTGCCACAACATATCCTCTTATTTTCCTCTTCAACATCCCAACAACAGAACCATTTGTTGACACGGCTATTGTCTACAGGGGTTCACTGCACACTATCATCAAGAAACCATCAACCAAACTCCCTGAGATGCACAAGGGGGCTGCAGGAACCAAGTTTCCATGGTGGAGTTGAGGACATGCATCAAACACACATTTCACTCGCAAAAACCAGAGATTATGTCATTCACACTGCGCTAACATTTCATCAATTGCAGGGTTAACATATAACAGACATTCGCATTAACATGATCTGATTACTCATTAGCATAAACAACGATTACAAAACCAACAGAGCGTTAAACATCTCATCAAACATTCGCATTCACCATTCAACAGGAACAAAGACGGAGATAAAACCATAATCAAACATCTTCATGCATTCATTAAAACCTGTGGAATGACCTTCGTAGAAACAGTCAATACATCATATCGCGGATACAAAATGGATCAACTACTGGATCAACTACTGGATCAAAAACCTTAAATATCTATCACTCTATTCATCATCGATCCGGATGCCCTTAGGCTTACAATCATACTTCTATTTATACAATACTAAGTGGTTACAAAATGGTCCACATGACCCTTATCTAACTAACTATCTACTTCCGCACTTCCGCGTTCTTCGCGAATGGCCCTTTCTTCCACAGATCATCCCTTTCACGGCTGTCGGCTTCCGCACTTCCTGCGGACTAATCCCATGCCAACAAGTTTTGGCATATATGTTCTTTCATGGACATTTGGACACACAAACTAGTAGGTTGTTTTGTTATTGACATGTACATTTTTTCTACATAGTGTAATATAAATTCAAATTTTACAAAAAAAAATATTGATAAATTTATAGTGGAGAGAGTTCAAGAAATTGTCCTCAAGTTGGGTTGGTAAGCCTCAAATATTAATAAATGGATTATATGTGGGGAAGGGAAACAATTTTGACCAGGTGAAAGCCTAATCTTAGCTATGGTGGTTACTTTTGAAGGCGATGCTAGAAGGTCAAATCAACAACCTCTAGTGGGTTTGGTCCAAGGAAAAGTCCTAGTTTCTTAGAATGAGAAGCCTTCAGAAGCCGAGCCTGGAATCAATGAATGTAAGTTTGAATGGTTTTTATTGTGGGTGGGACAACACTTAGGAAGAGGCTTCCTTTATTGAGAGTTCCAATCCCATGTTACCATTGTGTGGGTGAGTCAAAAGCCTAAGCATCTCTTCTAGTTCTTCCCTTTCACCAAATTTGTATTGGAGGGATCTCTTTGCCAGTTATTGCTTCTAAGCTTGTATCACATGGAAAGGTGCTCCCTTAGGGGATAAGTTATCTTAAACCCTTGATTTCAACTTAGCTTGGATGTTTATGTGGTTTGAAATGATTTACTTATATGGAAGAAGTAGAATGATATTATATTTAATAATCATGAACATTCATACACCTTTGCCTAGTACAACACTGCACTGGCACATGTTAGTTTGTCCTTGTAGATTATTTATAGTTGTGAAAAAAGAAGACTAGAAGATGAACCTTTTACAATAGTTACTAAATTATTTGGGAGACAACACTTGTCTGCTAATTTGAGAGCCTCTTGAGTCTTAACCCATCTCGACTTGCAACAACTCAACGACTACCTTTGAGATGGAAAACTTGTGAGAAAGAAGCTGGAGCAGCTATGTACTATGTTATTTACACTGGCTACATAGGAAAAACTCCAACATTGGTCCTTTCTATCTTAGAAGATCCTAAACCTCCATAGACTAGTGATGGATGGGAATTAGCGATTAACACTAGCTAGGGTTTGACCTTGGATGAATATGACAAGCAGCCCACATTGGCCCCCTCCCCATCCTCATTGCAAGCATTATTATCTATGTAAATTTTATGTATTTAGATTTAGGCCGTGTACCACCTTGGACTTTAATGCTTTATTTAATGATGCTCTCTCCTCTTGATTGCTTTGCGATGGACATTCTCTCTCTCTATAATGTCATTATATTTTTTTTATAAAAACCACCAAATTAATTTTGAAAATCCATGGTCCCTCGACTCTTGAAGGCCTCTACATTTGTTTAAAAGTAAGTCATTTAAACCTTATTGTTATGAATTACTTCAACCTTTTTAATACTTATCGAAGGCTTAGGCTTAGCTCTAACTCCATAATAGTGGGTGATTTTGGCCTCAAACAATGAATTATTTTAGTTCCTTAAATTTATGATTATGCTCTGGCATTGTAGGATTATATCTATAGGTCAATGATAGGTCGGCCGTATACTATGTGTATAAATATATCGATAGTGATATAAAAAAGTTATTGAACACATTGATTTTCAATAAAAACCAAGTGACAAAATTCAAATCTCAATTCTGAGGCAGAATCGGTTTGCCAAGACTTGGGTGGCGAGATCAAGCAATTACATAGCCCGAAGAAACCCTGAAACACACAGATATCAACCAGTCTCGTCGTTTGAAGTTTCTGAATCCACGAATAAATATGTCGGGACCATACAGGCAGGAAGTGGCAGCAGTAGGGGACGCCGGCTATAGAAGAGGAGAAGAGCGCGGTGACTGGTTGTGCCCTAATCCGGAATGTGGCAACGTTAACTTTGCTAGGAGAGAGCAGTGTAATAAATGCGGCGCATCTAATTCAAGCAGCGCAGGTGGTGAGCTGGCTGGTGGTAATGGTAGGGTTGGTAATTACAGAGGAGTATCAAATAACCTTGAATATGGAAGAAGTAGTGATGGTGCTGGAGATGGATATCCATATACAAATCCAAGAAGCGTGACTAGCGATTGTTCTGTGGTGCCCGAAACAGCAAAACAGTGTGATGAGAAGTGTGGAGAAACTTGTGACAATTCTCGAATTTACATCTCCAATTTACCTCTTGATGTAACAACTGACGAACTGAGAGATCTATTTGGAGGAATTGGGCAGGTTGCAAGGCTCAAGCAGAAGCGCGGTTACAAAGACCAGTGGCCTTGGAGCATCAAACTATATACAGATGAGGCTGGCAACAACAAAGGGGACGCAGTTTTGACTTACGAAGATCCTTCGGCTGCACACTCTGCAGGCGGTTTTTTTCATGGCTATATGATGAGAGGTCACAAGATAAGTGTAACCATGTCACAAAAACCTGCACCAAAGGCTTCAGGTTCTCAAGCTGGTAGTTATGGTTTTGGAGCTGGAGCTGGAGCTGGTAATAGAGGAAGAGACGGTTATGCAAATCGAAACAGGGACAGTTATGGTGGGGATAAAAACAGAAACAGGTATGGTGGGGATAAAAACAGACACAAGCTTGGTGGGGATAAAAACAGAGACTGGCATGGTGGAGATGGAGGCAGCAACACAAGTAGAGGTGGTTCTGGTGGACCTGACAGGCGTCAAAGGGTAGGGAATCGCTCACGGCCTTATTGAAATGCAGGAAAGCAGAACGTACAAATATTATATAATTCGGAATTCTTTAACTAAACTGGGATAATAAATCTTCTGAATTGTGAGTATTGTTCGTGAATTTTCAAACTTCCATGGAAGGGAACCATGCTTCCATAGATGATGACAAGTAGTGGTAGGAGATTTCCATAGCGGTAGGCAGTAGATTTATAGTTTTGAAATTTTTATTTTATTAATAGTAGTAATGATAATAATTTAAGTTAGATATTAAATTGGTTTTTACAGTTAAGTAGAGCTAGGAGTTTATAGTTCAGTAATGTTATTTCAAGAGATATCAAATTTTATATTTTTAAATAAATTTTAACTTAAAAATAATTTATTATTTTAATATATTTTGTACAATCCATTAAACATACAAGTCATTTTTTTAAATTTGTATGATCCTAAGTATTTAAATATTTTTATTATTTAATAAAAGATATTCATCAAAATATAAGTTTTTTGGGGCTGAGTAACAATATAATTTTGAACCTAATGAAAAGTGAGTGCATTTAGATGATGTGTAATTAATCACTTCTTTGTCATATTAATGAATTGCTTTATTTGTTTGTCGTATCAATGAATTGCTTTATTTGTTTGCTTATAGTTTTAACCATCATAGACCCATCTTAACTTGGATTTATCAAGCAACTAAAGGGATCTTTCAATTTTTTACACATCCAAAATATTTTACATTTAAGATTGATCTACAATAATTTAATTTTTTGTTTTATGAGCCCAGTGAATTTTTTTAATTATGTTTCATTTGGATTTAATTTTTTATTTGATCAGCCGGCATAATTTTTTTAATTAATTTTTACTTTTGGCATTAGTATGTGTGCCATGAGTTCTTTGATGAGCTGGCAATATTTTTTTTAGTATGTGTGCCATGAGTTCTTTGATGAGGTGGCAATATTTTTTTAGTATGTGTGCCATGAGTTCTTTGATGAGCTGGCAAGTTTTTTTTTAATTAATTTTTACTTTTGGCATTAGTATGTGTGCCATGAGTGCTTTGATGAGCCAGCATGATTTTTTTAATTAATTTTTACTTTTGGCATTAGTATGTGTGCCATGAGTGCAGGGTCAGTAGTAATAATGTAGGGGCACCTATCATAGGTATATCATCTCATCTTGGCATATAGGCAATGCTTTCCCTCTATTTACATTGCATTTATCTAGTATACTTGTTGATAACCATAGGGGGCCATTTCTTGATTACAGCATGCCATCAATGTCGCCATCATGAATAGCATGTTCCACCATGGGTGCATGTGCCATTACAACCCTCGTATTTTGGCATCCATGATGTCGAACCCCCCACAATTCCAAGGAATATGATCACCCAACCCAATTGGTCAAAAAGAAACTGCATGTTATCACCTTGACTTTTGTTCCTAATAATCCCCAGGTTCCTCGGCACATGTTACTATCATGATTCACAGATAACCTCTCATCCCTTACGTGAGCAATGTACCATCTATGTTTCCCTTCATATCATTAATCCTTGAGAAGACACCAATGGGGTCCCCACCCTTTGTAGACATCACTCCCACTCAGTTATTTCCATAGGAACATTATGCATGGCATTTAATTCATAGGGAACCCATCTTCTCATCTGAAAAAACACCACATCATCATCAAATTGATTCCTTGATTCACTCAAAACTATGGGAATCCTGCTCTTATAAATTGGTTCCTCAACACACTCAAAACCATGGGAACCGCTCCAATCATTCTTTGGTACAAATGGTTCCTCGATTCACATAAAACCATGGGAACTACATCACATTATTCTTTTAGCAGCATCCACTGGTTTCCCTTGATCGATGTCTTTTGAGTCCACCTAACCTCAACATTATCATTTTTGTCATTCACCTTACCTCATCAGTATTGTGTCTACAATAAATCCCTTCATCTATAGTGTGTCTCCCTCCATCACACCCTGCACCACCATTTGAAGTAAGCTATCGTCAGTTACTCACCCCTGCTTACATCAATCAAGGGAATTCATGAGCCCCGCACTTGTTCGACCCCTTGGTCTCCTCTTCTTTGTAATCTATGTTGATAGATTTTTACGAGTATAGGTATGCATGTCTCATTTGTATAAACCACCAATATTATTTAAAGCTTCAACAACCTTCCCCCATTGGCAGGTTGTTTTACCCACAAATGTGTAAGAGATTATTACAACATGGAGAGAAAAAAGAAACAATAATGCGTTATCGACCCTACAATACCCTCTGAGTCTCATACATTGAAGGGCATTTGTTAACGCTTAAACCTCACATAAATGTGATATTTAGGAAAATCTGACATAAAGTCATCATCAACATACATAATGAAGCTCACCAAAGACATCCTCATCAGATCCAGAAAATAATCTAAGCCTCGGAATGCTAAAAACGATCTAAAGGAACAGTAGCACGACTATAAGCATTGGAATCCTATGCTATGTAGCGTGAGTTATATATACAAGCATCTACATGACCCCATGTGGATTTCCCTTTGATACCCATGTGACTAATAAATGTTACTAGTGTTTCATACAATTATAGCATTATAATTCAATTGCATAAGATCAATAGGATCACTAGAAGAAAGGCAAAGCACAGAAACAAAGAAAATGAGAATTTATCCCGGGAAACCCAATAGAGAGAAAACCCAGCAACCTTTGTATAGAGATGAACAATTTTGAGAGTAGAGTACAATGATGAGAGAGAAAAGTGGAAGAAATTTCCAAGTAGAAACCCAAAAATATCTTCTCCTAGCTGCAGATGTGAATCTCTCTCCAAGTAGTGCAAACTTGTTTGGTTGAGTGAGTGTGTGAAATGAGGAACATAACCACTTTATTTATACACTTGAAAAACTATCGTTTTGCCTAACTGAACCGACTTGACCTGGGGACAAATAAATAATGTTTATTTAATTTTTTTTTGGGTAATTTATCCTCGAGGTTTATATTGATTATTTTAAGGGTTTACACAATTACTTACATCAAGATCATCTCATGTATGAGATACAAATAATTAAAATAAAATATAATAAGAATAAATTCCAAAGTTGCACAAATTCTAACACTCCCTCTCAACAAGGAAGGTATTCTTGAATCATCATCAACATCATGATCATCTGGGTTTCATATGTACATCTATACTGTCTCGATCATCTCTATACATACTGAAGGTTTTCAACATAGTCTCAGTCCTTCGAGAAGTTTCATCATGCATCAACTCCACTAGTCCTTCGGAGAGTCCAAGAGTAGCCTCTCCATCCTACCTGGATTTCTGAGAGATAAGATTTACCATCTACTTTACCATATGCTACCTATTTATCTCATCTGCTGATGGGATCCTCCCATACCTAGCTAATAGCTTGGATGAGAAGTGGTGGATGACCATCTACTACCTATTCGTCTCATCTGCCTATGGGATACTCCCATACCTGGCTGAGAAACTGAACGAGTAGAGGTACCTGTGCAAGCATCACACGACCATCTATTACGTGTTCATCTCATATGTCGATGGGATTACTCCCATACTTGGTTGGGAATCTCAACAAGTAGAGGTACATGTGTGTAACCCGACCATCTACTACCTATTCGTCTCATCTATTGATGGAATTAATCCCATACATGGATGAGAACCTGGACAAGTAGATGTACCTGAGTGGAACTCGACCATCTACTACATGTATGTCTCATCTGTCGATGGGATCACTCCCATACTTGGCTGAGAACATATATGATTCCAGGTACCTAGGTGAAATCAAGGTAAACATCTCTATGTCATCTTTCTCTCTCAAGGAGGGACACGTTCTCTTCTACTCCAAGTATTCCACGAAAGCATTCAAACTTTATCCTGGGAAGAGGCTTGGTGAGAAGATCTGCAGTCTGGTCATCTGTCAGAACATACTGTAACTCGACTGCACCTTTTTGCACCATATCAAGAATGAAGTGATATTGGATCTCTATATGCTTCGACTTGTCATGTGAATGCAGGATTCACTGACATTTACACATAGCTCTAGTTATCACAGTGAATCACGGTTGTATTTGGAATCTGGACAAACAATCCTGCAAGGAGTTTCCAAAGCCATACTAATTCTTGAGTTGTTGTACTAGAAGTCATATACTCGACCTCTGCAGTACTGAGTGCTACTGAGGTATGCTTCCTACTACACCAGCAAATCATTGCAGAACCTAGATTATAGCAACATGTGAAAGTACTCTTCCTATCTGCAGCACATCCATCCCAATCTGATTTGAAAACCCCTGCAATCTCAAGTCACACTCGGAATCATATCTCAAGCCATATCCCATAGTGCCATGCAAGTATCTGAGCACATGTTTTGCAACAACCGAATGAATCTGCCTCGGTTCACACGTGAACTGACTGAGAGAATTCACAGCAAAACATATATCTGGTCTGGTGTGCATTAGATACATCAAGGATCCAACAAAATAGTGATACGTAGTGCGATCAATCAAATTTGAATCTGAAGCAGAATCCCTCATCTTCTTCAAATTTTCATCCATTGGAGTGTTCATGGATTTGCAGTCCAAAATTTCGAATCTCTTCAGAATATCTATGGTGTATTTTCCTTGACCTAGGAAAATATCCTTCTACCTTTGCCATACTTCTAATCCCAAGAAGTAATGCATCAATCCAAGATCCTTCATTTTGAACCCAGAGGCAAGTTTCTTCTTACACCATACGATAAGTTTCTCATTTCCAGTGAGAAACAAGTCATCAACGTAAAGGACCAAAATTAGTGGCTCATCATCCATAACCTTGTAGTAAAGGTTGGGATCTGCATCACTCTTGGTGAATCCCAGACTCGCCATAAATTCATCTATCCATCCATACCAAGCATGGGGTGCTTGCTTGATTCCATATAGGGCCTTTTTCATCCTGCATGCGTGAGACTTATTTCCATGGACAACAAACCCTTATGGTTGTTCAATATATACTTATTCCTCAATAACACCATTGAGAAAGGTTGTCTTGTCATCCATATGATGCAAATTCCATCCCGTAGATGAATCAATAGCAATGATCGATCTGATGGAAGTATATTGAGCCACGGTAGCAAATGTCTCATCATAATCGACTCCCTCTTTCTGAGAACCTATATGATTCGGGGTACCTAGGTGAAATTAGGGTAAACATCTCTATGTCATCTTTCCCTCTCAAGGAGGGACACGTTCTCTTCTACTCCAAGTATTCCACGAAAGTATTCAAACTTTATCCTGGGAAGAGGCTTGGTGAGAAGATCTGCAGTCTCGTCATCTGTCAGAACATACTGTAACTCGACTGCACCTTTTTGCACCATATCAAGAATGAAGTGATACTGAATATCTATATGCTTCGACTTGTCATGGAATGCAGGATTCACTGACATCTACACATAGCTCTGGTTATCATAGTGAATCACGGTTGGATTTGGAATCTGGACAAACAATCCTGCAAGGAGTTTCCGAAGCCATACTACTTCTCGAGTTGTTGTAATAGAATCCATATACTCGACCTCTGCAGTACTGAGTGCTACTGAGGTATGCTTCCTGCTACACCAGCAAATCACTGCAGAACCTAGATTTAAGCAACATCTGAAATTACTCTTCCTATCTGCAACACATCCAGCCCAATCTGAGTTGAAAACCCCTACAATCTCAATTCACACTCGGAGTCATATCTCAGGCCATATCCCATAGTGCCATGCAAGTATCTGAGCACATGTTTTGCAACAACCCAATGAATCTACCTCGGTTCACACGTGAACTGACTGAGAGAATTCATAGCAAAACATATATCTGGTCTGGTGTGTGTTAGATACATCAAGGATCCAACCAAATAGTGATACGTAGTGGGATCAATCAAATTTGAATCTGAAGCAGAATCCCTCATCTTCTTCAAATTTTCATCCATCGGAGTGTTCATGGACTTGCAATCCAAAATTTTGAATCTCTTCAGAATATCTATGGTGTATTTTCCTTGACCTAGGAAAATATCCTTCTACCTTTTCCATACTTCTAATCCCAAGAAGTAATGCATCAATCCAATATCCTTCATTTTGAACCCAGAGGCAAGTTTCTTCTTACACCATACGATAAGTTTCTCATTTCCAGTGAGAAACAGGTCATCAACGTAAAGGACCAAAATTAGTGGCTCATCATCCATAACCTTGTAGTAAAGGTTGGGATCTCCATCACTCTTGGTGAATCCCAGACTCACCATAAATTCGTCTATCCGTCCATACCAAGCATGGGGTGCTTGCTTGATTCCATATAGGGCCTTTTTCATCCTGCATGCGTGAGACTTCTTTCCATGGACAACAAACCCTTATGGTTGTTTAATATATACTTATTCCTCAATAACACCATTGAGAAAGGTTGTCTTGTCATCCATATGATGCAAATTCCATCCCATAGATGAAGCAATAGCAATGATCGATCTGATGGAAGTATATTGAGCCACGGTAGCAAATGTCTCATCATAATCGACTCCCTCTTTCTGAGAGAATCCTCTGGCAACAAATCTATCCTTGTTTTTTTCAACACTGCCATCTGCTCCATGCTTGATTTTGTATAACCACTTGGAATTCACTACTGATTTCCCTTCAAGTCTCGGCACAACCTCCCACACATCATTCTTCATGATGGATTGGTATTCTTCCACCATGGCATCCTTCCAAACTTGGTGTCTGTATGATTTTTCATAAGTGGTAGGTTCTGATTCAATGATGTGACTCATCAATTGTACATAACTGGAGAACCTCTGAGGTATTTTACTTTCTCGGAAAGTACCATGTGGACCTTCATGCCCCTCTGCATCCTGCAAATTATGTTGTTCCCATCTAGGCCTTTTCCATCCTACTGCAATATCTCTGGGAACATCAACTAGTTCAACTAGATCAATGGGATCGATGGGTTCATCCTTCTCCGCTAACTCCCTTTGAACTACTGGAGGGGGAGATGATCTCATCTCCTTTTGGTCTAGCATTTTCTCATCATTGATCTCCATGTTGGATCCTCTGCCTTTCCTAACATCCATCTCTTCTTCAAAGGACACATCCTTGCTGAATTCAATCTATCATGATCCTGGGATACAAATCCTGTACGCCTTTGAAGACTCACTCTATCCCACGGAGGTTCCCTTCTTGCTTGAGGATTCTAACGTCATCCTTTTTTGCTTGGGCACGTGTATGTAGACTGGACAGCCAAAGATCCGATGGTGTCCCACTTCTGGTTTCACTCCTTTGAAAGCTTCTTCCGAGGTCATCCTTCTAGGTTGAGCATCATAATATGAATATTAACGAGATTCATGTGTCCACCACTTGTTCATCGGAACAAGTCTCATGGTATTTTCCCTGCAAGTCAAATCCAATCTGATGATTAGTGACATTGCATAATCAAATTTAACCGATTTCTATTTATATGCAATGACAATAGTTTACACTAGGCATCTTGGCTAATGTTTTAGCACAATAATCATAAACATGTATCCCAAACACATATGGTAACTATCTAGATGTCTTCCAACTCCACTAGAACATGCCATCAAGAGTGTGCACTACTCTAAGCATGTAGGAAGGATATATCATCTTGGCTAGCTCCATCACGTGTTCATGGAATTTTGTGCAGCTCATATGCATAACAAATACAACAAGGTCCTACAGTAATCAATAAGTAAAATATATCAAATGCTCAACACACTTCCTAATAGATTTGCATATAATTTGATATGTAAAAGAAAAAATAGATCTATGTGATCAATAAAACCAAATACTTATCTTTTATTGTCTTGTGGGTGGGCTCCCACTGCCTTTTTTTGGGAACAACCATGAGAGACCTATGTTCTTTATTTTCTTGCTAGGATCCCATCGCATTCTAGATCTTCATATCATTACCTCAACATGGGGAGCACTAGAAGAAGAACTATGAACGATCATCATTCCTTGACTTCTATATTTATCAACATCAGCAGTTGAGGCTTCATGCTTCCTTTTGTTTGAACTTTGACAATTACTGGTGTAATGGCCATATGCGTTACACCTATAGCATTGTGTCTAAGACAAATCCTTCTTCTTCTTCTAATCTAGAGGAGGACTTGATCTCCTACCTTGGTGATTGTGATTGTAAAAATTTCTTCCCCTTCCCTTTCCTTTCTTGGCATGGGACAAGAATGCTTAATTCTCCTCAGGTTGAGTGCGATGGAATCTCTGCCTTGCTACTATCCTTGTCTCTTCCTGAGTGCAATATGCCCATAAATTTTCAAATTTGGGTAGCTTGGTTCGACCACTTATGTTTTGAATGAATGACTCCCAAGATGGTGGGAGACCATTTATATTAGTAATGACAATATCCTTATCATTAATGGGGTCTCCACTAGTACTAAGCTTGTCCCTTAGTTCTGTGATCCTCATGAAATATGAGGCAATGGGTTTTGACTTGGACATCTTCATGTTTGATAGTTGGTTCCTCAATGTAAGAGTCACATTGATACTACTATGTTCAAATAGATTATTTAGGGTTTTGAACATCTTTCTAGTAGTCTTCTTTCCTGAGATTTGAGGAACCAAGTGGTCTCTAACTGAGTCCACCAAAATCCATATTTTTCTGGCATCATTCTTCCTCCAGCGAGATTTGTCTTCTTCGGCTTCTAGTTCTGGGACCTTCTAATTGACAAATTGCAAGAGATCATTTTCTTCTAGTAAGATAAGAACCCTAGAATTACAAGAGATGAATTTGGAATCCCCTTCCAGACGATCTTCAACCTTCATTCCAATCATCTTGACTGCAGATCTAGACCAGAAACCCTAGCAGGAGCTAGGTCAAAAAAAAAGTTGGATTCTTGGAAAACTAACTCCATAGGGAGATGCACCCTAGCAAGGCGAGCTGAGGAAAGGAAGGGTTGAACCAAATCTGTGGAGGGAGTAGGTAAAAACATGAAACCCTAATTTCTGTAGTAACTGCAGTTGTAGAATTAGGTCAAAAATGAAACTTCTCATAATTGGTTTCTTCCTTCACCAAAATATGCGCCCTGCCTAGAGCGAAATTCCCAAGGCACTTTTTCTGCCAAAATGGTGAGTGAAGGCCTTAAAATATGAAACCCTAGTTCTAGAAATGGCTTCTTCAAGTACTGCTATGATACCATGTTAGTATTTCATATAGTTATAACATTATAACTCAATTGCATAAGATCAATAGGATCACTAGAAGAAAGACAAAGCACAGAAACAAAGAACACGAGAATTTATCCTGGGAAACCCAATAGGGAGAAAACCCAACAACCTTCATATAGAGATGAACAATTCTGAGAACAAAGTAGAATGATGAGAGAGAAAAGTGGAAGAACTTTCCAAGTAGAAACCCCAAAATATCTTCTCCTAGATGCAGATGCGAATCTCTCTCCAAGTGGTGTGAACTTGCTTGGTTGAGTGAGTGTGTCAAATGAGGAACATAACCACCTTATTTATACACTTGCCAAACTGCCATTTTCCCTAACTAGGATGACTTTTCTAACTTGACTGGGCCGACTTGACCTGGGGACAAATAAATAATTTTTATTTAATTATTTTCTTTGGGTAATTTATCCCCGAGGTTTACATTGATTCTTTCAAGGGTTTACATAATTAATTACATCAAGATCATCTCCTGTAGGAGATACAAATAATTACAATAAAATATAATAAGAATAAATTCTTTAGTTGCACAAATTCTAACAATAAAACAGTGGGACCATAGAATTACACAATACATTAAAGGATTAGAATGGTCTTGGATACAAAATTTGAATTGGGACCTCTCACATGATTGAGGACATTGAATAGCCCCTCTCATATACTTAGGAACCAATTGAAAGGAGGAGAGAGTTCACATTTGGATCTAGAAGTTTCTTGGCCACTCTTTGGCCTATAAAAGGAAGCCATGGACATGGATTCTAGAGGAAGAAAATAAAAGCAATTTTATGTTGTTGGATTCACATTGAGAGATTCTCTTTCAATATCATTCTTGGCTCATATTGGCATACACAAAGCTCCCTTTCCCTCTTCCCCTAAGAGGAAAGAGTTTCTCCATTGTTCTCTCCTAGCTATCTTGCAATTATGTGGACAAAAAAGACCTCCCTAAGGGGTATTTTTGGCTTCCCTTGAAGCTTGCACCTCCTAGGTGTTACTCTTATATTTAGTTGGACCATTGGGAAATAAAAACTTGTTTTGGCATACTGTTGTTGAAGCTTGTTTCATTTATGTCTCACCCATATTTTTATTTCAGTTTTGTTTTTTTTTTTCTTTTAATTTTGGTTACTATTCAAAAGTTTGCTTGGCCATTTGGGGTTTAGTTATTTTAATTCTCAATCACAACACTATTTCCTTGTTGAAACCTCAAGGATTCTCTCACTGTAGGAAGGCTATCCACCCTTGTGGAAATTTTTCCCACCATAATATGCCCTACTGACCTTTTTAGAAACATTCGTTTTTCACAAGTTATCATAGTATAGAGGTATAAGAACATTAGGGTGGGCCAACTTCTTAAAGTAGATGTATTAAGATTTATTAGGGTAGGCCAACTTCTATTACAATATATTTATGAATATTTATGGGAGAACCTCACAGTGTTATGAATATTTATTGGCTTGAACAAATTATACAAATCATTTATCTTGGACTTCTCCCATGTCACATACCCACTTCATTCTCTCTTTCACAAACTTGTTAAGAAGATAACACTCCAATAGACTTATTTAGTACAACAACAAATATAGACCAATCCCTCATATATGAACTCATATTTGTCTTCTACTACACAAAATCCTATTTCATATTAGTATCTCTGGTCCTTCATATGCAGTTAAGAATTACTCAATGTAATAACTAAGATCTCCATGCAATCACCCAAGCTATCAAACAATGGAAACTAATCATATTGAAACGTCATTGTTGGCCACGCATGTATTAGAACACTAAATACTTTTGTAAACATGTCAATAGAAAATATGAAATAAATTATATCGATTAAGTTATAATACAATAGTAGAATTTTATAATAAAATTCATGACAAAGTAAATGGCCCTTAAATGGCATGTCAATGTACATGTAACAAAAAGTACAATGATGTGCATGTATCCCAAAGTACATATGTCCTAGAATACACATCAAAACTCGATCTTCCTCTTGTTTTTCTTGACTTTGATGCATCATGCCTCTGTCTAGGACCATTGTGCATATTTTGAGTATACAAATCAAAGATCAAACTTCTTGGTTAATTAACTACAATAATTAATTAACACTAACAAACTTAAAAAATTAAATTACAACAATAATACATTGTCACTAACATCTCGGCCAAAAAATAGACTTCAAGGCAAGAGAGTGAGTTTATTGTGTATCAAGCAGATCTGTAGGTTGAAATTCATGCTCAGTTTCATCCATCACTGGACTGAAGGTGTTGGGCACTAATTCTTCCAATGGCTACAGTCACCAAATGCTGAAATAGTTAGGCATTCATGAATAAACAATCTAACGTGAATAAAATATGTACACATATTGAAATAGATAACTCTATGTGACTTCTTCCCATCATTGATGCAGCATTAATTGTTGCATCAATGAACCCATTGAGGTTTGCAATGAAGGACTTGTTGATGCTCAATTTTACATCTACCATAGAATTTGCAAAGTATTGCAAAAAAAATACAATTGCTTCATTATCGGCTCATCGCCAGAAAATGAACCTTTGACTTTACACTTAGACTCCATGATGAAATATTTTTTCTTATCTAGCCTAATATCACTAAGGGGGGTCCTCCTTAAAAATAAAAGATACAAAATAATTCAAATGAATATTAATTTAAAGATGAAGGAATGTGTTTTTGTGATTAAAGGTTGAGATCTCGCATTAAATGTTTCTATGTTATCAACACACCATGTAAAATTGGCTTGGATGATGTTCGAATGTGGATCCAATAATTTGGAACCTTATGCCATATTAATCAACAACCATGGTGAGCTTCCTCAAATGTTATATCTTATTTGAACTAAATTTTTATTGCGATCTGAGAGCATTTTGTTTGGTTCTTAGTTTCGCAATACATGCACATCAATATTTGGGAAAACAATTCACAGTTAATTGCTCAGCATGGTAATTATTTATTTATCAAAATGACATTTTCTTTAATGTCCCACAACTATGCATTAAAAATATTACTGCTATTTCCTTGATTTATTTGTAAAAATATTATGTCTTTGCATTTACTTAAATAAAATAATAATAAAAATCTGCATAACACAGCTCCTCTAAAATATACGTGAAGATGGAGATTTGTCTTTAATAGGATTTCAAATCAGGGTGTCCATTCCCATTCTTCATAATTTATCCGAATTTAAAGCCCAAAATAATTGACCTAGAACACACCATTTCCAGCATCAACATGACTCTCCAACATGATGCTATAAACATGTGAAATAAACATCAAGAAAAATAAGTTCTGCAGTGAATTAAAAGTTAATCAGCAACTATCATCAAAGGATATACATTACCATGGAATCAATACGTCCATGATCATGGACACCCTCACTCTTTATAGTGAGGGTCATCTAATAAATATACAACCCTTGGAAAAATTTGGACTTCAAGGAGAGGCAAATAAAAGAGGTGGTGCTCGGATTTCGGTTGATGCCTACAGTCACAGAGTATTGTCGTATAACATGTATAAAAAAACTAACATGTCAATCAATGAAATAACATGTATAAAAAAAACTAACATGTTGAGATAGTTACCTCTGTCTTAAATGTATTTGCACCATGGGGGGCATCACTAGTTCCAAATCCTTGCCCCTCTGTAGAAGCATCTAACATCTGCAAGTTTAAAAATTCACCAAGCGTTGACGTAGTTAGACATGCATGAACCAATGAACTCGCATGTGTTAACAAACTAACATGTTGAAATTTTTACCTCAATGTGAATTGTCTCTCCACCAAAGGGAAATTCCCTGGTTCCAAATCATTACACCTCTATAGAGGCATCTAATATCTGCAAGTTTAAAAAGTCACCAAGTGTTGACGTAATTACACATGCATGAACCAATGAACTAACATGTATTAACAAACTAACATACATTTGAAATTTTTAACTTAGTGTGAACACTCTCTCCGTCAAGGGGTCATTCACTGGTTCCAAATCCTTCCCACTATACAAAGGCATATATCATCTACAAGTTTAAAAATTATAAGTGTTAGCAATCTATACATGTGTATAGTAAGGAAAAATAAGTTTGAACATGATTACTTTTAAGCATATACTTACCTCACTCAGAAACCTAGTAAGGTTAAAATATGGAATATCACTAGAATCAATGTTTGCCTAGGATCTTGAGGATCTAGCGGCTGCAAGTTTAAAAAATGTAAACATTAGAGCATCTTGCATTAATGATCTAACATGTATTAACTAAATAACATGTGTTATCAAACTGACATGTTGAAATAGTTACCTATATGTGAGTTATTGTCGCCAAAGATATGACAACACCTAGTACTCCCAACACCACCTACAAATTGTGGAACACTAGTCTCTCCACCGCTATGGCCAAATATTTGTCCCTCTGTAGTGGCATATAGCATCTACAAGTTTAAAAATTTTAAATATTAACAAATCTATAGATGTGTACAGTAAGGAAAAATTAGTTTGGACAAGCTTATGATAAACTATATATTTACCTTTCTAAATAACTTGGAAAAGGAAACATCTTATGGCACATGACCATAGCAGGCATGGCCACATGATGTGCACTCATGATCCTCAATGGTGGTCTCGTTATGTGTAGATCCACCCCCACTACTAGATGGCATTTCACCATACAGAGGTGATGGTTGTTCACCAACAAGAAGAGATGGACCTTCCTATCCCATATGATCAATGAGGGTGCTAATGTATTCATAGGGAGCTGAGAGAGAGAATAGGGATGGGGGTGTTAGGGGATTAGGTGAGAGAGAGAGGGGTAGGAGTTAGGGGTAGGTGGAGGATTACGGTAGAGAGAGAGAGAGAGAGAGAGAGAGAGAGAGAGAGAGTTAGAGAGGGATGTATAAAGGGTTAGGGAGAAGAGGGTAGAGGAAGGGAGAGAAGGGAGGGGTTACTGGTAGGGGGAGTAGGAGAGTGAGAGAAAGAGAAATAGAGAGAGTTAGGGGTTTGATTTTGTGGTATGGGGGAGGAGGGGGTTTGGGGTAGAGAAAGAGATAGATATTGAGGGGGTTAGAGGTTTGGGAAGGAGTAGGGATGTCAGAGAGAAGGGGAAGTATAGATGATGTATCCAATAAACTTTGATTCATTCACGAGATCTAAAAAACATGGAAACACATGAGAGTGGAAAAATAACCATTAGAGAAATTTTGAGGTCAAAAAAGGGCCTCAAAACAAAGAAAATGTACTATAAAATACAACCAATCACATTCTAGTAGATGACATCATCCCCCTTGGTGAGGTGGCATTGCATGAGTTAAGAATGCTTATTTGTCAAATTTTCTATGGTGGATGAAAACACATAGTTAACCAAGGTAGTGGTATAAGTACTTTTAAGTCATAAAGTAAAGTACTCATAATGATAGTCTTTTCATAAAATAATATTATTGTCATTTTCAAGTAAAGTACACATAATGAATGTCTTTTCACACTTTCACATAAAATAATATTATTGTCATTTTCAAGTGAAGTACTCTTAATTCATAAAGAAAGTCCTTTCACATTTTTTTATAAAATAATATATTATCATTTTTATGTTTTTAATTTTAAATTATATATTCACTCCATTCTATTTAATAACATAATGTCAAACTAATAAAAAATAATAATAGATTTAATAAATAATAATAATAATGCAATGTGGATTATAATAATATTATTGACATTTTACATCTAAATAAATTTTCAATTAAATTACATTATTAAATTCATGAGAAAAGTACTAAATATAAAAAGTCAACATAAAATTTTTAAAAAAGCTCTTAAAAATATTTTTTATTATTTAATTTCATTTGCAAGTTCAAGACAAATAAATGTTAAAGGACAATACATTTTTGGGAATTTACAATGAATCTTAGTCACATCAATGTAGACTTATTTTATTAATTTTATTTCTAGTGAATTTTGAAAAGTAACTCAACCATGGTTATTTATATTGTGCATAGAAAATAGTGTGGGAGGTGACTTGTCATATATACCTACCCCATAAAACCCCCAATTCATAATATTTTAATATATCTCATATTTTTGTAGTACATCTCTTAGGAGGCCCTTTTTTGACCTCAAAATCTCTCTAATGTATCTTTTATTCCTTCTCCATCACTAACTATTACAACGAAATTTCAACCTCTTATAACTACTATTTGAGATTTTCAATAATTGCTAATTTTAGAAAATTCTCACATGACTCTAAAACTAACCAATAACTAAAAGCTAAATAGAGTGAGACTAGTTGTCAACTCGTTTTTCTGATTATTTGCATAAAATAAGAGATAACTAATAATTTAAAATTTTAAAAATCCCACGAAAAAAATTAAAACCCTAGTTTGAAGCATTATATGAAGGAATTTGGCTTCGGAAGAGTATCAAAAGAAGGTCCAATCAAACGCAAGTTTTTGTTAAATTTGAGCCCAAACAGATAACCGAGTCAAAAGTTATGACCCTCGGAAATCCCTGCATCATTCTTTTTTTTCTTCTTCCCAAATGGATAACTGAATCAAAAGTTATGACCCTCGAAAATCCCTGCATCAATAGGAGAGGAGTGGGGGGTTGGGTTAGAGAGAGAGAGAGAGAGAGATGGGGAGGTAGTTAGTGGTAGTGGGGAGGGGGATTAGGAGAGGAGAGAGAGAGGAGAGAGAGAGAGAGATGGGGAGGTAGTTAGTGGTAGTGGGGAGGGGGATTAGGAGAGACAAATAAAGAGGAGGGGTAGGAGGGGTAGGAGGAGTAGCAAGGAGAGAGAGGGTGGGTTAGGAGTAGAGAGAAAGAGGGGGTTCCTTTTAGGGGGTTGGGGGAAAGAGAGAAGCATATGGGTGTGATTATGGGTAGGGGGAGGAGGTTGTTTTGGGTAGATAAATAAAAAGAGATCGAGGAGGTTAGGGGTTCGAGGAGGAGTAGGGAATTTATAGAGAGTGAGAGAGAGAGATATACATGGGAAGAGGGGGAGGGTGTGGGCGATTAGTGGTAGTGGGGAGGAGGGTTAGGGAGAGAAAGAGATAGATATTTAGGTGGGGGGATAGGGTTTTAGGGAGACTTATGGAAGTTAGAGAGAGAAGGGGAGTGATAGGTAAGGGAGGAGTAGGGGGTGAGAGAGAGAGAGAGAGAGAGAGAGAGAGATAAAGATAGCGATAGGATTCAGGGGTAGGTGGAGGAGTACGGGAGAGAGAGAGTAAGAGAGAAATCGTGGGTGAATGTTAGGGGATTGGGTGAGAGAGAGGGGTGGGGTTTAGGTGAAGACAAGAAGGTAATTTTTCCTTAGTTTGAGAACTTTTTGCATAGTTGTACATTCTTAATTTGGTATTGGTAATTGTTTTCTTTGTAGAATTTTTTAAGAGCACCTTGAGTTCCTAGTAACGTCTATCCTTTTTTCTAACATAAACCACTCATGGAAATTGGAGATGCTACACTAGATGAATGCCATATTTTTCAGAAAGAGGATAACAAAGGAAATATGAAGAATCCCTATTCCTATTCTATCACCTTGAAGGTACGAGGCTAAGGGTTTAGGTGGATAGATAAGAGTGGTTTGTACGGTGTTTTCAAAGGTTTATCACTATTGATTATTTATTATTGAATTCTTGATCCAAAATATGTGTTCTTTTCTCCACAGTATCCTCATAGGAGATGCCAAGAGCATTGGTCCCATAAAAAAGGAGATCACATATGTGGATTGTGCTATTAGGTTCACGGTTTTTTATTTTGCAGTTATTATTTTTTTATCAAACATTACAATAAATATATTCTTACTATTATTATTACCCTATCGTAATATTTTGAAATGGCAATGTATCCATAATTATTTTTTCCTTCGTCCATTTTGGGTTTAGAACTTGGAAATTTTGGTGGCAAACAAAACATATGCGTGATATAGAGTTACAAAATGTGCACGTGATTTTGATCATAAAAATGCATGTGTGATATATACCACTACAACTATGACACTAAGGATTAGTAAGGGTTAGGGGTTAGAGTTAGAGAGAGGGGGGCAGTTAGGGGTAGGGTGAGTAGGAGAGAGATAGAGACCGGGGGTTCTATTAGGGGGTTAGAGGTAGAGAGAGACGAGGGGTGTTAGGGGGTTATAGGTAGAGAGGGGGGTTCTAGGAGGTTGGGGGTAGGTGGAGTACGAGAGAGAGAGAGAGAGAGAGAGAGAGGGGGGGTAATTAAGGTTTAGGGAAGAGAGGGGAGAGATAGATAGAGAAGGGGGATTAGTGGTAAGGGGGATCCGTAGGGATGTGTACATGTGTGTGTGTGTGTGTGTGTGTGTGTGTGTGAGAGAGAGAGAGAGAGAGAGAAATAGTGTGGTGGTGGGGTGTTAGGGGGCTTGGGAAGAGAGAGAGAGAGGGGGGGTGGGGGTAGTGTTTTAAGTTGATGATTTTAATTAAATTTCATTTGTTTTCCATTCGACACAACCAATATCTACAAATTAACGTTGACAAATGAAGAATGTTTTGTATTTGATATTGCAGCAATGCATGGTGAGGACGCTTAACCATACGCTGAGAGGAAATTCGAACATCTAGACTGAGAAGGTAGGTCTAATTATCATGCCACTTATGTTCCCACTGATATAATGGAGATCCTTTTAGAGTTAATATTTTGACACTGCTTGCAATCTAGAAAGACAATCCTTGATATTTTTTGACTAGTATGAATTTCACTAAAGAATTTGTTTTGGATTTGAAATCTCAACAATACAAGCCAAGGACAATTGACCAAAATCCAAGAGGATATATAGACACTCAGATGGGCCAATTGAGTTCCAATTACAACTCCATCAATGCTCACACCACCTATTCCTAATGATATGATAGTCATGGGGAATAATTTAGAGCTAAGCCTTTCACACTATGGTTACATTCTTGAAAGGAAATAAAAAGTTTGCTCCATATTGATAAAAAAATTCTTTGATTTATCAATGTGTTGTATTGTTCACTGCACATTGATAAACAAATATTTGGTTTATCAAAATAATTTATGTATTTGCATAAATTTCTTAGAAATAAATGAATAAGAACTTTTAACCAAAAAACTTCATCTCACTTTTTAAAGGCTGCCCTTCATTAAGTTTTTCAAATTTTTGTTTTTTACCCCTTATTGGTAGTAGAGAGAGTGTGGGGGTTAGCGGTAGAGAGAGAGAGAGAGAGAGAGGGTTAGGAGGTTGGGAGTATGTGGAGCAGGGGGGAGAGAGAGTGGGAGAGGGGGTTAGTAAATGTTAGGGAGAAGAGGGGAAAGAGAGAGGTATAAAGAGGGGTTAGTGGTAGTGGGAGGCGTAAGGATGTGTACATGTGTGTGATAGAGAGAGGAGTGTGTGTGTGTGTGTGTGTGTGTGTGTGTGAGAGAGAGAGAGAGAGAAATAGTGGGGCAATGGGTGTTAGGGGTCGATTGATTGAGGTGGGGGATCAATGGTAGAGAGATGCATGGGGATGTATGTGTGTGTTAGAGAGAGATAGTACAAGAGAGAGAGGGAGAGAGAGAGGGAGAGAGAGAGAGAGAGAGAGAGAGACAAGGGGTTAACAAGGGTTAGGGGAGGAAGTGAAATTGTGGGGTGTGATTGTGGGATAGAGGGGAGGAGGGGGTTTGGGTAAGAGAAAGAGATAGAGATCAAGGGGATTGGGTGCTTAGTGATTGAGGTGGGGGGTTGGTGGTAGGGGGAGGCATAGGGATGTGTATGTGTGTTAGAGAGAGAGAGAGAGAGAGCCAGCAGGGTGGTGGGGTTTTAGGGGGTTGGGAGGGACAGAGAGAGGTGGGGATTAGTTGTAGGTGGAGTAGGGGAGTGAGAGAAAGTGAGAGAGGGGGTTAGTAAGGGTTAGGGGAAATAGGGCGGGGGGAGAGAGAGAGAGAGAGAGAGAGAGAGTATGGGTTGGTGGAGGAGTACGAGAGAGAGAGAGAGAGAGAGAGAGTGATATAGTGGGTTAGAAAGGGTTGGGGGGAGAAGGTTCCATTGCAAGGTGTGATTGTGGGGTACGTGGAGGAGGGAGTTTGGGGAAGAGAAAGAGATAGACATCGATAGGGTTAGGGTTCAATTGATTGATGTGTGGGGTTAGTGGTAGGGGGATGCATAGGGGTGTGTGTGTGTGTTAGAGAAAGAGAGAGAACGAGTGGGTTGGTGGGGTGTTAGGGGGTTACGAAAGAGAGAGAGAGAGAGAGAGAGAGAGGGTTGCAGGTTAGAAGTAGGTGAAGGATTAGGGGATTGGAAGAGGTTTATAGAGGGGATTAGTAAGATTTATGGGGAAGAGGAGAGAGAGAGAGAGAGAGAGACTGGGGGAAAAGTGGGGGTGTGTGGGTGATTGCGGGTAGGGAGAGGAGGGGGTTGGGGGAGAGAAAGAGATGGGGGTAAGAGGAGGAGGGGGTGAGATTTAAGGGGTATAAGTGGTGGAGAGAGAGAGAGAGAGAGAGAGAGTACAGAGGGGGATGTTATGGGATTGGGGGAGAGGGAGAGAGGGGTTAGCAATGGTGTACGAGAGAGAGACAAATAGGGGGGTTAGCAAGGGCTAGGGGAGAGGAGGTTCCATTACAAGGTGTGATTGCGGGGTAATGGGGAGGATGGGGTTTGGGGAAGAGAAAGAGATAGAGATAGAGATCAAGGGGGTTAGGGGTTTTGGGAGGACTAGGGAAGTTAGAGATAATGGTAGTTATAGGTCAGGAGTGGGGGTTTGGGGTTATATATATATATAGATATAGATATAGATATAGATATAGATATAGATATATATATAGAGAGAGAGAGAGTGAAGAGTGGTATAGGGAAGGGGGTTTAGTATCTAGGAAAATATAGAGGGGGAATTGGGGAGAGAGAAGGGGTGGCTTAGGGGTAGAGAGAGAGAGGGGGGTGTAAGTGGATTGAGGGAGAGAGATGGGGGTGTAATGTCCCAAAGTTATACCACTGTTGATTAAAGTCAGGAGGACTTGAAAATATATTTTTATACTAGAGTTGTAACTCTAGACATTAAGGGAAAATTATACTTTGTTTGATTTAAAGTGATATTGTTATTTTGAATTCCAACTTTTCATGGAACAATTTGTTATAAGAAGGACCAAGCTTTCCAGGGGATATGATTTCAAAAGATTATGAGAAAAATTAAGAAGACGAACTAAGTCTAAGTTGAGAGTAATAAATAATTATGAATTAAAATAAATAAGAGAAATTAAAAGAGAACCCTAACTACTTTTCCTTAAACAAGAAAATAGAAAAAGAGAAGAAATAAAGAAAAAGGTTGCTCGTCATTTTCCTAAGAGATTCTGTTATCTCCCCAAATAATTTCGTCGAGTTGATCAATTTTAGATGATGGGAGGTCATTTGAAAATTCATTTCTAAATTTTTAAGGCTCATTTTCTATATCTTTATGCATGTAATAAAGTTTGAAAAACATTTGATTGGGTTTTCGTTTCAGAAATTTCAAAAGATAGGTTTCGGTAGCTAAGCGCTTATTTAAAACGGTCCCTAAGCTACCGAAAGCCCTTCTTTCGGCAGCTTAAACGAAATTTTCGAGGCTCTCCTAGCTACCAAAAGTGAAAGGACATACAGCGTGAGTCAGGGGGTAGTTTTCGGTGGCTTGCGCGAATGCGATGGTGTTCATTAGCCACCGAAAGGTAAGTTTTGGCAGCTTACAAGTCAAAAGGAAAATTGTTCGAAGCTACCGAAAGCAAAGGCATTCTCAATACTTTTCGGCAGCTTATCTCATAAGAAAAATTCTTCAATCTAAGGGAAGGTCAGTTTTTGCAGTTTTGGTGGCTTAGGCGAACATGTCAGATTCATTCATTAGCCACCGAAACAGAGCTTTCGGTAGCTAACAGAAATCAAGCGCAGACCTACTAGCTACTGAAAGCCTAAAAATCACAGGAAATTGTCATTTTCGCACAGATCCAAGTTTTATCATTCTAAAGGGCATGAGGATGGTTTCTAAGTGAAGGTTTTAATTAATAGGATATGTTTCAATGTGCTGTTCCATTTTTAAAGGTGCCGGCAAGATGGAAATAATGAAGAAATGTGGCGTTTTTTACTATCCCGAGTCATCATTTTCAAATGACGATTCTAAGTGTCTGGATAATCTTTTTTCAAAATGCTCAGAGGTTTTTGTTCCTAACATGTCATAGAACAATAACCTCTCCCTGTTTCCCTACAGGTGTTGCAAATTGAGAGAATCAAATCCGTCACTGAGCCCCAATTTTTGGATCCCAGAATCTACCTATTTGACACATGTTTTTGAAATGCAGATCTCGGGAAAACCAAGATGAGTTTCAAAGATATGAGAGAGGTTTTGGATCACAACAAATCAATGCACAATGACCTCTTTCAGTTTATACACAGGTGTCACATAGCTGGAGAAATGAACCCATCTCTGAGCCTCTTTTTCAGTAGTTTCAGCAAAAGTGGCGTTTTTACTGTGCAGAGTCATCATTTTCAAATGATGATTCTAAGCGACTGGAGAATCATTCTGCAAAACGCTCGGATTTTTTTATTCCTAACACGCTATAGAACAATAAAATCTCTCAGTTTTCCTATAGGTGTCACAGATTGGGAGAATCGAATGCATCTCTGAGCCCCATTTTTCAGCAGTTTAGCCAATTAAAAATGATTTTTCCTAGTTTGTTGAAAAACGTTTTGGATTTTCCATCTGGAGTAAATTCGACCCATCTTCTTAGGATCTGGGGAGATGTTGTAAAGGCTATAAAGCCTGGAACTCATGTAGAACAAGGGTTCGATTTTGGAGAGACTTATTGATATTTGTATTCTCAGACTTTCAGTGACTTCTCAGATATATAAGCTTCTTTTACTATTTTCTTTCAGATTTATTTTCCTCATATTTCTGTACTCACAGTGGATGGTTTATTTCGTGTATGTTCATTTGTCTATGCTAGAGAGCTGTAATCTTGTCTTTGTATTTGAGAACTGAACATATATGTCATTTATTTGTTGTGCTTGGTCATTTATATACATACTTATGTGTATGAGTCTGCTAAACACGACAAGGATTCACTCCCTTTATCTTTTATCAACCCTCTGAACAACCGTAGTCAAAGCCTTGTCTGTCCGAACGTCTCTATGCATGTTTTGAGCATGTAAATTTTGATCTCTGCCATCCAACTTTATCCAAATAAACCCCTTCTTTCAAGATAAGTTTAAGTTACCAGGCATCTCTGAAATACAACTTAGGAGAGCTTCCTGGAGTGATAACAGATTCATTATTTATACAATAAGAAGACAACCCAGTAGAGAATGGAGCCATCCTATAAAATTAGTAATGAATTAATGAATGAACAATAGATATTGGGGATTACAGGAGGAAAATCACTCTATTGCCATGGTACAGGTCCAACCCAGTTTCCTATTGAGTGCTTAGTAAGCCCAAACAAAGTGTTTGTGGCCAACCTAAATGAGTTTTGTGGCTTGCATGAGAAATCATGGATATGATTGATGAATATAATATAGGAACCACAGAGCTGATTAAAGAGGTCCTATTGGAAAGTATATAATAACCAAGATTCAAATACATCAAACATTCAACCTAAGTCGTTATCTACTAGCTTTCTTGGACTAGCCTGAGGGTGATTTTACAAGGACAAAAAGATGTTGAGCTCTTGAGTCTATCATAGGGAGGAAAGGGGTTTTTCTGTAACAAGTTAGATTTTCAAAACAGATAAGTACATCTTATTTATTGCTATTTGCTTCTATATTGTTTTTAATTATTTTATCTTCTGGTAGTTTTATGTAGGATTCTGTTTGTAATAGTCTTCATTGAAAGAAAGACTAAATGATTTAAATTTGAAATGTTTTATCAGTTATTGATAAAAGAACCTATTGTTGTAGCTAACCGTTATTTGTTTATAAATCTATTATGATTATTTGTTGTTAATCTGTACATTATTATTTAATTTCTTACTAACAGAATCTCTCTTATTTCATATATTATATCTAATCCTTTAAAAGGTTTTATCACTTAGTCATAAATTGTTTGAATTGCTTCATGCATTGGTCATATATTTAGTCATTTATTTGGTCGTTAATTGTCACTATTTGGTCATTTATTTGGTCATTAATTGTCACTATTTGGTCATTTATGTAGTCATTAGTTATCGTTGTTTGGTAGTACATTTAGTCATTTATTTATTCATTGATAGTTGTTAACTAGTCATTTATTTAGTCATTGATTGTTGTTAAGTGGTCATGTATTTAGTCATTGATTGTTGTTAATTGGTCATTTATTTAGTCATTGATTGATGTTAATTGGTCATTTAATTATTCATTGATTTATGTAGATAGAAAATGGAGGATTCGAACCACCAACCTCTTTCATGTAAGGAAAATGCTCTTCCATTGATCCATCACCCTTAATTAGGATCAAAGTTCACACTAAAAAATATATCACAAACTCTTACAAACATTAACACGCTATGATTCCAACTGTAACATAAAACGTATCACAAATTCTTAAAAGCACCAATTCACCCATATTATTATATGTGGCAGCACACATCAAACCTTAGAATAAAAACTCTCATTCCAAACATTCCCACTCTTTATGTATTTTCCCTATGGAACTGCCTTGAAATTTTTATAGGAATCTATCATCCACGTATAAAAAAACTAGTTTAAATCCAGTTTGTTTGGTACCACCCCTTATTAAATAATCTAAAGGTAAGACAAAAGTGATTTCTTTTGGGTTCAAGCATATCTATCGATCTCTCTCACTAATAGTTGAGTAACCACCTCCCATTAGAGGAAACTTCGACTTAAAAATGGCCTCTTAAGGAAAAATTAAGAAATTAATAAAATAATGCCATGTAGACTTGAGAAAATAATAAAATAATGCCATGTAGACAATATTTTTATATATCTTTCTATTATTTTACTTTTATCTAAGTTGCACAATATATGTCACATTTATCAAAAAAACCCCATTTATCTATTTTATATTTAAACTAATTTATTAGCACAAGATTTAATAAAATTTGTTCACCCAAATTCTTTTATAAAAAGTCCCTATATATCTATTTTATATTTAAATTAATTTATTAGCACAAGATTTAATAAAATTTGTTAACCCAATTTTTTTTATAAAAGACCATATTTATCTATTTTATATTGAAATTAATTTATTAACATGAGATTTAATAAATAAAAATCGTTAAATAAGCTTCAAACCTGTAATGTTGTTTATGCTTCATATAAAAGGAGAAAAATTAAGAAGCCACATTAAGATTTTACCTGAACATGGCCCAAACAGACTGCGTTGAATTACAAGTGTTTTCGAACCTTGGCATGGGCTTTTTGTTTCAACACAACTTATTTGGAATCAATTCAAGCCGTAACAAGGAAATGTTACTCAGCTCCCTTTTTCTTTTACGCTAACATTAACTTGCAATCATACAATGAAATTTTATGAAAAGGATCGATATTTGTGTATTAAAAAGGGTTTTCGTGTGCATTTGGATAGGAAAATTGATGTGTCATATATATACATATCAATAAAAAACTGCACCAATGCAATATACTATGCAGTACCCATTTTTGAAAGGGGAAGAAGTAATAAGAATACAACACATTATGGCGCCTTCCATTACCAAACTTATTACATGTTTGATTACATCCGCAACCATAATGCTCGGGCTTTGTTTCAACTTCTTAATGATATTGACCACATAATGCATGGCTTGACAAACAAGCAATCCCTTTTGTTGGAAAAAACCTTTGATTCTTATTTTTCCACACTATATGCTATCACAAGAAGTCTTGTAGTAACAAAACTCGTCTCTCTTAATTCCTTCAGGATTGTTTTAACATATTTATATATGATACCTTCATGAACACCAATTTTTAATCCCCTATGACTTCAAGAACAAGACAATAAAATCCTTCCACCCTCGTCTTCAATTAAAATGGCTGATCAAATTTCTGAAAGGTCTGTTGCCCTCATCTTTAATTAAAATGGTTGAATGAATTCTTGAAGACTAAAAGCATTTTGGTGCACATGTAAAATCATAGAATAAATGGACAGATAGATGGGTTACACATGTTAACATAGAATATTTAGAAGTCGAGAATGTCTAAACCCTGGGCCGAAATCTCCATGATCGTGCTCATAAACAAAACAAGATTCACCTGCCTCAATCTTTCCCTTTGACCACTCATCTAGGAGTTATAAATAAAAATCTTGATCAATAGCTAGTCTTTAATATAGATCCAAGCTAAGCCTGAGGCCACTACCTGCAGCGACCTCTGTAGATAATTATTTTTATTTGAAAAAGAAAGAAGCTCAACCCAAATTTCCATCACACAAGCCTTAAACACTCTTTGGGACATCTATTTCTTTGCATCAAATGTATCTAATCCATCATTCAGATAGGAGGGATGGTACTTACATAACGTGGAAGACTAGACCTCGGCTCCTTTTCGTCAGATTTGACCTCCACTCCACTCGATCTGAAACACTGAGCTGAAAAACCCAAAAGAAAAAGAAAAAAACTCAAATAAAACTATAAATTATTTCCGGCCCTTCCCGCCAAAGCCTCTTATTTTTACGATTTTATTGTGTTTTTTTTTAATTTCATTTTAATATTTTTATTTATTAAGTTGATTCCTTATGTCACTAATTGTGCCACATCACTTCTAATTCAGCATGTTCATATAGCCCAATATAAGGCAAAATATATATATATATATATATATATATATATATATATATATATATAAGTTAAAATTAAAATTAAAATTAAAAGTTTATTTGAATGTTTAAATTAAAAATTTAAAAGTTTAAAACATTACATATGATTTTATTGTGTTTTTTTAATTATATAATATATATAGATATATATATTAAAGTTAAAATTAAAGTTTATTTTAAATTTTAAATTCAAAAATTAAAAGCTTAAAATATTAAAAAAATAAAAGTTTACCACATTAAAAAAATAATATTTAAAAGATTAATAGTTTAAACTATTACAAGTTTTACAACATTAAATTATTACATTAAAAAATTAAAAGTTAAAATTGGTTTAAAATTATTAAATTCAAATTTTGATAAGTTCACATGAATTATGGCTCACGCTTTCTGTCAAGGAAAGTATTTCCCTCTCTGGCTAAGTTATGCCTGCCTCAAAATGATCCTACTGTCCACGAGCATCATCAAAATAACCCAAAGTTCATAGTTTGTATGGAGGGTTCATAGTACATATAGGATTTGAAACTTAAACCAGAGGATCATATCAACAGATTATTAGCTCCACCATCTTGTATTGAATGTTCTCTAATCCAATTTCAAAGGTATTATTCTTAACTAATTTCATACCAAATGTAATCCTCTTAATGTTTATTGGTCATGAAGAAACCTGAGAGGAGACTCAAGGACTCACCAATCTAGAATCTGAAGTATCATGGACCTCTACCTGACTCTAATTGCCTCAATTAAATGGGGCAACCTGGATGTTAGAATTGATCCTCCTAGAAACCTCTGGACGAAATGGGGGATGCAAAGAATTAGATCTATATCTTAGCACTTATAAAATGAAGAGAGCATGGCTCAAATAGTCGAGGTCTCAAATAAAAGTGGAGAGGGATCGAACATAAAACCATTGATCATAACTTTTACTAGAAATCTCGAGTGAACTGAGGATTTGAGATAAATTTGAAAGGGATAAAAAAAAAATTCTATCCACCTTTAATGTTGGGAAGGGCTATTTCTTTTGTTATTATTATTTGTTTAATAAATATTAGACTAATGTATTAAATTTAAAAAAAAACCCTCTCCATTTAAAATTTGCTCATTAAATATTTCTAACTCCTTAAATTTTGCCATGGATGACCCTAAAATTTTATTTCATTCAAATGGATTAGTCTATGGATGGATATTCTCAAACTAATTCTCAAGGGATCTCCAAAACCTAGATAGCTGGAAAGTGGGTCTCTTATAAATTTTTTATCAGGATCTCCAATGGGATGTTGAACTGATCCTGAACATGATTTGTTCCACTACCAACTGGATTTCAAACGGATTCTTCAATTGATTTTCAAATTGGATTTCCTTCAACAAATTTATATCCCCCCTGACTAACAAGATCACTGTCCAGTTGGATCTACAACTAGCAACCAATCCTTTATTGTGTCACCACCCACCCGATTAGAAGGTGTGGTGAAAAAGGGGCATATCATTGGCCACTAGGAGGGAGGGCTTGGGATAAGGATAAAGGCATATTTTGTTACAATTAGTTATGCATACAGAGGTGTTCCCAACAACACAAACATTAAGATCTCGTTCATAGCTAATACTTTTTTTGAATTTCTCAGTGAAGTACAATAGCATGCCCATGTTAAATAATAGGCCGATGGGAATTTTTTACATCATGTTGTTGGCGATAGGGATGAGTTACTAGACTATGAATTCATGAATCGACATTGTCCAGGATAAATTTGTGTAAGATACCAATTAATGGCCTATATTGGTATAGTGTCTCATTTCTTTTCCAATATTCATGAAATATTAAAGGATTAACAATATGACCTCTTAGTGAATGGCAGGAATGAGAAGTGCAGTGAGAAATAGTGGCTATCCTAATGGGAATCGCTATTATGTGCATGTTCAAATTATTACCTTCATCACGAACACAATCCCTGTAAACTCTCCATGAGCTACAACTTTCCATGGAGGTATCGTCCCTATGGAATACATGGTAGACAATGTAGAGAAGGAGTTCTAGTGACAGTATGAATCCCACCATCATGAAGAGTGCAAGAAAATACTCTATTGCGGAGTATCTTACTCTACACTATGGATTTGCAAGGCTGCAGTGTGAAATTATTTGGGGTTTACCTTTTCTTAGCCATGGCGATGGCATATGGGTTTTAGTTAGGGAACAAGATAGAACATAAGTAAAATTGGGTCATGGATTGGACAAGAGAGAAATGAGTGGACAATATGGTGTTTCTCAGCTCATGTAGGGATTGTATTACGCTACAGTTGGTTCCTTGTAACTTAGTTTGATTCCCAAAATCTTGAAAGCATAAAGATTACATAAGGAAAGGGATGGTTTTTCTGTTTGCTTCTAGTGATTGAGATACTCTATTTACATTGCGTTAGTATTTAAATTCATATATATAACATTCTAGAGATTTATGATCCCTCAAAAAAATCCGTTGAAATGTCATGAGGCCATTGACCTCCACACTGGAATCTGGTTGCGTAAATACTGCATTCCTCTATAGGTGAGATGGGCTATAAGTTGGGTAAAGATCTACCTTTGACTAATATATTATTTTCAAGAATTCTCTTCTATTCTTAATGACTGGTTTGGAAATAAGTCACAACATTGAAATCTAAACCAATGGTTTGGAAATATGTCTGACCATTTAAATATAAAGCACTGTAAAAATTGGTATTATCCTTCTAGCCAAGCACTGTAAAATTTTGAAATAGAAAGGCATTATCCTGCTTTCAAACTATGAATCACCGTGAAAGTTGTTGTTATCGTCATAGTTGAAGGCTTAGCATGGTCTAAAAGTATCAACATAAGAAAATAGAATATCTAAAATCCTATTCCAGTAATCATAAAATAAAATAAAATAAATCGTGTTATTTGTAACAATTAATAAATATGTTTAATTATGGAGATTCGTTGATTCCAACTACCACAATCAACTAAATTTGTGTCTGGCAGGTAGTCTTTAGAAGGGAAGAGGTCCACAACACAGACAATGAGAGTAAAATAAGCTTCAAACATGTAATGTTGTTTATTCTTCATATAAAAGGAAAGAAATCAAGAAGCCACATTAAGCTTTTACCTGAATAGGGCCCAAACAGACTGCGTCGAATTACAAGTGATTTGGAACCTGGGCATGGGCTTTTTCTTTGAACACGGCTTATTTGGAATCAATTCAAGTTGTAACAAGGAAATGTTACTCAGCTCCCTTTTTTTTTTACTCTAACATTAACTTGCGATCATACAATGAAATTTTATGAAAATAATCAATATGGGTGTATTAAAAACGGACTTTGTGTGCATTTGACTAGGACATTTGATGTGTCATATATATGCATATCAATAAACAACTGCACCAATGCAATATACTATGGAGCACCCAGTTTTTGAAAGGGGAAGAAGTAATACGAATACACCACGTTATGGCGCCTTCCATTACCAAACTTATTGCATGTTCGATTACATCCGCTTGTTACATCCACGGGCATACTATCCGGGATTTCTTTCAACTTCTTAACGATATTGACCACATAATGCATTGCTTGAGAAACAAGCAATCCCTTTTGTTGGCAAAAACCTCTGATTCGTATTTTTCCACACTATATGATATCACAAGAAGTCTTGTAGTAACAAAACCTGTCTCTCTTAATTCCTTCAGGATTGTTTTAACAAATCTATATATGATACCTTCGTAAACACCAATTTGTAATCCCCTATGGCTTCAAGAACAAGACAGTAAAATAATGCCACCCCCGTCTTCAATTAAAATGGTTGGTCGAATTTTCGAAAGGCATGCCACCCTCGTCTTTAATTAAAATGGTTGATCGAATTCTTGAACACTAAAAGCATTTAGGTGCACACATAAAATCACAGAATAAATGGATAGATAGATGGGTTACACATGTTAACATAGAATATTTAAAAGTCAAGATTGTCTAAACCCTAGGCCAAAATATCCATGATCACGCTCACAAACAAAACAAGATTCACCTGCCTCAATATTTCCCTTTGAACACTTATGTAGGAGTTATAAATTAAATCATGATCGATGGCTAGTCTTTAATATAGATCCAAGCTAAGCCTGAGGCCACTACCTACAACAGCCTTTGCAGATAATTATTTTTATTTGAAAAGGAGAGAAGCTTAACCCAAATTTCCATCACACAAACCCTAAATTCCCTATGCAGCATCTATTTATTTGCATCAAATGTATCTAATCCATCATTCAGATAGGAGGGATGAGGGATGGTACTTATATAGTGTGTAAGACTAGACCTCTGATGCTTTTCATTAGATTTGACCTCTGCTCCACTCCGTCTGAAACATCGATCTGAAACACCCAAAAGAAAACAAAAAAACTAAAATGAAACTATAAATTATTCCTGGCCCTTCCCGCCAAAGCCTCCTATTTTTATGATTTTATTGCGTTTTTTTTTTAATAGTTTTATTTATTAAGTTGATTCCTTATATCACTAAATGTGCTACATCACTTCTAATTCGGCATGTTCATATAGCCCAATATAAGGTAATGAGGATTATATATATATATATATATATATATATATTAAAATTAAAAGTTGATTTTAAAATATATATATATATATATATATATATATATTAAAATTAAAAGTTGATTTTGATGTTTAAATTAAAAAAATAAAAGTTTAAAACGTTACATATGATTTTATTGTTTTTTTTTAATTTTATATATATATATATATATAAAAGTTAAAATTAAAGTTTGTTTTAATGTTTGAATTCAAATTAAATGCTTAAAATATTAAAAAGATTTAAAAAATAAAATTTTACCATATTAACAAAATAATATTTTAAACTATTACATGTTTTACAACATTAAATTATTACATTAAAAAATTAAAAGTTAAAATTGGTTTTAAATTATTAATTGCAACTTTTGATAAGTTCACATGAATTATGGCTCACACTTTCTGTCAAAGAAGGTATTTCCCTCTTTGGCTACGTTATGCCTGCCTCAAAATGATCCTACTGTCCACAAGCATCATCAAAATAACCCAAAGTTCATATTTTGTATGGAGGGTTTATAGTACATACAAGATTTGAAACTTAAACCAGAGGATCATATCAATAGATTATTAGCTCCACCATCTTGTATTGAATGTTCTCTAATACAATTTCAAAGGTCTTATTCTCAATTAATTCCATACCAAATGTAATCCCCTTAATGTTTATTGGTCGTGAAGAAACCTAAGAGGAGACTCAAGGCCTCATCGATCTAGGATCTGAAGTATCATGGACCTCTACCTGACTTTAATTTCCTTAATTAAATGGGGCAACCTGGATGTTAGAATTGATCCTCTTGGAAACCTCTGGCCGAAATGGGGGATGCAAAGACTTAGATCTATATCTTAGCACTTTAAAATGAAGAGAGAAAGGCACAAATAGTCGAGGTCTCAAATAAAAGTGGAGAGGGATCGAACATAAAAGTATCGAACATAACTTTTACTAGAAATCTGGGGCGAACTGAGGATTTGAGATAAATTTGAAAGGGATAAATCATTTTTTTCTATCCACCCTTAACACTGAAAAGGGATATTTGTTTTGTTATTATTATTTGTTTAATAAATATTGGACGAATGTCTTAAATTTAAAAATAAAAAACTCTCCATATTAAAATTTGCTCATTAAATATTTCTAAATCCTTAAATTTTGCCATGGATGACCCGAAAATTTTCTTTCATTGAAATGGATTCATCCATGGATGGAAGTTCTTGAACTAAATTATTCTTGAGGGATCTCCAAAAACTGGACAACTGGAAAGTGGGTCTCCTATGAATTTTTTATCAGGAGCTCCAATGGGATGTTGAAGTAATCCTGAACACGATTTGTTCCACTGCCCACTGGATTTCAAACGGATTCTTCAATTGATTCTCAAACTGGATTTCCTTCAACGACTTTATATCCCCCCGACTAACAAGATCACTCTCGAGATGGATCTACAACTAGCAACCAATGCATTTATTGTGTCACCAACCACCTGATTAGAAGGTGTGGTGAAAAAGGGGTATATCATTGGCTGCTAGGAAGGAGGACTTGGGATAAGGATAAAGGCATATTTTGTTACAATTAGTTATGCATACAGAGTTGTGCCCAACAACACAAACATCAAGATCCCATTCATAGCTAATACTTTTTCTGAATTGCTCAGTGAAGTACAATGGCACGCCCATGTTAAATAACAGGCCGGTGGGAATTTTTTACATCATGTTTTTGGCAATAGGGATGAGTTACTAGCCTGTGAATTCATGAATCGACATTGTCCAGGATAAATTTGTGTAAGATACCAATTAATGGCCTGTATTGGTACAGTGTCTCATTTCTTTTCCAATATTCATGAAATATTAAAGGATTAACAATATGACCTTGTAGTGAATGGCAAGAATGAGAAGTGCAGTGAGAGATAGTGGCTATCTTAATGGGCATCGTTATTATGTGTTTGTTCAAATTATTACCTTCATCACGGCCACAATACCTATAAACTCTCCATGAGCTACAACTTTCCATGGAGGGCTCGTCCCTATGGAATACACTGTAGACAATGTAGAGAAGGAGGCATAGTGATAGTATGAATCCCACCATCATGAAGAGCACAAGAAAATACTCTCTTGCAGAGTATCTTACTCTACACTATGGATTTGCAAGGCTGCAATGTGAAATTCTTTGGAGTATACCTTTTCTCAGCCATGGGGATGGCATATGGGTTTTAGTAAGGGAACAAGATAGAACATAAGAAAAGTTGGGTCATGGATTGGACAAGAGAGAAATGAGTGGAAAATATGGTGTTTCTCGGCTCATGTAGGGATTGTATTATGCTACTGTTGTTTCCTTGTAACTTAGTTTGATTCCCACACTTTTGAAAGCATAAATATTACATAAGGAAAGGGATGATTTTTCTATTTTCTTCCGGTGATTGAAATCATCATCGTTGCTTGGTATCTGAATCCATCTGCAACATTAAAATTTATGAAATTGTAAAATTTTATTGTCAAAATTGCAATTATCCATTGTTCGAACAATGGATAATTGCAATTTTGACAATAAAATTTTACAATTCGTAAATTTTATTGCTACATATGGATTCAGAGACCCCTTTAAGGGGTCTATGAATCCATCTAGTGTTAAAATTTATGAAATTGTAAAATGTAAATTTTAATGTTGCAGATGGATTATGATGCAACATGGGGTCTCTAAATCCATCTACAACATTAAAATTTACATTTTACAATTTCCTAAATTTTAATGTTGTAGATGGATTCAGAGACCCCCTTAAAGGGGTCTGCAGCGTTAAAATTTAGGAAATTGTAAAATTTTATTATCAAAATTGCAATTATCCATTATTCGAACAATGGATAATTGCAATTTTGACGATAAAATTTTATAATTTCGTGAATTGTAACGTTGTAGATGGATTCAAAAACCCCATCTGCAGTTTACAAATTGTAATAAAATTATTATAATTTCGGAAATTTTAACAATGGACATCTTATATTACTATTAACTTAGACTGTCTAGTCATATTTTGTATCCCATGACTAATTAGTCATATTTTTTTATCCCATGACTAAATTAGTCATATTTTTTATCCCATGACTAAATTAGTCATTTTTAGTTGTGATCACTTTCATTTTTAGTTGTGATCACTTAAAATTGCTCAAATTTGGTCATATTTCACTTAAAAACATTGTGGTGACCAACGTTTTTGGTGGTTTGGTCATTTATTTCACTTGGTAACCAATTTTTTTGGTCGGCTAATCATTTCTCACCCATTTTTATACTAGTGTTTTGTTTACATTTTGTTCCATCTTATATAACTCTTATATAAACTATGTTTGGGAATAGATTCTACAATTAATCTATTTAATGTTAATAGAACTAGTTTCTTGTTAAATATTTTATTGTAAACAAAACTAGTTTCTTGTTAATCTTTTATTTGTAAAAAGAACTAATTTGTTAGTTAACTATCATTGTAAACAGAGTTAGAATAGTTATCTCCATTGATTATATTTTTAGATACTTAGTTATAGTTCATCGAATGCAAAAGAAAGATTTTATATTCATTAAATTTTATACCATTCTACATACTAGAAATGTTTTAATGTTTATTAGAAATCTTTTGATGTTTACATTGTTTATATATTCATAAATAAATAGAAATTATTTTATTGTTTTTATTATTTAGATTTCATAGACAAGCAGAAAGCTAAATGTTTTACAAATAGAAGTAAAAGAAGCATAAGAAAATATTTTCATTGTTCTAATCACATATACAGTTTAATATCGTCTTTCCATAAGCAAATATCCATATTAAGTTAACTGCAATAAAAGCATAATCAAAATATTGTATCACATAATTATCTATTCCTAAATATGAAAATGATAAAGATATCATCAGGATGAACCTCATCAAAAATATATAAATTAAATATTGGATTCATATCCTTTAAGTGTCAAAACCCTGTGAGAAAGTTCACAGATTAACATTCATCTAAATGTATATACATACATATAAATCTTGTAAACAAACACAATGGGTTCGGGGGTCGAAACCATGGGTGTATCCCTTGAACCCTCACTACATACAAACATTAATAAGCTTGAATATAAATCAAAAATGAAATACACAGTAAGTAGTGTGTATAGTATGTACATGCTATTCATGCATAGGAGAGGCTGAAAGGGCGTATCCTATATAAACACTTGCATAAACATTCTACCATGTAAAATGATAAACAATACCATAGATACAAAACAACATTAACAAAGATCAAGGGGTCGAACCTGAAGGCGTATCCTTCATTCTTTTATCCAAGAACAAAACCGAAAGAGAAACAATGTACAGGAAAATCGATAACAAGTACTTCATATAAGAACATAGTAACAAGTGGTGAATGCCATGGTGGTTAAATTTTTTATTCAAGTCTGAAACGAAAAACCTCACAACGGTGAACTTATATGTTCGATCCCATCTAGGTTGAACATACTCTTACACAACTAAAGACAGAGGGAGTGGTCACCCTCATGAACTATCCGAGATCAGGCACACTACGTGCCAGGACTAAATTCCATCTAACCTATGTTCAAATACTTAGAACCATGGCAGTAGTATTACCCTAAATCACACTTGGTATTCTTCCTCCATAGCCATGATTTTAGTGTTGGAGTGTTATTGCTACTAGGAGTTCAATGCCACTGGTAGAGACAAACAGCAGCAAGAGTTAATAATTATATATTAATACAAGAGCAAGAATTGAAAATGAATGACTGTAAATAATATTGGTGGTTACCTAAAGGGTCGATGGGGCTAGATGGCCTTCTATAGTTGAATTTTCTAGAGGTTCATCTCCACGCAAGAGAAACAGTCAACCATCATCTTTGAAACTATTGAACTTTGGTTGTCACTGATGTCGAATGATGTAAAAGAGGACTCATCATATTTGTGTCAATTAGGAAGAAGTATATGAAATCAAGTTTGAAGAAGTACATGCGCAAGTCCCAATCCATCTAGTCTTGATACTTCAAAGGTAATGTCAAAGAGGTGGTTGGAAAAGTCCCAGAAGTGCGTAAGAGGCTTGGGAGCAAGAAGCAGTTAGACAAGTATACAAGTCTCGGAAGCATGCAAAAGTCTTAGATGTAAGAGGTAGTTGGACAAGTCAAGTGCGCAAGACCCACCAAGCGATGGTACTTCAAGAGCGCAAGACCCAGTAAGTAGTGATCCCAAGTGTGCAAGTCCCACTATGCAAAGGACCAAGTGTGTGCAAGACCCACATGGTATGATACCTCAGTTGCGCATATCAAGAAAAGCGGCGGATGTGTAATTCAGATTAACCATGAAGAAAGGAAGAAGGGATGTCATCGTCTAACTTGTGGACACATGGTCTGCGCAAGTCAATATAAATAAGAATCCAAGTTGGAGAGTTCAAAGTAAGCTCAAAGATGTAAAAGTGATAGTATTATGATTTGGAAAGCTTCGAATTATTGGGGTATCAATGGCTCGTGTTGGTCGAGGGATCTCTGCTAAAAGTCTTGCTTGTCAATTCCCTTGCCAAAGCATTCAGCTTGGCATTGATCCTTTCATCCGCGACCAATTGGTTATGGGCCACCCGTTGCAACCCCTCCTCCAATCTGGCCATTCTGATAGCCAAAGAAACTCCTTGGGGAGCATCCATAAGCTTTCTTTCCACACAATCTTCCAAAGCCAAGCCAAACAGGGTTTTTCATGGTCCATATCATGCTCAAGGTGCGAATGTATCTAGTTTCCCGAGTTCTGGAAGAACCTATGTTCTCCACCATACCCCCAATTCTTCAATCAATTGTTCTGCGATCGGCCTCTTCCATGAGCTATGAAGTCGATTTTACATTCCAAACACCCGAGCTTTGGCGCCCGATTTCACCCATTGATCTTAATAGCCTTTGGTGTTTTGCATGTCCTTGACAGCTCGAGGCATATGAGTCCACCTAGGGCTAGCCATCGTCTTCCTCTGTGTAACCTTATTGCGAACCATGGTTGACGGGGGTCCAACGAATTCCACATGGAGCACCACTGACGATGGAAGTAGAGATGAACCAACAAGACGACTAGAGTGCAATCGTAATACAGAGATCCGCTCTTGTAGTTGCGTCTAAGACCACCACCTCAACAACACCTATATTGAATGTTTCTAAATAAAAAATCCATCATGACGCTCTCATTTGCAGGAAAATGGCCAGGACGAGAGTGAAGTGCCATGAATACTCGCATGTAGAAGGATCAAACAATCTCAAGGCCAGACATAAACTCCAGATCGAGCGTACTAAGCAACAGACCCCGTCATGATAACAAGAGGAACATGCAATTCCCAAGGAGCCAAGACTGGGACACCTATGGCCATGCATGAGTGGCCCCTCAGCCAGTTGGCTCATCTATTCATTGACATGACTTACGTGTGGTGGAGAGTGACACCCGCTGTGGGGGGATGGTTTATATCATATTTGTGAAAGCAAGAAAAATGACTTGTTAACTTCTTAACATAAAGTGTTGTAAAAGCTTAGTGAGGACATGCTCTAGAATATGAGTTTCATAGGCATGATATGTAACCATAGTACAATTTAGACTAATTTGAAAATTGCCCAATACACATGTGAGCATATACGTTGGACTAAGAAATATGTAAGAGGGATTTGTAAGTTGTAGGAGGGAGGAGTAAGGGTGCATATTAACCCAACAATCAAAGTTAGTAGTAGAAAATATTTAGATTTGTTTTGCAAACTAACCATAAGAATATTTAGGGCAATTTACATATCAACAAATGCCCTAATACTCCACACAAACCTCTAGCTCCTCATGCTTCCCAAAGAATAATTGATGGAAAAGTTAGTTGGCTTCAAGTGGGTTGAAAGAATAAAATATCTAGGTTATCTCAAACTTTGGTCCCCACTTCCAAAGCCCCAGTTAGGCTAGTCCTAACAGGTTGCAAGTTCCAATGGCTAGTAATCCTGCTATCGTCTTGTTATAGCAAGGGTATAAAAGTCATAGAGCTTGATCTCTTTTGTTGCCACTTCGTTATCAAGGAAAATAAATGTTGTTGATGTTAATGGCCAACCAAAGCGATCAAGGAAATTTACTTTTTTTTATTGGTTGATTTTGTAACAATGGGTTATACTGAACAAAACTTTTGGTACTCTCGACGATCTTGAGGACAATGTGGTTGAGATGCATGATGCTTCACATTTGTAATGGAAGTGGCTTCATGGAATGTTTGAGGTTTAAGTGACCTGATAGAAAGACCTTATCCACTAGATGTTGACTTCAATTGATGGGTGTAGATATTTTGTGCTGGAAAGAAGTTAAAATTTTAGGGTTATTGCTAAGTATAGTTTCAATAATTCCAAAAAAGGTGGTATTGTTATGCTCATCTCCCTGCAATTTTCCAGCCATGTTATTGATTATGGGACAAACATAGTGCAAAGACTAGTTTCATTTTTTCTTAACCTAAACAACTTACTCCTAGGCTTAGTCAACATATATGCTTCTAATGATGTTAGGAAAAAAATTATATTTTGGCATTGGATGGCCCACAAATGTAACACGATGCTTGAAAATTTGTAAAAAAAAAACAATGTCAAATTGTAGATCTGCAAAAAAAACAGTTCCACAACACAACCAACACTAAGGTAAAGAAGGAAAAAAAACCCGATTCAATGCTTAAACAAGGCAGTGAGAAAAATGAGTTGAATACGCTCATAAACAATATGGTAGAAAACGCCTGCTTTGATACCATGTAGAAATTTGAGACTAACCCGGATTGAAAATGAACCTTGACATGAATAAACAACAAAATATTCCTATTGATATCAATGTTGTAAGTAGATATTATTATTTCAAAAGTTTCGAGGAAGGCTTGGAGGAGGAGGATAGGGGGTAACGATGGCAAAAGAGGAAGATTAGGGTTTCTTAAGATTTGACGGGCGCCATTTTCTGCAGGAGGGTGTTACGCCCTCACGGCGAGCTCTGGGTTGACACCCCCAAGCTTTCGGTCTGCGGGAATGTCGACGGCGGGCATCCCCTGCGAAAAATGGCTCAGACGACAAGGGATCGAGGGATCGTGGCGAGCAGAGGAGGTTGGGCCCGGGAGGTTGCCTCCCGAAATCTTCTACGATCCCGGCTCTGCAGATCCGAGCAGAAAAAGTGAGGGAGAAGGTGGAACTGTGGAAAGAAACGGCCTTGATTGGCAAGTTCATTGGTCTCTGGCCCCGGGAAAAAGATCTGATTAGATGGATCAAGAGTACCTAGAATCCCCGTGGAGAATATGACCTTCACCTAGGTGCTAAGGGTTTCTTCACCATTATCTTCTTTAATGTGGAAGATAGAGACAGGGTGCTTGAGGGGGGACCCTATTTCTTTTGCTCAGCTAGACTGTATCTCAGACCATGGAGGGAACGTTTCAACCCAAAAACGGAGGACATGAAGGTTGCGCCAGTCTGGATCAGGATTTTTTCGCTACCCTGTGAATTTTGGGATCCAGAAATTTTGCGTGACATTGGTAACACCCTAGGAGAGTTCCTCAAAGTGGAGGAAAAGACCAAACAACAGAGGTATACAGCTTGTGCTAGAATCTGTGTACACATGGATCTGTCGAAGGAGCTCCCATAAGCCATAAACCTGACTTGGGAAGATGAAGAATGGACCCAACCTTTGGACTATGAACAGTTACCCTTCCGATGCAGATCATGCCACGAATATGGTCATTTTGGGAGAAACTGTTGAATCTCCAGACAAAGCCTCTTTCCCCAAGTGATCAGGATGGAAAAAAGGATAAGGATGGGTTCACTCAGATCCGCAATAGAAGGAAACCTCGCCCCGAGGATAGCCATAGGAAAGGCAAGTAGAAGATCGAGCATGGGGCAACCAGTAAAAACTTGTTTCATATTTTGGAAGAGGTTGATGAGGAAGGTGAGATCCGTAAAGAAGACAAGGAAAAAGCGGAAGTGGGGATAATTGAAGCATTGGAACCAGTGATCCCTGATGTAGCACAGGAAGATGTGACAATTGTCATGGAGGAAGATGAGGAAGAGGAAGTGGACCTGGGGGAATTAGATCTGGATGAGTTGGAGAGAGAATGTGAAAAAAAGAAGGGAGAAGGGTATGTGTCTATGAGACAACTGGGACTCCTTCAGGATGCAATCATCAGGACCAAAGCTAGTCAAAAGCTAGGTATTTGAGCTGAATCCCAAATGGGGAATAAACAGAAGTCCCTGGCTGGAGATCTAAAGCGGGGCAAAAAACCGAATAAGCAGAGAATAACAGAGATTGGTGTGAGGCTTATCGAATTTGGACAGTACCCGTCCATTAAGGCGGCCTTTTCTGTTGTTAACCAAGAGTCCCAATGAAAGTTGTCTCTTGGAATATAAGGGGTTGTAATCATCCCCGCAAAATTAAAGCGATAGCAAAAAAAGTGAAAATGGAAAAGCCTGATGTTCTTTTTCTTCAGGAAACAAAGTGTTCTACTGTTACTCTTGATAGGATTAGCCAAAGGATGTGGAAAGGTTGCAAGGTTATGGCGGTGGATGCAGCTGGATATGCGGGTGGTCTTGCTGTCCTTTGGCATCCTGGTGTGGTATCTATGAATAACTGGAGGGCCAATCGGTTTTCCCTATCTTGCGATTCCCTGGTCAATAATTCTAATTGTTCTGGCTCCTTGGTCAGTCTGTATGGCCCAAGTATTGCCCCTTTAAAAGATCAATTCCTCTGCTTCTTGTCGTGGATCTTTATCCAGGCCCAAGTTGGATCGTGGATCGTTGGGGGAGATTTTAATCTAATCTCTTCCTTGGAAGAAAAGAAAGGTGGGAGCCAGGAGTCTGGACACGTTCCAAGAAACTTTTAGAGATCTTCTTAGTCAGGGTCCGCTAATTGATGTAGAAACAGGGAATGAATGGTTCACATGGAATAATAAAAGAGGAGGCAATCATTTAGTACCTTCACGACTGGATAGATTCCTGGCTTCTGAGGATATTGCACGTGGGATTAGTGAAGTGAACGCCAATATGGAGAAACATGCATGCTGGTATGGAGAAACAAACACACCAGCAGTTTGTGGATGACACTATGCTCATGGGGCACCCTTCAGTCCAAGAGGCCAGAATCTTCAAAAATTGCTTAGGACAGTTTGCGAACTCTTCTGGCTTAGAAGTCAATCCTGGCAAGTCTCAGGTCTTTTTCCTCAACACTCCATTGCCAATTCAACGCAATATTCTGAGAATTCTTGGTTTCAACCGTGGATCTTTCCCGACCAAGTATCTTGGTGTTCCTTTAAGTGATGGTATGGTTCGACAGGTGTCCTCGCAGGATCTGCTAGACAGGATGAAAAGGAAACAAAATAGTTGGACCCTACATCCATTGAACCTTCCCAGTAGGTTGGTGCGTGTCAAAGCTGTTCTCCAAGCTATGCCGGTTTACTTATTCTCCATGCTTTCGGCGCCCAAGTCGGTCCTGAAGTGTTGATGTATATGTAACTTCGGAATGCATTTCACATATATGTATATTGTATTCCTATAGAGATGTTATTATTCCTCTATACGGAAGTGGTTGTATTCCTATAGAGATGTTATTATTCCTCTATACGGAAGTGTCGTCATTTATATTGTAAGTGTCGTAACTTATACTTGTTGGGTTATTAGACGACCTTGTTGGGGTCGGCCCTGTATAGGTCATGTGGGTCAAAGGGTTATTAGACCACCCTATTGGGGGTCGGCCATGTGGGTCAAAGGGTTATTAGACCACCCTAGTGGGGGTCGGCCTAGTCAGCATTATGTTAAGTGGTTAAGTTGAAGCCGACCTAGTTGAGTAAAGGTCAAGTCAAGTTAGTGTATAAATAGAGAGTGTGTCTCTCTCATTTTACACATTCTATTCTCTCACTCACACTTTGGAGAGTGGCGCACTTGTGGAGGAGGAGGCTCTACTGCTAGGAGAAGACTATCTCTTGTATTCTGGTTGTATCATTGCTCTATCTATCTCTGAGGAAGTTATTGGGGTTTTTCACCTTTATGGTTTTCCCCAAGTAAACTCTGTGTCTCTTGTGTGCTTGCATTATTGTGTCCATGATTGATATGCTGTAGATTTGTTGTACATGTTGTTCTCTCAGTTAAGATCCTAGATCAGATTAAAGTAAATTCTGAAAATTTAACATGAAGGAGATTCGCTGCATACAGAGAACCTTTTTGTGGGGAGGGCGGGATGAGAAATCAAAATTTTCTCTAGTAAACTGGGATTCCATTTGTCGTCCTAAAATCCGGGGTGGCCTTGGCTTGCGGGATCCAACTTCTTTAAGTGAAGTCTATGGAGCCAAAATTTGGTGGAGATGGTGCACTCATGATAGCGAACCATGGGCACGTCTTTGGCATATTAAGTATGCACGGGACACAGAGAGAAGTCAGCTTATCAGATTTAATGAGGAAAAGCAAGGCTCTCACATATGGCACAAAGCATATCTTGGGAGAAAATTGGTCCAGGATCACAGTTTCTGGGAAATCCAAAATGGGGAGGAGGCCAACTTTTGGGAAGACTCATGGAACCAGCTGCCCAAACTTGGTGATGACCCCCGATGGGAATCCATAAGGGTTCAAGGAATGGCAATTGGAAAGACAAAAGTCGGGCATTATTGGGCACAAGATGCTCAGGATGGATATCAGAAATGGCAGGATGCAGTACAATGGGATACCACCTCGTCAGATGAGCTCATCTCATATTTTAACAGAATGCTCCAAGATATATTTATTAGGTAAAACTTGGGGAAGGATAAAATCCGATGGGGCCATGCTCAGAAGGGTACGTTTAGCATAAAGGAGGCCTATGATATTTACACTCGTTCCAATGAGGAGGTGGATAAAATATGGGTGAAATTTTGGACTATGAATATTTGGCCTAAAATCTCTGTGTTTTGCTAGTTAGTTATACGGGGAAGGATCTTGACCTGTGAAAACCTAAGGAAGCGGGGTATCTTGGGACCTTCCCAGTGTTCCCTCTGCCTTGGTCACGAGGAGACCATTTGGCCACCTTATTGATTCATGCCCCTCCTCTTCCTCGCTATGGGATAGAGGAGCCTCTATTTTTAGACGATGCAATAGAATCAGGGGGCAACCTGACCAAACTCTGAGATCTTGGGACCTGAAAGCTTTCTCGAACCCAATCATCACTTCTTTATGGTTCCTCTTCCCAAGTATGGTGGTTTGGTCCTGCTGGAAAGAACGGAATAATTGGATATTCAGGGACAAACGGCGAAGAGAGGAGTAAGTTTGGAAACACCTAGTTCGAAATATGAAGGAAATGATCCAGAACCAGCAATGGAATGAGAAAGATAAAGAGCTCAATATGCAGGATCTTTGAATTGTTGAAGGATGGGGTCTGACCCAGGGGGATATGGCTGGTCTTCGAAGGAAAACGATTATGTGTCGCCCAGTTATTCCAAGAAGGTGGTCTCCTCCCTGCCAGTCTGGCTTCAAGATCAATTTTAATGGGGCATCTCGTGGAAATCCAGGTCGCACAGGATTTGGAGGGGTCTATAGAAATAGTGAGGGGGTCATTCAAAAAAAAAAAAAACGGATATATTGGTCATGATTCCAACAACTTAGCTGAGCTCGAAGGCATGGTTCAGGGTCTTATTTTGATCCATTCTAAGGCCTGGTTCCCTGCTGTCATTGAGGGAGACTCCCAAATTCTTATTCGGATGGCTAAGAAACTCCTCCATGGCCAAACTCCTGCGAAAGTTTCGTCTAGTTGGCGCTTTCTATCCCGGTTGGAAACTCTGAAGGATTTGCTTACCAATCAGAATGCCATATCGTTTTCTCACGTGAAAAGGGACGCCAACAAGGTGGCGGACCTTTTAGCCAATCATGGGATTGATGTTGGCATCCATTTGGCATCCGGCTCTGTGGCGGATTTCCCAGAGGAGGATTGGAAAAGAGTCTGCTGCCAACTGGCAGAGATGGATGTGATGGGCCACAGACAGCACACGACACAGGTGGCAACCACATCGAAGAATGATAGGAGTACTGATAGCGCAATCAGTGGGGAGCCAAGCCCCCGGACGCGTCATTACTCTGCATGACGTCTACAGTACAAATGGTCAAGTCTATGTTTATGGCCGAAGGCATATTTAGGCAAGGTAACACGAATGAACAAAGCGGAGGGAGATCGTGGTGTACCACTTCTGGCTTTTCAGTCATCTGAGCATCAGTTTTATTAATAATGCGGCAGGATATCATGTACCTCATGCGAGCTGGCTATCTCGACAATGTTGCTTCCATTATTGCGTTTCAGGTCTTTAAATGGAGGAGGTTCATCACCCTATGCATATGCGGCTCTAACTATAGGCTTTTGTGTGGGTGCATTGTGTGTTCTGCAAATTTCTGTAAGTGGGAGCAGGGGTGGTTCGCGAGAGCTCGACCACCTGAATTCCAAGTTTTCTCCGTCATGGCACCTCCTCGTCGCAATAAGGGGTGCTCATCGACCGGCCAGGATGGTCCGCGGAGTTTTGCTGTTGGGGACTCCTCTGGGCAAGGCACTGTAAGAGGTGGTAGAGTAACACGGGCTTCTACTAGAGCTCGTCTGCAAGCTTCAGCCTCCTTTTTTCGTGGGCGCATTCCTCAGGCTGTCCAAGAGGAAGTTGAGGGCTTCGAGTCGGCTCTGTGGAATGAGGTCAGGACCATTCCCATGGATGATCTTATCACAGAGGAGACTGAGTGGGTGATGGACCCGGGTCACACTGCAGGTCGTGCCTCCCTCTATGAGAGGACCCTGATGACTTATTGGGTAACGAAAAACCTTTTCGCTAATGTTTTGATGGAGGCTTACAACAAGAATCAAGGAGATACCGAGCCTGTGCGGTCTTGGAAGATCCATAATATGGATAATCGAATTATGCATACCAAGATCGATGCTATTGCCAAGAAAATTGGCATGGTGTTTGTCGTCAAGCAAAAAGGGGACGAGGAACCTGGCAGTGCGAGAGGTGAAGGTTCCATGACTCCTCTGGTTGCTGTAGGGGTGCAGACAGATACTCCGGGTCAGCCTAGTGCCAACAAGCAGGAGACGGATATGGCAGGTAGGGGTGTGCCCATAGTCACTGTTGATTAAAGAATGTCTTGATGTTTATGCTAAGTTTGCCAGGAATTTTGTCACACAGTCTAGAAGCTTTTAACATGTCTGATAGGCTGTTTAAAATAGGAATAGAACTTCAATGTTAAAGTCAAAATTCTTGTTTGGCAAAATTTAAGTCGAGAATAGTCTAGTTTTGTTTCACAAACTTGTGGTATGGGATTCCTGTTTGGTTGCTTGCAGCAGGGAGTGCTCTGTGACTGTCTGAGAACAAGGGACAAGCTCTGTATTTTGTTTACAAGCAGTAATATATAATCTTGTTTATTTAAAAAAAAATCAATGTTGTAAGTACATGAGAATGGTCTTCCATTTATAGCAATGGAAGAGGCCCAGCCATTTGCCAAAAATAGATGGGTGGATGGAAACACTTACGTTAGCTAACTACTTACAAAAGTTGTATGCATTAAAAAACACCAACACTAACATGTTAAAGGTTGGTGATGTAGAACAATGGGAACCTCTTTATTTGTCATGTTTCATTCTCCTACTTGGACATTAGACGAGCTAAATGTAAGAACCAAGCATATGGGTAATTACTTCATTGAAGTTGAGCAGAGCCCTTTGGATGAAAGGGATGGCGCTTATAATTAAATCACCATAAAATGAAGTATCATTTAGTTGAATGAGATAGCGTGTTTATTGCATCATGTTCTTAAAAGTAAGATTTTCTAGAGAAGAAAAGAGTCAAAGATGGAGTCAGAGTTGTTCTACTCTCACAAGTGAGGAATCTTCTATGGATTTTCTCCCAAAACAATACTTTAAGGAGTAAGCTAATTTTTAGATGATTTGCACCTTCTCCAGTGGTTTTCGTCAGAATTCGACGATGGAGAAATTGCTGAAATTGCAATTTCAGTGGTTGGGATTGCAATTTTGATTGCAAGAATGGATTCAGCATCCTCAATTACCTTTGGGGCACCCTATTATGCAATTTTAGCCGGATTTTGACCGGAAAACTCATCGGATTTTAGGTGCAAATCGTTTAGAGTTTAGCCCACGCCATTCTTTTTGGGGAGAAAATCCATAGAAGATTCATTGCTTGTGAGAGTAGAACACCTCCGGCTTTTTTGGGGGAATTAAAGTATGGTGTGAGTTAAACTCTAAACAATTTGCACTTAAAATTTGGCAAGTTTTTTGGTCAAAATCAGGCTAAAATTGTTGAAATGGCAATGTTTGGTTGTTGAAATTGCATATAATCGAGGTGCCCCAGGGGTGATCAAGGATTTTGAATCCATTCCTGCAAACAAAATTGCAACCCCAACAATCAAAATTGCAATTTCAGCAATTTCTCCATCCTCGGATCCCAGAGAAAACCACTAGAGAAGATGCAAATCATCTAGAGTTTAGCTTACTCCGGCGTGAGCTAAACTCTAAACGGTTTGCACCTAATATCCAACGAGTTTTCTGGTCAAAAATCCGACAAAAATTGTTGAAATGGCAATTTTCTGTTGTTGAAAATGCATAGTCAAGGTGCCTCAAGAGTAATTGAGGGCTGTTGAATCCATTCCTGCAATCAAAATTGCAATCCCAGCAGCTAAAATTGCAATTTCAACAATTTCTCCATCACGGGATTAGGGAGAAAACCACGGAAAAAGGTGCACATGGTTTAGAGATTAGCTTGCCCAAAACAAAATACTTTAATTCCAAAAAATAAATATCAGAGTGATTGCGTTTACCGTACACATTTTGTCGGGAGTGGGTGTACATGCACATGTAATACTGCTTTCAGTTGAAATTGTCGGGTTCATATTCTCCTGCGTGGGTCAAACGCCACTGCATAACCCACCCGCTCACAAAACAAAATGTTCGACAGGCCCTCTGGCTGTCAGTCTTGTTGGAAGGCTTTTTCACTTTCGTTGAGACGTTTTCACTTTATATATCTCTGCAAGCCATCAAGGGTTTTCAGGACCATCTTCTCTGCTGGTTTCTGAGTCTCCATATTCATTTCCTCCCTTTGATCGTATAGACCATCCAAAGCTTCCCATCATCCCATTACTATTTATTTACTCCAATTCGCAATGGCTGTGAATCTGCCTCCTGCATCCTGTTTTCCTCCAAAACCCTCTCAAACTGAAATTGAAGTTGAGAGTCGTTCTACATTTGCCATCGACACTACCAGTGCCTCCTCCTCCACGGTCGCCTCCACCTCCACGGCTACTGATCCCAGAAACAAGAGCAGCGATTATTACTATCAGGTGTTCATTAACCATAGGGGGCCGGATGTAAAGAAAAACTTCGTGAGTCATCTTTACCGTCGCTTTCTTCTCCATGGATACAGAGTCTTTTTGGACCAGCCAGAATTGCAAAAGGGAGAGGACTTCACTTTACAAATAGAGAGCGCTATTAAAACCGCATCCGTCCATGTGGCTATTTTGTCACCTGGATATGCACAATCAAAATGGTGTCTGGATGAGCTCCACCTTATGTTGGAGTCTGGTTTTCCAGTTATTCCTGTGTTTTATCATGTTAAGCCCAACGAGCTTCGGTGGACACGGGGCGAAAGAGTGTATGCTCGAGCCCTAAACGAGCTTGAAAAGAAGAAAACGCGCGACTATCAAACTGGTGAGGAGAAACCGCGATCCATCCCGCCACCATTGAAAAGTGGAGAAATGCTCTTTCTCGTGCTGCTAATATAAGCGGTTTCGACTCGAGGCTTGTGAAGGGTGAGAACTCAGTCCCTTACCTCGGTATTGTACGATTTTGTCCTTACAGTTTTGTATTATTATATGATGGAGAATGATATACATAGACGTTTGTTTCTCAGTAGCTGTATTCATTTTGTTGTGAAAAAACAGTGACGAGGGGGAACTGGTCGAGAAGGTCATTGAACGGGTACTGAAAAAGGTGAAGAAAATACGCTTCCATTTGGCCAAATATCCAACCAGTTTGGACGAAAAGGTCAGAGAGTTTGAGAATACAGTGTTATTTCAGCAGCAGTTCAAATTACAGAAAATCCTACTTTTTATCTGAAGTTGAGAAAATGCAGCTCGAAGCCCTTTACCTTTCTTGCAAAAAAGACTTCTTAAGGGCTTAACTCAATTGGACCTTGAAATAGAGAGCGTTAGTGAAGGTATAGAGAAGCTCAAAGAGCGTCTTTCATCTTCTCAAGCATTGGTAATTTTAGATGATGTGGATAATGTGAATCAATTGGAGGCACTTTTGCCAATTCAAACTGTTCTCAGCTCTAATAGCTTAATCTTAATTACATCTCGGGACAAAGATGTTCTAAGAAGGTCCGGAGTGAAAGAGTCCTCAATATATAAGCTAACTGGCCTAAATACACAGAACTCCCGAGAGCTCTTCTGTTCACATGCCTTCAGCCAGCAAGATCCACTCCGAGGATTTGAGTCTCTAGTACATAAGTTTTTAGAAGCTTGTGATGGACTGTCTTTATCGCTTAAAGTGTTTGGGGCACTTCTATATGGACAAAATGACATATCTTACTGGGAATACCAATTGGATAGCATTCAGAAGATAATTCCCAGTGAGATTCAAGAAACGCTTAAAATCAGTTATGAAACCCCCAATAGAGAGGAAAAACAGATATTCTTGGACACTGCCTGTTTTTTCATAGGAGAAGACAAGGATATGGCCATAAGAGTATGGGAGGGAGGTAAGAAAGGATTATGGGGGTTTAAAAATATAGAGAATAAATGCCTTGTAGAGGTGAATGGTAAAAATAAAATAAAAATGCACGATCACTTGAGGGATTTGGGAAGAGAGATTGCAGAGGCTACATCGCAGCGTCGCCTTTGGCGTCCCATAAAGAACATTGATGATTTGTTGCAGCAATGACTGGTAAGTGCTCAATCATTCAAACCTCTTAAAAAATTAAAATTACTTTGTGTACCCTTTTTAATTCATCATCATTTTTCAAGAATGAGCAGGTAATAGCCTGCTGACCTAGCTGAGACTTTAGGTCAGCAGGCTATGATTTTTGTAATCTATATTGTAATTGTGACTGTTGAAATTAAGAGGGAGTGTTGGAATTGATTCCCAACAGCCACGTTTTCCATCGAGCACAATCACGTCTTCAACTCGAGCAGTGTGTTCACGTTGTGTTCACGTGAATGATACGGTGTATGCTACCTAGCTTCTAAGAGAAGCATATTCGTAACCTAGATGTTTCCAGACCTCTTCGAGAAAGTTCGCCTAGGTTTGCAATGTATAAATATATATTCTTGTTAATGGAATGTACAAGGGTTCTGGGCAGTTCGGCCCTGTTGTATTCTGTCACCCAAAGCTTTGTTTGTTTGGAGTAGTTTTTCTAGGCAATCGCCCACTATTTTCTGTTGTGCCCCTTTCTACATGCCAACGATTGAAAATGTTTCAATTTTGCAGAAGAAGTATAATTTAATTATTTTCCTTCTCGTCCTTACCCTAAACTCTATTTTGTGAGTTTACATTAATTATAGTTTTGGTTTATTAAAGTAGAGATGTATGAAGCTCTCTCCCTCTGTATGTGAAACTTGAAAGGGTTTATTCACTAATTGAGTCTGTCTGTATGTGAAAGGGTTTATCTTTCGTTGAGGGAGAGTTAAATTTTATATCATAAATTTGGAAAAAAACTGTGGAATTTGATGATAGATATTTTTAAAGTTATAGTATGTTTTATATTGATTAAGTTTTTATAAGTATAAATATAAAATGATTAATTTGTTTAATATATTTTTCATATAAATTTTTGAATTAATTTAAAATTAAAATGGAATACGAAAATTTATTTATCTTATCATTATAATATTAAAAAAAAGTCATTTAAAATTAAAATAAAATACAAAAATTCATTCATCTTATATTATAATATTAAAAATATTTTTCAATTTAAAAATTAAAATTGCAAATTGATATAATTTAAATATTATAAATAGTAAAGAAATATAATATTTTATTTTCAATTACTTTTAATAACAATGTCAAAAAATAAATGATATTTTATATTCAAAGAATAATACAAATGCATTATTTAGGTGACATGGCATATAGTAAATAATATTTTGTAATAATAGAAATAAAAGTATGTATATCACTATCCAATATGACATTTTAGATCGAGTGACAAGTGGAGAGATCATCGAGGCTAGGATTGGGTTGATAGCTTTATCAATAGCATTGAGTTTTAGCCCAATGAATATTAGATCATGAAGCAAGACAAAAGGTGTTCAAGCATTTCATGGTCTTCATTCAAGATATTTGGTCTTTCAAAATGGTCATTGACAAACTACTTGACTTCAATCTCAAGAAGAGGAATCCCTTTAATCAATCTTGCATTTCCACACAACAAATAGTCTAGGGATTTAGTGGTCAAGGCATATAGGATTAGGGCTAAGGGGTGGTCTTGCCAAATCATTTGAAAGATCCTAACCTCTTTAAATTTAATTATGTAAATTTCATGGTCTTCATTCAAGATATTTGGTCTTTCAAAATGGTCATTGACAAACTACTTGACTTCAATCTCAAGAAGAGGAATCCCTTTAATCAATCTTGCATTTCCACACAACAAATAGTCTAGGGATTTAGTGGTCAAGGCATATAGGATTAGGGCCAAGGGGTGGTCTTGCCAAATCATTTGAAAGATCCTAACCTCTTTAAATTTAATTATGTAAATGGGAAAGACGAACCAAGGAATCTGCAACGAGGGTTTCTACCTTACTAGTGAAGGAGGTACAAAAGCCAAGAGCTTTGAGCATCTCCATCATAAAATGTCACTCCTCTTCTTCATAATTTTATATGAATTTTCTGACAATCAAGGCATCAAGTCTAGTAGACCAAGCCCATTCCATGCCTTCCTAGACTACAATAACAGTCTGGAACAACACCCACAAATAAACCTTGTATGTTCTAGGTGAATGGCCTTTGGTAGAATATAACTGATATTCTACCTTGTTTAACTAGTGTTTAACAAAGTAACAGGTTGCTAGTTGTTGATCAATTCTAAGCCTCATACCTTAAGGATGAATATGATGATGCTCTAGTTGATTCATTTTTCTAAAGATTGGTTTCTGAGAGCCTCTTTCTAAACTTGTGGAAGGTTTGGCCTAATGAACTCCCAAGTGGCCTTATAGAAGTCACGAGGCAACCCATTGAGGCCAGGTGTCATATCACTCAACATTTCATAAAGAACTATAGAGAGCTTGTCAAGGGAAAGAGCCTGGTCACAAGCTCTCCTCTTTCTCCAAAAATCATGCTCAAAAACACATCCAAACATTTATATGTGGCCACACTCTCCTCCATGAACCCATATGTTTAGAAAACCATTTTGTAGTTTTCAACAAACTCTTATTCAATTCCTTTACTCATTAGCAATACAACCTAGAGTAGTTTTTTAGGCAAAAATGTTCATCGACCTCCTTGCTTTGAAGAAGAACTTGGTGGACCTATCCCAAATTATTAACCAATATAAACTTGCTCACAACTAACTACTTATGGGTTGGAAAAAATTGTCCACCCATAATATATGGTGTGGTTTTGCTACATTGGTTTATTTCTCCCAATCATATAGGTCCCATGACAAGCTTGTATGACTTCCTCCAGTTCATTATGAGTTCCTTTGTTACATCCACGCTATATTTTTGCATATCCCTTGAAAAGGAAACAATTTTAAAAATGGTACCTTCCCACCAAACCATCCATCTAGCTTCCCCCGAGGTGAATGGATCAGGTTCCACATAGTGTTGATGTTGGCCAAGCAATCTCATTTGAAGGTGATAAACATTATTAACATGTCTAGCTCATGACATGCATATTTTTTGAGCTCCTTGGGAAATTGAAAATCATATTGGTCAATGGTATAAGAGTGGCCTTGCTTTCAACATGCACCAGCCAGCCTCCATTAGAATTCTACTAAAAAGAATTATGCTCTAAAAAAAGGCTCTAGGAAGGCACAAGTAAACTCATTCTAGCCTTTTCTTGAAATTTGTCCAAGCGGACCAAATTCCAAAGAGTTTTGACAATGCTTCCGATGAGGGTTATAAAACTGTTAGGCCCTAAGAGGAACCCAATCTTCCTTCTCCATACACAACAATCACATAAGCAACACCTCCTCCTTGCATTCCTAAGATTCTACCATATTGAAATCTCAATGGATCAACCATGGGGTGTTGAGCAACTCATTCATTAACCATCCAATGCCAAAATATCATTTTTTCCCTAACATCATTAGAAGCATAGATGTTGACCAAGCATAGGAGTAAGTTGCATAGGTTAAGAAAAACTAAAACTAGTCTTTGCACTATGTTCGTCCCATACTCAACAACAGAGATGGAAAATTGCAAGAAGATGAGCATAGCAATACCACCTTTTCTTTTGGAATTATTGGAACTATACCTAGCAGTACCCTAAAATTTTGACATCTTGCAACTTGGCCATTACAGCTTGCAACATGTGAGGGCTAGCCACGAATGGGGCTTTGGAAGTGGGGACCAAAGTTTGAGATACCCTAGAGCTTTTATTCTTTCAACCCACTTGAAGCCAGCTACCTTTTCCATCAATTATTGTTTAGGAAGCAAGAGCAACTATAGATGTTTGTGTAGAGTAATAAGACATTCGTTGATATGTAAATTGCCTCGGATATTATTATATCGTTAGTTCACAAAACAAATCTAAATCTAAAATATTTACTACCACTAACTTTGATTGTTGAGTTTATATACACCCTTACTCCTCCCTTCCCACACCTTACAAATCCCTCTTACGTAATTCTTATTCCAACGTATATGCTCAAAGGTGCTTGTATTCCCTTCCTTACCTTGTAAGGGATTTCCACATGCACTACACATGAACTTTGCACTTTGCTCTAATGTATACATATATTTTTCTTGAGATGGTTCTCTAAAATCAAAATATATCAATATGAGCAACGTGTATTGGACAATTTTTAAAATATTCTGAATTGTACAATGATTATATAGCATGCCTTTGAAACTCATATTTTAAAGCATGTCCTCACTAAGCTTTTACATCACTTTATGCTTTAAAAAATTAAAAAGTCATTTTTCTTGTTTTCACAAATATGATATCAACCATAAACTATTTGTACGTGAAATGATCAATCTCCTGAAAAAAACCTAAAACACTTATGATTTTTGCATGCACCTTCATTTTGCCTTTCACTTCATGTGAAGCAAACCTAAAATGAATAATTCTACAGGTATTAGTAGTCACATTATCGTAACTGCATTTTGAATAGGTAGTAAAGAGCATGAACCCAGGATTTACAATGTTGAACCGTAAAACAATCATGATTTTTGCATTCACCTTCAATTGTTTTTTTTCACTTCTTTACGTGAAGCAAACCTAAAATGAATAGCTATCTCAACCAAGGACTACACAGGACATCTAGTAATAAATATTTGTTTTCCTTCATTATAGCACTAGATTAGTAGTCACATTATCGTAACTGCATTTTGAATAGGCAGTAAAGAGCATGAACCCAAGAATTTACAATGTTGAACCGTAAAACACTCATGATTTTTGCATTCACCTTCAATTGTTTCCTTTCACTTATTTACGTGAAGCAAACCTAAAATGAATAGCTATCTCAACCAAGGACTACACAGGACATCTAGTAGTAAATATTTGTTTTCCTTCATTATAGCACTAGAGGGAAATTATTATTGTTTTAAATTGTATTACAGGAAGGGGAATTCATTTCCTTGTGGCTTGTTCACTCAAGAGGAAGAGTTGTTACTGGTTGAAGTATATTGTGATTCTTGGAAGAATTTTTAATGTGAACAATTGAGGTAGATGTTTGGTTAAGATAAATTCTAAGCATTGTAAAATAAGTTGAATGTGTGAAAATTAGAACCAACAACAAAACCTTTTCCCTCATGGTTTCATAGACCTAATTCAGAGGTAAGCATCTACCAGAAATAACACCTTTGTCCCTATGGTTTTATAGACCTTAGGGGTGGCATCTACAACAAATACATAGTTGGACAGAAGAAATGTTCTTTTGCAACCAATAGGTGGCTGAATTTCAAATAAAACATAAGTGTTTCTTTTATCTAAATATAATTTATTTTTATTATGCATTTCATTAACTAGTTGCACCGAGTGAAACAAGGTGCTTTACAGCCCAGTATGGGGGAGATGTTGTAACGTGATATAACGTTTGTAACAAAATAATTAAAAAAATTCATGTCGACTCATAAAATAAAAAATTATGGAAAGTATTTAAAAAAAAATCCATGTTGGTTCATAAAATAAAATATTATGAAAAGTAATTAAAAAATTGATGTTCGTTTCTAAAATAAAAACTTAAATCGATCAAGAAAGATCACATTTCTTGAGTTTAAATTTAAAAAAAGAAATACACCTCAAGAAATTGGATCCCCCTCGGTGCTTGTTAGATACGGGTTTAAAATGGATCTATGCTTGTAACTTAATGCAATTGAAATTGAAAAAAAAATAGAATGTAATTTGGCATAACTTCATGATCATGTTCATTAAAATAATGTTTGGAATTTAAATGAATGGAATGCATGTAACTATTTACCTAAATTATAATTCTATGCATTAATTCATTGAAAAATATCAATGCATGGAATATTTTATGAATTATTGTTAATGGAGGCAATTTGCTCTTAATTTGTATATTGTTGTATCAACTATGAGCTTTAAAGACTGATTTACTCTAGGTACCATCTTCCAAATGAGAGGAAGTACCTGATGAATTTCCATAATATATATTTCATAGAAAAATAATTATAACTTAACTAGACCAAAGAATAAAGCATCTTCTAAAATAAAATAAAATTATTCAAATGAAATAAAATATAATCATTATTCATGATATAAGAAAGAAATCATTGTAGCTTTGCTAGAAAGAAACGTGGTACTATTTATTTGATAAAAAATCTTCATATAAAGAGAAAAATATCATACATATTACAAATAGTATATCAGAATATACATTTTTTTTTAAAATAAAAAAAATTGTGTCAAGGCATAGATTAGATTACATTGATCAAATTTAAAAAGAGCTATGCACTTCTTTGATTAATTTTAGAAGGGCTATGCACTTCTTTTCTTTGATTAATTTTAGAAGGGCTGTGCACTTCTTTTCACAAATGTTTGATGAGGGCCACTCACTTCACCTTATTTCCCTAAATATATAAATTGGAAATTATAAATTTTGAAAAGTGAAACTTGTATTTCAAAGTATAATTGCCATTGATCAAATTTAAAGATGGCTATGCCACCAACTTTGCACACATGTTGGATGAGGCCCCTACTCAATTCCCCTTATTTTTCCCTTTATTTTTAAGTTATTATGCAATTTTTAAAGTTATATCTCTCAATTTCTCTTATTTCTAAGTTATTTATGTTGGATGAGGCCCCTACTCAATTCCCCTTATTTTTCCCTTTATTTTTAAGTTATTATGCATTTTTTAAAGTTATATCTCTCAATTTCTCTTATTTCTAAGTTATTTATGCATGTTTTTAAGCTACATCTCTCAATTCCCCTTATTTCTAGGTTATTTATGCACTTTTTAAGTTACATCTCTCTACTAACGTACCAAGTTATTTATGCATTGTAATTCTATATCATATATTTTTGCGCTACATTTGTCAAACAACATTCATTCTCGGCTATTTATGCATTGCAGTTGAGCATAAACTATCATAAATCCATCTCAAACTCGGATCTATCAAGCACCGAGAGGGATCCAATTTCTTGAGGTGTAATTGCTTGATAGATCCATGTTTAAGATTGATCTACATGGATTTTTTGTACTAATTTTTTACTTGGTTTTAATTTTTTTATCTTATGAGCCTATTTTTTATTTGGTTTATTATTTTTTATTTTATGAGCAGACATGAATTTTTTTAATTATTTTTATTTTTGGTAGCATAACTAACATGACAACATCTCTACCATACTGGGCTGTAGAGCACCAAACTCCCAGTTATTTATGGATTGCAATTTTACACTCCCTTTTAAGATACATTTTTCCAATAACAATGTCCCCGCAAAAGTTAGCTATTCACAATAAAGTTCCAGTTTGGGACAACATATTCACAATAAAGTTCCAGTTTGGGACAACATTTTTCCAATAGCAATGTCCTTGCACAAGTTAGCCATTCACAATAAAGTTCCAGTTTGGGACAACTTGCAGAAGTTGTTTTGGGAGGAACCCAATAGATGTTCATTGTGTGGGGAGAAGGGTGAAAGTGTTAATCATATCTTCATTGATTGCGCAAGTTAGCCATTCACAATAAAGTTCCAGTTTTGCACAAGTTAGCCATTCACAATAAAGTTCCGGTCTGGGACAACTTGCAGAAGTTGTTTTGGGAAGGACCCAATAGATGTTCATTGTGTACAACTTGCAGAAGTTGTTTTGGGAAGGACCCAGTAGATGTTCATTGTGTAGGGAGAAGGGTAAAAGTGTTAATCATGTCTTCATTGATTGGACAAGTTAGCCATTCACAATAAAGTTCCAGTTTGGGACAACTTGGAGAAGTTGTTTTGGGAAGGACCCAATAGATGTTCATTGTGTGGGGGAGAAGGGTGAAAGTGTTTATTATATCTTCATTGATTGAAGATACAACAAGGAGGCCTGGAGAATAGCTTCACATGTTACAAAGGTCATTTTTCTTGGGAGGGGCAGAATTTAGAGAGGGGCGATGTATTCATGGTGTCATAATGATGATCACAACGCATGTTACAAGGGTCATTTTTCTTGGGAGGGGCAGAATTTAGAGAGGGGCTATGTATCCATGGTGGCATAATGATGATCACAAGGACTATCTGGCCCTTCCTCTCATTATCATTTGGAGTGTATGGTGTTTTAGGCACAAGTCTGTTTTTTAAGACACTTTCTTTGCTGCCAGTTTCTGTGCATCAAATAGTTTGGCAATTATGAGCTTTTTTCCCAAGATGGAGTGTCAGACAAACATAGAAGAATTGTGCTTTGGCAATTATGAGTTTTTTCCCAAGATGGAGTGTCAGACAAACATAGAAGAATTGCGTTTGAGTTATTGGCAAGTCCGAGCTTTTTTCCCAAGATGGAGTGTCAGACAAACATAGAAGAATTGTGCTTTGGCAATTATGAGTTTTTTCCCAAGATGGAGTGTCAGACAAACATAGAAGAATTGCGTTTGAAGTTATTGACAAGTCCGGTGGGTGGGGATATTTCGTCAGGCCAATCCAGCCATGGGGGAGCAAGTGAGATCATTTATCAAGTTGACAATTTATGGACAAAGTTTCAGGCAACCTTAGGACAGAGTATCAACAACAGGGCAACAGGGCAGAGATGATGGCTCTCAAACTCTTATTGAATATTGCTCGTTCTAGGAGAATCCAAAAACTACAGGTGACGACTCAAAATTGGTGGTTTACTGGTTCCGACATCCTAGGAACATTCATCTGAGAGCTATATATGATGAGATTCAGCTTTGTATTGAATATTGCTCTTTCTAGGAGAATCCAAAAACTACAGGTGACGACTCAAAATTGATGATTTACTGGTTCCGACATCCTAGGAACATTCATCTGAGAGCTATATATGATGAGGTTCAGCTTTTACAAAGGGAATATGTGGAGATCGCATTTGTTCATATTTTTAGGGAAAGAAATGAGATAGCAGATGGTCTCTCCAAGAGAGGTCTACAATTAGGTCCTGGCACATGGCAAAGGTGGGAGATGTCCGGTGATACTTTGAATGAAATGGTTCCAGGACCACATCCAGTTTGATAATTTTTTATCCTTTCTTAAAAGATCATTTCTTGGTGACTGTTTTCTTTTTTAAATTTTTCCCAATCAACATGTTACAAGATAGATGATCTTTACCTTTAGCTGTCATTTTTGGAAGGTTTTGACAGGCATGTTTTGTTTATGTATCTCAAAGACAGTTTATGTTGAGATGATTTTAAAAAAAAAACATTTTTATGATCTTTCCTTTGGAAAGGCTGATACTTGTCAATTTCGATAGTTTATTGACGGGCAAGGAAGGTTTATGTAATTATAAGTCAGATTTGCTGAGATGATTCTCATGTCACAGCATCATTATGATTTCTCCATCTGGAAAGGCTTTGACAGGCAAGGAAGGTTTACGTAATTATAAGTCAGATTTCTTGAGATGACTCTCATGTCACAGCATCATTATGATTTCTCCATCTGGAAAGGCTTTCACAGCCTATGCAAAATATGTTTTTGAATTTATATAATTTAGAACTGCGAAGTTTTTTCCGAGCTAAAAAAAGCAATGCCCCCACACTTGGCATTCAGCCTCAACCTATTAGCATTAAGACATATGTTATTTATGCATTGAAATTTTATACTCTCCCCTTTTAAGATACATTTTTCCTATAGCAATGTCCCCACACTTGGCATTCAGCCTCAATCTAGTAGCATTCAGACAGGCATATACCCTCAATTTCTAATAGCTAGTTCTTAATTGAAAGAACAGGGGAGAAACTTATTGTCTACTTTGAATTTTCATTTACAAGCGAAGGATTGGCAATGCCCCTGCATTTGGCATTCAAGACATACCAACCTCAATCTAATAGCTATATCAATAACAACAATAGCATACATTAAATATCCTTCATGGATGGCTTTAAATTAAAGACAAAATGCAATGTCTTAAAACACAGTGTGGGGTAGAAATACAAAATAAATAATGAATACGTGAATCCTTCAAAATCCTTTCTCTTATTTCTCCTTGAGGGGCTCTTAATAGTGCAACTTCTTAAAACCAAAGTTTTAGACATGGAAATCATAATTCCATTTATAAGTTTGTGATGTACCTTTTGATTACAGTTCATAACCTTATTGTTAGAAGTAAATTGTATTAAAAATTTCTATTTTGGAGACTTGAAACATGAGTTCTAGCAATACCTCAAAGGAAGAGTATAGAATTATGACCTCAAATCAATTAGAAAGTCCATACCCTTTCTTTGCTTTCTAAAGAGCAAATTAAAATGCATCCACGCACCATCGTATATTTATTTAGGTAGCTCTGTACAGATTATCCCCAGTTCCTAGTTCCCAGCCCAAAATCATATGTTCAACCCTGGGGAAATTTCAATGTCTTTTTGAAAAGTATTCAAAGCCAGATTGATATAATATCTCCTGATAAGTTAAATTTTATTAAGAAAAAGTTTGCAAAAATAGCAGTTGTAACTAAACTGCTTACAAGTTTTTAAGCTAGTTATAGAAGCTAATTGTCAACAAATAGTATTATATATAACTGTGAAATGGGCTTTGAAGCTTTTGGGCATATGCCATGTATCAAATATCATTTAGATGTGTCCAACAACATGAATACTCATTAACCGGAACCCCCACAGCGGGTGCCCCACCCAAGCCAGCGATGACTTATGTGGCCACCCCCAGCCACTACCTCAGTAAGGTCTCATGAGGCACGCCGCGTGGAACTGGGCAAACTGACCCCATGCAACTGCATAAAGAGCATCCTTGTCAAGGACGAGGCTTCCATCATGATTCAATAAGTCCGTATCACTTCGTACAGAGCTCAAACGATTTAGAAGCAAGGATATTAATGGTAATAATGCAGGAAGGTGGTGGATTTGGTGTCTCGCACGTGTGAGGATTTAAAACAGGATCGCCAAGGCACAAAGCCCAGCCCCAATTTGGCATTCTTCCGCACCGGCATTCTCCCTCCCTCTGTAGCTCTATTGGTATCTTGGTTCTCTCACAGGCTGCTGGTTTCGCTGCAAGTTCAAAGCACAAAAGGATCGAACAAAGGTTACCCCGCGCAAAACTGCGAATGGACCGCGTCATAGTCATATGCCGCAGGCAATGAAGGAACTTGGCAAGGTGCAGGGGTTCTTTGAACATGAAGTCTCGGACTCAGCTCGTGCAAGGACCCTGCGTCTGGAAATCGCCTAAAGCGAAAGAAAGAACGCCCCTCCTCCAGACTGCTGGCTGCGGAATTGGGTGGTCTTGTAGAAGACTCTGGATCGACTAGCACGCGTGAAACTAGCATACCAAGACGCTTGGGGTTCTCTGGACCACCACAAAGCTCTGCTCTCATTGGCTATGGATGACTGCATCAAGGGGCTTCTAACCTCTGAACGTGGAGCCCTGCCGCTCAATGACCAGGGTTCGAACCTGAACGCCACCCTTTGCTCCCTGTTCCAGTACCAGCATGACGAGATGGGCCGCCTCAATGCAAAGGTGGATGCACTCGCCCGGGCCATTATAGGAAAGACCTTCACTCACCCGCCGCCTCAGCAGGTCTCTGCCACCCAGCTGGTTTACAGGCGCTGCCCAGACATCGTCAACAGCAAGGAGACATGTGCCATGCCAGGTGTTAATTCCTCCTCTACCCTTCTGTCAAATGATGAGCAGTCTCTGGATTAATTTTCTTAGATTTAGCTATCCTGCATTTTTGAGTAACTGTGGTCATAACCCCCGGCCTGTGGGGGAACTTTGCAGACTTAAAACTACTAGACATCTTTATTTTAGACTAGCTTTGAAGTTGACAAATACTAGTCACAACTGTTAGGCATGCTTTCATGGCCATCTGATTTTTCGACTGCTTTGACATGTACAGTTTTCCCTTTTTGATTTAATAGAATTCGAACCTTACAAAAAAAAACATGAATACTCATTAAAGTCATTGTCACACACCTGAAACCAAGCCCACAACTTGGATCCATACAGGTATAAACATAGTTCGAAGCAATTATTTCTTGATGCAGGAGGATCATTTTTCCCTTTATAATGAGTGGTCACTGGAAGCATTCTTACACCATTTATCGGCAAAGCCAAAGAAAATGCATTCCAAAAAATATATATCATCCTATGGCCATACAGAATTGGGACTCGGGAGTATATATTTAGATGAACACACACTGGTATCACACCAAGAAACATATAACAAGTTAATAACCTGAGATTTAAACAAAAGAAATCCGTGAGAAAGCCTCATGAGAAAAATCTTGCTAAGATAGAATGATCATTCAGATGCAGGGTCTTCCGGATAATGTACTTTCAAAACTACCAAGATATGTCAAAAATGGATATTATCTGTGACATTTAATGCCACTTGGGGGTAAAAACTGAAGAAATGAAGTTGAACTATTTGGTCTAACATTAGGCCAGAACATATAGAAGATGCACTTCTGAGAGTTACTTTTAGCAAAACCACCACTAAGAAAATTAACCTAAACTCCTATAAAAAGGGAATCAAGCCAATATACTTTATGGTGTGGTTATATTAACATGGACTGAAATCCTCGATAAAAGTTATGCCACTGTGGTTCGGTAAGCTCACATATTAAGAAGGCATCACAAAGGCAACAACCCAAGCAATGGGGAGTCAGGACCCACAAAGCAGAAGGGCACCTCTATGCAATGTTAGTACCAGAGTGAGTAACATTTGTACGAGACACCAGGGACTAAACCCATACACACCTAAAAGAAGAGTCCAATCTAAAGTTTCAACAGCATGCGAGTCAATCAGCATGAGCCAAGATCGCTATCGTCTTACCTTGTAACAATACTGATGATATAAAATTAACTGACTTGAACTTTTTCTCTATCTATTTCTACCTGAAGGCATATAAATAACAATTCCACTCTTTTGAAGATCGTTGATGTACAAGCACAATATGTACATAAAAGAAGAGTCCAATCTAAAGTTTTAACTGCATACGAGTCAATCAGCATGAGCCAAGATCGCCATTGCCTTCCCTTGTAACAATACTGATGGTTTAAGATTATTTGGCTTGAACTTTTTCTCTATCGACTTCTACATGATAGAATATAAACACCAATTTCATTCTTTTGAAGATCGTCGATGTACAAGTACAATATGAACATATTAACTTAAAAGCATTGTTACCTTGTCTCTAAGGCTGCTTTTCTTCTTAAACAGGGGGGCTTCTTCCATTTTCTTCTCGAGTTCCTTTGACTGAGGAACAGAACTCACCACCTCCAAGAGATCTTGGGGCTTTTTATCCTCAATCTGTGAGTATCCCAATGCTGGGCCCAAGAGAAGATCAAGCATATTCTGTTCAATATCATCTGAATTTCCTAGTTTATTAGGGGCAGTATTGCTCTGACTTTGATACATTGATGCAGAATTGTCATCCCTTCCTAAGTTATTATTGGAAATAGCTATACTAGTATTTTGAGTAGCTGAGACTGCTACTTTTGAACTTTTTTGGCTGTAAGAAAGATCTCTCCACTCATTATTACAGAAAACTGATGTAGCCTTTTTACTAGGCTTTTCTGTCTCTTGCAGCCCATCCTTAACATTTGCTCCTGTGTCTTGAATTTCTGTTATCTGTTCTGCTTCAACATGCTTCACAACAGAAAACACTTCATTTAACAAACAAATAAATGCTTTTTTCTATTATTTTTTCTTTCAAGCTCCAAAAGTCTTGTCCTTATCATGCAAGTTTTGTGAGTTTTGTGTATCAGTGTGAAGAAGTTGAATATGCAGAAGCACCAACACAGACATGTAGATACAATGAATTATGAAACACAGCATGGGGCACATTCTTCATAGATAAAGTTAAACGACTTAGCATTCTGAAACAAAACTAAGGAAGGAAAAATATCGATACAATCCAATAAATCTCTCTTGCAATTTATGTTAGATTCCAATCTACTATTTCTTATGTACAAGCTGTAACTTATAGAAAGAATTAGAGGAAAAAAAGTAGACTATAAAGTACTGCACCCATTACTCTAGGGGATTCTATTGTACTGTGATCTATCTGTCAAAGGCTAAGCAGAAAAATAATTTTCCACAAGCAAGGATGTAAGAAAGTGGCTTGCTAAGTGGTGTGAGTCTCATTGTCAGCAAGGAAATAGATGTCTCCAGAGAATCACCTGGCGTATCAGACAGATGTTTCTTTTACGGATAGTTCAACTAAGGTCGTTTTTCAGCTATCAGAGGTGTCTACTGAAATCATATGTTGAAGCAATGGTATGTCAGAGGCTATCATTGTCAGAAGAAATCAACAGGATTATGCATTGGTACTTGAGTATGAAATACCATGCCTCTCTTCCTTTAAACTGGCAATTCTTTCTGGAGGCTGATAACAACTTTGACATCAAGAGACATTTAGCATGTATTAATTGTGCAGAGTAATCGAAGATGATTCGAGACTTGGGGGCATAAGGACCATCAGATAATCTGCACGGTCTTCTTCCCTGGAGGTGTATTTTTTATGCAGATACCAGAAACATTACTTCCTATGCTGCTGCCATGTGGCACTGGGCAGCTATCTACGTGGCTCCAATGTTTGTCTATGGATTTGGAATGACCTAACCACATGAAGCATTGACTATGGAGGGAAACTTTACGTCTTGGTATATAATGTGGCTCCAATGTTTGTTCATGGGTTTAGAATGTCCTAACCACAGGAAACATTGAACACAGAGGGAAACTTTACTTTTTGGTATATTATTTTGCCATTGATACAATAGCATCACAATGACGAATGTGAAACTTATGTATGGGTACATCTTGGCCCTGATGCACTAGAAGTTTCATACGTAGTGAATGAAATTTTTGCTTATAAGAATTATTTGTCTGGCCCAGAAGCAATTTAAGCATAATTGTCAGGGATTGAATGTACAAATCAAAATATTTACAAATTCATAATGATATTTTTTCCTTGAAGCAATGGCATCAGCTGCATGAAACCAAAATGTACTCATAGACATAGATATGCTCTTTTAAGTTATTTCCCAAGGAATGAAGCATCAATCTCAAGCATAAAAATTTGCCAAGGAGTATAGTATATTGGCCCTATTGCAACAAAGCAACAGATAAAGAGAATAAAACTTTCATTACTGGTATAATAATCTGACCCTGAAGCAACATACAGCATCAGGATTGAGGATGAAAATTTTGCTCCTGGTACGTTTATTTGGCCCTGCTGGAATGGAGCATCAAAAACTGAAAATGGCAAATCTGGTTACAGGTATGATATTTGAGTGCCTGAACAGTGGAAGGAATAAGGATGGATATGAGAGGAAAATTCTTCTTATAGGTATTGCATTTTGACCCAACACAATGACGCATTGGATGCAAGAAGTGCAAAATCTCTTATAGGTATTGCATTTTGACCCAACACAATGACGCATTGGATGCAAGAAGTGCAAAATTTGCTTATGGGATGCAATGGCATAGGATGCTTCATCGGGTTCAGATCAAAATGCAATACCTATAAGCAAAATTTCCCTCATAAGCATGCTTCAGTTGGATGCACGAAGTGCAAAATTTGCTTATGGGACGCAAGGGCATAGGATGCATCATGCCGGGAAATGCAGGGGATGATAAATTCACTTATGGATATGACATTTTGACTGTGAAACCAGTTGAAGCATTGATTCTTATAGGCATTTCATTTTAACACCAACAAAATGAAATATAGGACAGAACAAGTGGAAAATTTGCTTATGGGATGCATCATGCAGAGAAATGTAGGAATGATAAGTTTTTTATGGGATTGACATGTTGATCATCAGACAGTTGAAAATTTATATCAGAGGAGGAAATTTTGGTATCAAATGCAGGGAGTGGAAAATTTGCTAATGGATGCAGTTGCATAGGATGCACCATGCAGGGAAATACAGGGTATGATATTGCCGCCCTGAAACAATCCCTATATCATCAACAAACCAACGGCCGTGTGGGTGGGTCGTGCCCTCTCTTCAGGGCACGCAGAGGCAGACCGCGGATTAATAGATTTTTACCATTCGTCCTCCCCCAACTTTTAAGCGATGGAAAATATAAGCGAAATCGCAAATGGATGGACCATGATAATGCAACCAGAGCAGATCTTTCGAGCAATTTTGTGGGATTCTTTTTCTGGGGGCTGTTCAATTTCAAGAGTACCCCGGTTGACCAGAATTAGATGGACGTGATGATCTAAAATTCATGGACGTGATGATCGAAAATTCATATATAGCCTGAGCATAGAAAGTGGGTGACTACTAAGCATAGAATTAGGTTTGAACTGAAAATCAAAATAAAATAATTGGAAACTTTCCTTTTGGGAATGGTTTTTAAGGCTCCATTGAATGCTGGGAGGTCGAACAAATGTGTCACTTTCCAAGGATTGACTCACATGAGTGTTTTTTTTCCAATTTGACAAGGACACCATCTGTGCCCTAGAGGAGAACAAAACCCTAAAAATCCGATCAAAGGAAAATGCCAAAAAAAAAAATACACAAGCGTACCTGTTTGGCCATGCTGAGTAAATCCTCCACAGTCAGATCCAGCCCACATTCAACCCCCATATCCCCAGATTGCACACGGCAATCTTCATCAACTTCAGATATGGGATCCTCCTCATCACCATTATCAAGGTGCTGCCCTTTCTTTTTTCTGACTCTCGGCCTATCCACTTTAATTCTTGAAACAGACCCAATAGGTTTTTTTCCTTTGGGTACTCTCTTAACACCATGTTTTTTAACTGAATTATCTTCACCATTAATCGGTTTCTCTGTTTTTCTAGTCCTACTCCTGCTCGATTCTGAATTCTTCACAGTTTTTTCTGAAATTCTTCTGGGTCGAACCCCATTCCCTTCACATTGTTCTACCTCAATTCCTTCATTACAAACACCATTTTCTTTTTGAGATTTTTTAGACCGATTTGCTTTGATTGATTCCTTCTTTTCCGCTTTTTCTGCGCCTGTAATTCCCAACATCCACGGCGGTAATTGCCTTTTCTTGTTGTTTGATGTGGGGGCTGAAGATTTGCTACTGGTGAGATCTGTCATGAACTGGTCTGGGACTTGGCCGCTTTGAAGAGACTCCATCGCTTTGAGAAGATTGCGTGCTTCCGTTCTATCATCGCAAAAGATAAAACGGCTAACATAGGATGGGTTTGAACGGCTTTGGAACAAAGTTGTGGGCATGTTCATTTAAATATTCTTGCCAAATGGCAAATTGCATGTCTATACATTTTATCATCAAAATTTTATATTTCGGCAAATAAAAAATTATGGTATAGAGTTGGTATGTCTTGCTAAATGATCTTTTAATATCTAAAATAAGACGAAAATGGTCAATTTCCATGGTGGGCCAGATACCATGCCGTTGAGTTATCATTTAACAGATTTTAATTTATTTTCACTTTATACGTATAATTTTATTGTTGTATTTAATTAAATCAAATAAGTAAAATAGAAGGTTGGAACTTGGTGCTTTGTTGGTGGATATTATAAGTGGGATTTGAATTTGAGTAGAAAGAAAAAGATTCATTTTTTTAACCATTCAAAGTATATTTAATTGAAATATTGATGTTATAATATTAATGTTGAAATATTTTCTCTACTAAATGTAAATCTTATTTTTTTATATACATATCTACTTTTTGATATATATATGTTTTTAGTGAGTTCATTGTTTAATAAGTTGTTGACTTGACCTTGTTTTTTTGAAAAATATAAGGTTTATCTTGGGTACTGTTGTTGATCAAACTAGCATTTGAAATTCAAAGTCTAAGATCGATGAAGTTGTATAAGGGTTAACTAAAACGCCCCAGACTTGCTGGAATCCGGCAAAGCAATTCTTGCCAAAATTGCAATTTGGAGTGCTCAAATCGCAATTTCAGCGATATGGATAGTTTTAAAATTGGGCATTTGGTCTAGAACAGACAATCCCAATTGTTGAAATTTCAAAATTGCGGAAATAGCAACTTCCAACAATAGTTTTAACCGGTTTTTATCCCAAATTCGCTGGAAAAAGCAGGGCATTTTGGTTAGCTTTTATCCTACGCGCTGGCCAATAAGCAACTTGAGAAGGATGTGAATCACCACACAAACCTTCTTCTCACTTTAGACCAACTCTGATTCAACAGTAATTTTATATTTACGTCAAAGGCGCTTTTTAAGGGAGTCGTTCCTCTAATCGCTTCGCCATCTGTCAGCGGCCTATGAGAAGCCACCCCTTGTCATGTTAGTAATAAAGTTGTGTGTGACTTATAATCGCCTACATAATTAAGAAAAAATCATTTCCAAATTTGATATAATCACAAAAATGATTATTTAACACATATCGATATACTGCAGATCCTATCTCAATGAATTGTGCCATGTTGCACCGGCTTTCTCAAAGGAATTATCAAAAAACCATGAAAGTGAAGTGAGAAAGAAAAACATAGACGAAATACATCTGCAAGCAGTTTGACCAGTTTCATAACAGATAACAGACCAAAAGAATAGCTAAAACGAGGGACCAACAATCAATATCAAAGGTATTATAGCTGTGAGTTCCATGCCCTCTGTTGTAAAGTTGTGAGCGATTTGACGTCAATGTCTCCAAATCGGAGAACGATTTTGAAAGACGGGGTGTAAAATTGTAGATAGCGAAGAACAAAAATGTCACGCTTGGTTGCCTTCATTTTCTTTTTCCACGTTGAAGAAATAACAACTGCTTAATTGTAATTTTTTATTAAAAATACACTTGCTCAACCAAAAACCTGAAATTGATTGTATTTGTTCAACCTCTATAAAGTTGGGAATGAAAATTTTCATATTAAAGAAAATTTTCACAAATTTTCAAATTTGTAAATTTGTGTCGAATTGAAATTGAGTCTTAAGTCAGATTCTATCCATATCACAATTATCTCTCATGGATAATCAACCTGTATCTCACGGAACTCATCTAATTGTTGGATATGTTAGAGTCCGAGAAAACAATTATTGTTGAAAACTTTGGCAGACAGATGTAATTTATGTTGAAGCCCTCCACAAACACAAAAGGAAATCCCAATACGATTATGGTTGGGAACGGGCAATCTTATAATCCCACCTGTCTTCAAAAAATTGAAGGTCACTCAACAGGAAGAGTAACTGCAATGTAATATGGCTTCCCAATAACCATTGATCACATTGATATGAGAAATGAAATTATACCTGCTATATAATCTCGATACTTACGAGTGTTGTGGAAATGGTGGGTTTCCTTAGATCGAAAAAATATTTATAAGATTTGATAACATTGACTAATATTTATAGTTACAAGAGTCTTAAGTATTAGTTGAATGGTTCTGATTTCGCTCTGCTAAGGTTTTTCTGAACCCTGCCCTCATCTCCTGCAATGTTAGCTTTGCGCCTGGCATGGCAGCCTCTAGTGGAGGTCGCTCTAAACTGTCCTTCAGCCAAATGGCCTCCCGCCGCACACAAACATACACTCCCCTCCTCCTGAAGGGTTTGGACCTGAAAGATTCAGAACGAGGACAGCAACCAGGACAACCTACCCCTCATTCTGCAATCGATGACAGAGATTCGTCAGACCCTGCATCAGCTGCCTCCAAGCCCGCGAATCAGACACACGACGAACCAGCTAAGAACACAGAACAAAACAAGATCAACAAGAAATGCAAGCCCAAGGCGGCACTGATCCCAAGGTATAAGGTAACGTCCAATCTTGTTAGTCAGCATATCCAGTACATGCATGACCACGACATCATTTGTAAATTCATAGGCTTATGACCCACTGAAAAAAACCTCACATGGTGGATCACCAATACCTGGAAACCAAAAGGGCAATGTGAGCTGAAATGAGGATCCAAAGGTTTTTTCACTGTCATCTTCCAGAATCTTGAAGACAAAAACCGTATATTTCAAGGTGGACCTTACTTCCTTCATTCTACAAGTCTATATCTGAGGGAATGGAAGGAAAACTTTAGTCCTGACAAAGAAGATTTCAAAGTGGTGCCGGTTTGGCTCAGGCTCTATTCCCTCCCTCAAGAATATTGGAACCTGGAAACACTGGCTGTAATGTCCCCTCCTATCATACCAGCATGATAGAGAGGATCATTGTGCTAAAACCGGGCAATTGGCCCTGATGCTTACTAAATAAAACATCCACATATATAAAAAGACAGGCATGCAGATGTACAAATCTAAGCAAACACAGCAGAAGTAAATCATGTGCAGAATTAACACACATCAATCATACATTCCAGATTTTCATGTCATTCATCAATTAAGCAATATCAAATTATCAAATGAGAATACGTATCTTAAACCAAGTAGTCCCTGAGCAACCAGCTACGCTTCTGCAACGTTCCACCCAACCATAGGCCCGTGTGCTCCTCAATTTCTCAGCACCACTGCCACCCCCCGAGCTGGGCATGATCTCCACAAGGAAAAGGGGAAAGCAGGCTCTCACATAGCCAAAGATACACCAGAATCAGCCAAGCCAATCAGCAATTGGGTTTCTCAGGCTGTTAAGAGATGGGTAGAGGTGAATTACTAAGCTAGTGGCTCACCCATTGAGATATGGATACTTCATTGGGCTCATCAAGCCAAATCTATCCTCTTCCACTCCAAAATCTCCTACTCACAGGTTCAAACCAAAGATGGGATTTCTACCAGCTCAGAAAAACGTGGGGAAGCCCAAAACGAAATTTGGTAAAAGGGAAAACAACCCCAGGAGCATAATCGTTTTGAGAAAAACGTCCATGGGCAATTCATGGGCAGAAACGACCTCTATAACCCCAGAAAATCGTGGTTCTCTTCTCCCAGCCACTGTGCTAACCAAAAACGAGTTTGCAGGCATGGAAAAACGCAGGGAATGGTAAAAAAACGTGAAGGATAAAACCCCAACAAGCTCAAACTGCGTGAGAGGATGAATGCCATGGTGAAGAATGGCTTTGGGCACAATTTCGTGGGGGTTTTCTTGCCCAACAAACCAAAACTCGATTTCCCAGGTTGTTGTCTTGCCCATACACGAAAATTGACAGCCATACCTCTCCCATCCCAAGGCATTAATTGTCTCAACCAATTCTTGGAAGAATTAAATGATTGGGTGCATGAGACCAAATGGGTAGTTGAGAGTTCATGGGTTTCCTCAATGAGATGGCTTAACACCATGGCTCAAGGGTTTGGTTATTTTCCCTCCCTATTCCTTGTAAAGATCATGCCCCCATCTCTTCGTTGCATTGCATAGCTGGTTGTGGGATTTTCATTAAAATTGCATATTTACATGATGTCCGAATTTTCATTGTGCACGGCTAGCACAAGAACCATATACATCTACTCTAATTGCCGATACATAGAACGATAAATCAATGGCGGGGCCTTGGCCTTGAGCTCCTCACCATGACTAAATAACAATATTTACATTATTTACAATATTAATGCAATAGGGTCAAGATGGGTACATTACACTGGCTGGCATTGGCAATACTCTTGAAACTTTTGTTCAAGCTTCAGACGCCACTCTCGCTGCCCACTATACTTCCTACGCCAGAATCTGCATCTTCATGGATATCTCTGCAGCCCTCCCTGAAGCAATCTGTCTTTCTTTCCAAGATACTGAATGGATCCAATTACTTGATTATGAGCACATCCCCTTCAGATGCAGGAAATATCATGAACATGGCCATCTTTTCCGGGAATTCCCACTGAATTCCAAAACTAACCCTCCCTCTGCCAATCCTCGAACAGATGATGAAGGTTTCACCAAGCCTACCAACCGTCGCAGAACTGGGAAGAAACCCTCTGCTCCCAATTCCTCCATCAACCCTGATTTCCACAACAACTTTGCGCACTTTCTCAGCAAACCCCTGATATCCCGATCTCCTCTGATCCCACGCCCACTGAGCCTGCCCCCGCCCCCTTGGATAATACTGTCACTAATATCCCACAGCCTTCAACCCTCTCCCCCTATGTTGATCTTCCCACGAAATTAGATGACATGGACACTGGAGAGCTCGATCTCGAAGCCATTCAAGAATCCTGGGCAACAAATGACTTCCGCAGCATTCCTCAGAGCCAGATAGATCTTTTCCAAGAAGCTTACCAATCCCTTGCCCTGCAACGGAATTTTCCTCCTTTAATGGATAGCGCAGCTTGCCCTTCTGATCAAAATCTCTTAGGCATTACTAAAGTCTCTAAGCGCAAGGAAATTCCTAAAGGGCCAAATATACTCACAAAAAAAGGCAAAAATCCCAACAAGCATCTTCTTCATGAGCTAGGAGAGCACCTGATCGACTCTGGAACAAGTTCCAAGATCACCGCCATCTTTTGACCATTGCATTAATGCAACTCAAATTCATCAACTGGAACATTAGGGGAATCGGTAGGGATTCCAAACGTAGATTACTTAAGAATAAAATTCTCAAGGAAAAACCCACTCTCATTATGTTACAAGAAACCAAAACCACTGAGCATAAAATTCGCTCCTTCATCAAGATTTGTTGGAAAAACGCCGATGTAGTAGCCATCGATGCTAAAGGTGCCTCTGGAGGTATCGCCATTGCCTAGGACCCAAATATCCTCAGCTTGGATGGATTCTTCTCCAGCCATCATACTCTTTCTGGGTGGTTCCACATTCTAAGCACCACTCACAAAGGCATGATCACCAATGTTTATGGACCGCAAGCTATGGATCAGAAACTTCAATTCCTCAACTATCTCTCCTGGCTCAGCAATCAGGTCCATAATAACCATTGGATACTTGGAGGAGATTTCAATATCATCACTTCCCTCTCAGAGAAGAGAGGTGGAATTCGCAGATTAGACAGGGACAATTTCACCTTTCAAACCTTCATCAAGGATCACTCTCTGTTTGATCTCAAAACTACTAATGGTACTTTCACCTGGAACAACAGGCGAGGGGGCAATGCTCAAGTGGCTTCTCGTCTTGACCATTTTCTCGTCTCCAATTCCTTACTCATGAATCAACTCAATCTCTCCAGCTCCATCCTTCCTTACGCCGGTTCGAACCACTGGCCTGTTTGTCTGCATCTCGACTGGGATTCTCCCGACTCTCGAAGACCCTTCAGATTCAAGAAATTTTGGATCTCGCATCCCAACCTCAAAGGAAAAATCAAAGAATGGTGGAGCTCCTATCATGGAAGGGACGGAACCCTTATGTACTGCTTTCAGCAAAAACTCAAATTCATCAAGCAACAGCTCAAACACTGGAATAAAACTGAATTTGGTAATATCCATGAGGAGAAGCGTAATCTAGAGCAGGATCTGGAGCACATCCAAACCCAAGCTATCCATCAGGGATACACGGAAAACATCAAGCAGCATGAGCAACACCTTCTTAGCTAGCTGGATATTAGAAATCAACAGGAGGAGACGTTGTGGAGACAAAAAACCAGAATCCATTGGCTCAAGGAGGGGGAAAGAAACTCCAAATTCTTCCACAATGCCATGATCCAACGCAGGCGGAACAACAGAATTAACAAGCTGAAGACCAACACTGGGGAGACTATCCTTAACAAGGAAGCCATCAAGCAGGAGCTCATTCTCTTCTATAAGAATCTTCTTAATGACAATACTCCTGATTGGACGCATGCCTCTCAGCATATTCTTCAAAACATCCCCCATCTTATTACTGAGGAACAGAACAACAATCTCATGAGTCCCATTTCGCTTGGAGAAGTCGAAGCTGTTGTCATGGAGATGAAGCCTGGAAAAGATCCTGGGCCTAATGGCTTCACCATTGACTTCTTCCAAACCTTCTGGGATATTGTCAAGAATGAGGTTTGGCAGGTGGTTGAAGACTCCCGTTCCTCTGGCTCTATTCTCCCACCTTTCAATTCCACCTTTCTCACACTCATTCCCAAAACCTGTAAACCGGCTGATCCAGCCAACTTTCGCCTTATCGCCCTCTGCAATGTTATCTACAAAATTGTCACTAAAGTAATTGCCAATCACCTCAAACCTTTGCTTCCCCTCCTCATCTCCCCGGAGCAATCTGGCTATGTCGAAGGTCGCCAAATTTTGGATGGCATTATTACTGCTCATGAAATCATTCACACTCTTAAGCATTCCTCCCTTCCTGGAATGCTCATTAAGCTGGACCTCTCCGAGGCCTTTGATAAGACTAATTGGAACTTCCTCAAAGACACCCTCTTAGCCTTTGGCTTCTCCCTCTCATGGGTCAACTAGATCATCTCCCTTGTCTCCTCTGCCTTCTTCTCCATTCTAATTAATGGCTCTCCTTCCCCCACTTTCTCACCCTCAAGAGGCATCAGACAGGGGGACCCTCTTTCCCCCTACTTATTCATCATTCTTGCAGAAATTCTGGGAAGAAGTATCAAAGCAGCGGTCAGCCACAATCAGCTACAAGGCATCAAAATCAATCCTCATAGCTCGGCTCATTCGCATCTGCAATTCATTGACGACACCATGCTAATCGGGAAATCCACTGTTACGGAAGCCAAAGCTTTCAGGAATATTCTTCATATCTTCAGCACCACTTCAGGTATGACCATCAACAATCTGAAATCTCAAATGTTATTTTTTAATACCCATTTGCAGATTCAGAACCGCATTATCCGTCTTCTTGGGTTTCCGAAAGGCTCTCTCCACTCTAAATTTCTTGGAGCCCCCTTGATTGCCTCTGTCACGTCCCCCATTTTGACCCTTGTAATGTTCTGGGCTATAATATAAATAGTGTATGCATATTATGTATGATCCCTAGCATGGAGCTCAAGGCCAAGACCCCGCTAGTGAACGCTCGATCTAGAAGAGGCAAGTATTTGAAATTGTGCTACCCGTGTGCTAGTGAACCATGGGAATTGTAAATATGCATTTTAATATAAAATCCCACAACTAGCTATGCAATGCAACAAGAGATGGGGGCATGATGTTACAAGGAAATTGGGAGGGAAATATTCAAACCCTTGGAGCCAATCAAGCCAAGCCAAGTGTCAATGGGAGAACCAATCAAACCCTCAACTACCCATGTTGACTTTTGTACCCAATCATTGATTTTTCCCAAGAGTTGGTTGAGGTAGTTAATGCCTTGGGGAATGGGAGGTGCCTTGGGGAATGGGAGGTATGGCTGTCCAAATTCGGGTATGGGAAAGCCACCCTGCATGGAAATTCGTGTTTGGCTTCTTGGACAAGAAAAGAGCCATGAATTGCTCCCCAAGCCATTACCCATCAACCCAACTTTGCCCTCTCACGAGTTTGGAGCTACCTAAGCGTTTTCCTCACTGGTTTTCCTATGTTTACCTTTGTTTCCTAGCTGGGAAGGGAATTTTTGTTGTGGCTAACAGTGGGGAAGAGAGGGGAAACGATTTGGGGTTTAATTGAGGCCGTTTTGGCCCATTGAATGCTCAAACATCTGTGGGAGAAATCGGTTTTCTTCCCTGGGGTTGATTTCCTCTTCCCACAATCTGTTTTTGGTGTGCCTACATTTTGGGAAAACCCCTGTCCATCTAGTTCCTAAGTTCCACTACTGAAAGTGTGTTCCAGAGCCCATATCTGAGTTTGGTGTGCAAGAGAATGTTGGGGTTGAGTTGGTTACCCATTGCTTTGGCTGAGCTGAGCTTGAGAGTTCCCTTTTCCTTATAGATATCATGCCCAGCTCGGGGGTGGTCTCTGAGTGCTGAAAGAATACAAGATGGGCAGAGACCTATAGTTGGGAGGAACGTTGCAGCGACATAGCTAGTTGCTTGGGACAACATTACATCAAGATGAGTATTTATGGTGTTTACTTCTGCAAATGTATTAATTTGTTGGTTGTGTTAAATTGAATGGCATCATGTAATGTGTTTGGATGAGGTTTTCATTCCACTGTGCATGTTTAATTGATTTACATCTGCACACATCTCTTTCATGCCTGTGAATCTAATGAGTTGGCTGAGTTTTATGAAAATTCCCATAGAATGGCATGAAGTTCCCTTCTTTGCATTGGGTCCAAGGGTGGGGACGTTACAAAATGGTATCAGAGCTGCTGGTTGTAGCATTGGACCTTCATGGGCTACCTATCACAGCTTGCAAAGGTAAGTATGCTTCCTACCTAGCACAGACCATTAAGAAAAGTTTCAAAATTTCAAAAAATTTCTAAGTGTTTTTCCTAACTGATCCGGCGAGGCTCGTGGAGTTGAACCGATGTGTTTCGGCGAATCTCGCTGAGTTGCGCCGAAGTTGCTAGCAAAACTTGGCCAGTTTCTCCGCAAACGAAACGGAGGAAAAGTTAAGAGTTTTGCTCCACAACGACGGCAAAAATCAACAAGTTCATTCGCAATGGCGGAAAAAGTTGGTGAGTTTCCGCCGCAGTGTCGGAAGGAATTGGCCAGTTCCGCCGCAATGGCGGAAGGAAAAGCTGAGTTTTCGACCGGAAGAACTCAGCGAGTTGGTCCGCAACGACGGAAGGACTCGATGAGTTGGTCCGAAAATTTTCAAAATTTTTCTAAGCATTACGGCGGAAAGAACTCGTGAGTTTTTGCCGAAACGGCGGAAGAGATGGGAGAATTGCTCTGCAACGGCAGAAGAGATGGGCAAGTTCATTCGAAATGACGGAAGAGATGGGCAAGTTCGTCCGCAACGACAGAAGAGATGGGCGAGTTGCTCCGCAGCGGCGGAAGAGATGGGCAAGTTCGTCCGCAACGACAGAAGAGATGGGCGAGTTGCTCCGCAGCGGCGGAAGAGATGGGCAAGTTCGTCCGCAACAGTGGAAGAGATGGGCAAGTTGCTCCACAACAACGGAAGAGATGGGCAAGTTCATCCGCAACGACGGAAGAGATGGGCGAGTTGCTCCGCAATGGCAGAAGGAAAAGCTGAGTTTTCGACCGAAAGAACTCAGCAAGTTTGTCCGCAAAGGGACGGAAGAGAATGACGAAGTCCGCCGAAACAGAGAAAATACAGCAGTTTTTCAGTGAAATTTTCAGGTGCCCGAAAGAGAAAAATCTCTTTGAACTCATGCACCAAATTGCGCGAAATTGAAGAATTTACAAGCCACAAGGGGGCAAACCCCCTTGACCCCCGTCGTTCCCCAGAGACAGTCGTTGAAAGTGTGAAATGCATTCTCTATCTTTGGGATGAGAAGCAGGAATTGCATGGAAGGTTTGTGGAAACCTTATTAAAAGTAATTGGCTATGATATGCATCGCGGAAGAGCAATGGGAGCAGCAAGGCAATGTCAATAAGAGGGAATTTCCTCACCTAAAACTATTTCTATTTATAGCATAAGAATTGCATATTTGGAAAATAGCAAGAATGAATGTTATACACGTATGTATGTATTGAATTGCTAATTCATGAGAAGATCATAGCTAATGATTGCATGTATGCTTGGTAGGGAAGCCAAGAAAAGGGATCAGCTATGATATGGAGGAGGAACTCCATGTCATGATGGGAAATTGGAAATTGACAAGGGAGAATTCCTTAACTCCTCTCTTGTTACTGTATTTATATTTCCCGAGTTTCATAAGTTGAAAATTATGGCATAGGCATGATTAAAGAGTCATTGCATAATGTATGTGAATTGCTTATGCATGAGCATGAAGTTGCATATGGGTAAAGTTAGTGAAGTTACGTATGCAATAGCCCATTAAAGGTATTACCTATGGTTGACAACAATTAATGTTTTGATCAAATCATAGAAGCATGATTGAAAATGCAAGAGATTGGATAAATGAGATAAATATGCACTAGATGGCATATGAATAAACATTGCACAGTGCATGTGAACATGTTTGTGCATGGATATGATATTGCATATTGATAAAATAGTGAGGTTTTACATATGCAATGAACCACTTAAGATAATTATTGTGGTTGCTAATAAATAGATATGTTCGCATTGGTTGTAGGACCAAAGAAAACCGAAGCATGGCTAAAGATGTGGATGATGATTGTTGCATATGACCAACAACCTTATGAAGAAAGGATGGTGCAACAAATCTATGATCATGAGGTTGGAAAAAGGACTGTGTAGCCTTGGTAAGAGGCCAACTGATCAGGTAACATCAAGTGATGTTAATGACAGCCATGAAGGTAATGGATATTTGTGCTTAAGTGCATGGATGTTGAAAGAGGATTTGGTAAGATCCATTCAACTATGTTTAAACTATGTTGATTTGGTTTGCATGTGGTATTGAGTGCTTGAATGTGAATGTTAACCTACCGAGTATGGTCAGGTGTAGGTAAATAAAGGCAAAGAGCCTTACACACTATAGTTTCTTAGAAACCTCAATGCATTCGTATGAAATTATATCATGCCATTTGTGTATGTTGGTTGTGAGTTTAACAACCAAAGCAAGTGATGACTTATGGTCCTGTTGTAGTGTATGCCATATGAAATAGGCATGGTTAGGCCATAATATGTTTGAATGCATAGTATTCATGAATTAATGCAAGGTTTCATTGAGGGGATGTGCATATGTAGGTATGGGTGCACATGTTGAGATACATTATGTGAATGCATGGTTGTGGTGTATGTTTCATTACACTTAGATGGTAGACGAAATGGTGAACCATTGTTAATACTAAGAGAATTTCATGAGCTGCTATGAATGCAGGAGAAAGATTGCATGAAGAAGGTAGACATGATGATGGGCTACCAGAGTGCTCTGTGGAAGGACAGAGATTGCATGGAATGTGAAGTAATGAGTACTTACAATTTATTTAAATTGCACGGATAGTGTACCCATGTCTTGCAATTTTATTTATGATAACGATGCATATATAGATATATACATATATTTCATTGCATTCAAATGTTGATAGCTGAAGGTGTGTGAATTATTGAGGGTTATAATTCTGAGATCACTTCAGTGACTGTTGTAGCAATGAAAGGACTATATGCATAGATACTCACAACATGTTTGGCTAATTGAAGTTTCAGATTTCAAGTAGATTGTTTTGGGCATCGAAAATGTGGGTAAGTCCATGACGAAGATTGGAATCTACCATGAGCAAGATCCAAACGATATGAGAACAGACTCATGGCTAAGCAAATCAATTTATGTAGAGAACAGAATTGCAAATTCATACTTGAGTTTAATTATTAATGCCATTGAATGATTATTGTTAAATGCTGCTGACTGTTTGGCTATTTGATAAATGTGCCAGGAAGACACATTGCAAGGAGACCATGTGTGATGACCTGCAGAAGCCAAATTCCATGGGAAGGACCCCATGCTTTGGAAATGGGTTTCGGGTGAAACACCATTTCATATTTTAAGAATGACATCTCAGTTGAGCTGTATGCTGGAAAACATGAGAATGAAATGGTAAAACTATGCTAAGAAGGCATGTATGGATTATGGAACGTGGAAATATTGGGGTGGAAAACCGAAGAACTGTTGACTCAAAGAAGGGAGCCCCCATTCTTCACAAATGAAGAAAAGATACATTTGCAAAATGAATGAGTATTCTATGACCCTAGATAAGAACATGCATGTCTAAATTATTAGGATTAATATGCAAAACATGCTCTATTTTATTTATACCGTTTCAGACTGTTTGAGTATGATTAGGGCCTACAAGGCTCACATTGGAAAGGGGGTGCATACCTTTTCTGGTGGCGGGTCATGATAGGGTTGTCAATATTGACTACACCCTAAGGGAATGGACGCATTCCTGGTGTTTCAATACTTGACAGTGAATGTTATGGAATGTGGTTGCGATTTTGAGAAGCAATAATGATAAGCCTACTTATCCTTCTTGTGTTGTCAGCCTACACAGGTGCACATTGGTACTACACATTAAGAGGCAAAGTGAAGAAGGGTACGCAAAAGGACTGTATAAGAATTGGCAACCTTTCTATGCTCACACTAAATAATACTGGAAGGGATGGACAAGCTCGGGGAGCTGTGTAGTGAAAAGGGGTATCATCCTTATGTGAGTGGGGCCATGTTAACCTGCAATCCAGAAAGTCACCTATAAAGTTCCTAAAAGGAACCACCTATTTGCACAATAGAAGGAGTGGCGTCCTTGTATGAATGAAGAGTTGATGTGTGTGTGAAGGGTTATGGTGCAAGAAGGTGTGGTGACATTGGTGAAGGCATAAAATATCTATTGGGTCAGCAGTAGGAGGGCAGGTGCCAAGACTGACTAAAAACCCTGAGATGCCTATTGGGTCAGCAGTAGGAGGGCGGGCGCCAAGACTGACTGAAAACCCTGAGATGCCTATTGGGTCAGCAGTAGGAGGGCAGGCGCCAAGACTGACTGAAAACCCTGAGATGCCTATTGGGTTAGCAGTAGGAGGGCGAGCGCCAAGACTGACTGAAAACCCTGAGATGCCTATGGCTCCATAGTAGAGCCTTGACCTATAATAGTCAGGTGGCGTAGTTTCCTTCCATTGGTCGATGACCCAGACGAATGTGTTGGCTCGACACTGGAGAGGGCCAACCAGGTATGGGACTAGTTGGGCACCACCAAATGCTTGGTAAATCCAGCCGATGGGGAGGTGTACTGGTTAAGCATTAACTACATCAAAGTCCATAGGCGATTCCAAGGCTTGCAAAGCGAAGCAGGACCCTGTGGACCAGAAGGGAAACGCACAATACAGATAAGTATTCGTTTTCATTTATGTCTTGTTTGGAATAATGAAGATTTCATGTATAAGTCTTCTAACAGCTAAGCTAATACACTATTGTTTCTTTGTTAGAAACCTTGGTCATTGCAGGAAGGCAAGACCCTGAAGACTATAAATTTCTAGTAAATCCAGAGAGTAAATGAGTGGACGATATAAATTGCTGGTAAATCCAGAGAGTAAATGAGTGGGTGATATAAATTGCTGGTAAATCCAGAGAGTAAATGAGTGGGCGATATAAACTATTGAGAAATCCAAGGAGTAGCTGGTTGAACGCTATAAAGTTCTTGATAAGTCCAGAGAGTGACTAGTTGGGCATTAACTACTTGATATGGTAAAGCAACGTGTACGCTGGCCCAACACCCCTTAAACAATTGATAAAACCAGTCGGAGCACTGGCCTAGCATATTGCTAAAGGAAATGATTGATGAACCCAGTCGACGTACTGGCCTGGCATTGCCTATTCGAATGATTGTGGAGTAGCCTACGTGCTGGCCCAACATTCATAATTGTGTCCACAGGAAATCCAAGGCTTGCAAAGCAAAGAAGGATCTCGTGGAATAAAGTGAAGACATCCAATACAGATAAGTATTTGGTTACCTTGCCGCTTCTTGCTTATGAATATACGTGTGTATATGATTTGATTATGATTTCCTAAACTTTTGTTTAGAGATAAACCCTATGAAAATGAACTAAACATGTGAATTGATTCAATGTTTGAGTGTAGGTATTACTGGAAGCAAGGATTATGAAGGCATCCTAGAGATGCATGTGGACATGTGACCATCCTAAAGAGCTCAGTATGAGCAGTAATGAAAGATGGTGCTAGTGGACACGAGTGGATCCTAGCAGCCAAAGGTTCTGTAGGCAACTATGGAGAATGGTTCCTAGTTGAAAATCCTTAGACAGACCTTAGACACTAAGTGTCATAGCCAAGAAAGGAAAGTCAAAGCATTCACATTGAAGTGAAAGAGACTAAGGAGCATGAAACCACAGCAATGGTGGAGCTCCATAATAGAACAAGACTAAGAGGGAGAAAATCCTACTCTTCTCTTTCCTTTCGATTGATGCATTTATAAAACAAAATATTGTTGAGTGCATGTCATGGCTGAAAATAGATTGTGTTTAATTGCTTGAGATGAATTGTGAATGCTAAAATAGTAAAGTTCCTGTGAAATGATGAACATGAATGAGTTCATGTGTATGTTGGGAAAGCATGAAAAGTGTGGAAGTCCCATGAATAAAGCATGGACATTCCATGTCAATTGGGAAAATAATTAACTAATTTTAATGTTTATGTTATGCTTGTCCTAACAAAGGATTTCCATGATGAATTTCACAGGTAAGAAGGTGAAACAATTGGTTGCAGTCGGCACAAGAAAGTGTTGCTAGTAAGCAAAGTGTGGTCAGTTGTTTCCATTGACCATGGCAGCAGACCGAGGGCTATTAGAGTTGGTTGAAAGTCTTCTTCAAACAATTGCCAGGACCCAAGAAAATCTTGGAGAGATGCTCAAGCTACAGAGGCAACAGAATGAGATGAACCACAAGGTTTTGCAGGACTTTACTCGTCTGCAAAAAGAGGTAAAAAGCATTCTAGGAGCAATCAGTAAGGGAAAGGAAAGTGGATCCATGAAGAAGCATTCATCCAATCGTTCTATTAAGAAACGTTCCAGGTGGGAAGACTCAAAGGAATTTGAGCAGGAAAGGGTAAAGCAACCAATGAAATGTTGGGGATGTGGAGGAAATCACTGCCTCTGTGATTTCCCAACAATGGAACATCAAGAGAGTAGCCGCCATAAAGTTTCCAGACTTGTAGATCAGCGGGAAGGTAAAGAAAGGGAAGGGATTGTTTTGGAACAATGCCCTCATGCAGAGATAGAAGGTCCCAGCCAGCAGGAGCCATTTGTGAAGACCAAAGGACTTGGTCCTGAAAACCCAAGTAAAGGGTGAAATGCAGGACAGACCTGCCATATTTTGTGAATTTTGGACATGTATATAGCGTGTATGTATTCCTAGGTATTGGAACACCGAGGACGGTGTTATTCCAAGGGGAGGGGAATGTCATGTCCCCCATTTTGACCCTTGTAATATGTTGGACTATAATGTAAATAATGTATGCATATTATGTATGATCCCTAGCATGGAGCTCAAGGCCAAGGCCCCGCTAGTGAACGCTCGATCTAGAAGAGGCAAGTATTTGAAATTATGCTACCCATGTGCTAGTGAACCATGGGAATTGTAAATATGCATTTTAATATAAAATCCCACAACTAGATATGCAATGCAACAAGAGATGGGGGCATGATGTTACAAGGAAATTGGGAGGAAAATATTCAAACCCTTGGAGCCAATCAAGCCAAGCCAAGTGTCAATGAGAGAACCAATCAAACCCTCAACTACCCATGTTGACTTTTGTACCCAATCATTGATTTTTCCCAAGAGTTGGTTGAGGTAGTTAATGCCTTGGGGAATGGGAGGTATGGCTATCCAAATTCGGGTATGGGCAAGCCACCCTGCATGGAAATTCGTGTTTGGATTCTTGGACAAGAAAAGAGCCATGAATTTCTCCCCAAGCCATTACCCATCAACCCAACTTTGCCCTCTCACGAGTTTGGAGCTACCTGGGCGTTTTCCTCACTGGTTTTCCTGTGTTTACCTTCGTTTCCTAGCGGGGAAGGGCGTTTTTGTTGTGGCTAACAGTGGGGAAGAGAGGGGAAATGATTTGGGGTTTAATTGAGGCCGTTTTGGCCCACTGAATGCTCATACATCTGTGGGAGAAATCGGTTTTCTTCACTGGGGTTGATTTCCTCTTCCCACAATCCGTTTTTGGTGTGCCTACGTTTTGGGAAAACCCCTGTCCATCTAGTTCCTAAGTTCCACTACTGAAAGTGTGTTCCAGAGCCCATATCTGAGTTTGGTGTGCAAGAGAATGCTAGGGTTGAGTTGGTTACCCATTGCTTTGGCTGAGCTGAGCTTGAGAGTTCCCTTTTCCTTGTAGATATCATGCCGACCTTGGGGGTGGTCTCTGAGTGCTAAAAGAATACAGTCTAGGCAGAGACCTATGGTTGGGAGGAACGTTGCAGCGACATAGCTAGTTGCTTGGGACAACATTACATCAAGATGAGTATTTATGGTGTTTACTTCTGCAAATGTGTTAATTTGTTGGTTGTGTTAAATTGAATGGCATCATGTAATGTGTGTGGATGAGGTTTTCATTCCGTTGTGCATGTTTAATTGATTTACATCTGCACACATCTCTTTTATGCCTATGAATCTAATGAGTTGGCTGAGTTTTATGAAAATCCCCATAGAATGGCATGAGGCTCCCTTCCTTACATTGGGTCCAAGGGTGGGGACGTTATAGCCTCGGCCATCAACCACTCCTCCTGGAAAGACTTGCTCACCACCCTTGAGCTCAAGCTCTCCTCTTGGACCTTCAAAGCCCTTAACTTTCCCAACCGCCTCATCCTGCTCAAGCTTGTCTTATAGTCCATGCCCCTTTACCTTTTTTTTCTGTTATGGAAGCCCCTAAATTCATTCTTAAGTCCATTCGCAACCTTCAGAGAAATTTCCTTTGGGGCAGCACCACGAATCATCGTAAATGGGCCCTTGTGGCTTGGGACAAGCTCTGCACTTCCAAATCAGATGGGGGGTTGGGCCTACGTGACCCCTGCACTCTCAATGAGGTTCTCTGTGCCAAGCTTCTCTAGAGATGTTGCACAGAAAGTCACACTCCTTGGACGCACATTTGGCTTCAAAAGTATACTGCCAATTTAAATCACCGTGAGCTCATAAAGCAGGACTCCCTTCCGACTGGGTCAATTATTTGGAACTCTGCCTGGGCCTAAAGAGAACTCATCCGTAAACACAGCTTTTGGGAAATTAGAAAGGGTAACAGAGCTCTCTTTTGGGAAGACGCCTGGAATCACTCCCCTGGCCAACCTCCCTAGCACTAGAGAGATTTAGCTCCACGCTCAGCTCCTAGGAAAGCACCTGGTGGATCATTATTGGGAACCGTCGGCCACCACCGATACCTGGAGATCTTGGACTATTCAGAATAATGGGAATGTTATTTTCAACACTAATGAAGCGAAGGAATTCTAAACTACTCTCAACTCCAGAAAAATCCTCGTCTCCAATCTCCCGAACAAGCTCAAATGGGGTTATCAACAGAATGGCTTCTTCACGATCAAGGAGGCGTACCAACTCACTCACGCTCCTCCTTCGCCCAAAGAAGGAATTTGGAATAAAATCTGGGACACGCACCTCTGGCCGAAAGTTAAGACCTTTTTTTGGCTTGTAGCAAGAGGAAAAATTCTCACCTAGGATCAACTAATCAAAAAAGGTTTTGTTGGACCTTCAGTCTGTGTTCTTTGCAATCAGCAAGAGGAAAACCAGGAACATCTCCTCAACTCTTGCATCTTTGCCTCGACGATCTGGGATTGGGGAGCCACCATCTTTCGCCACTCGGATCGCAACAAGCTCGACATTACAGACACTATTCGGAACTAGACTTCTGAACCCTTTGTCAATCATATTCTCAACCGCACCTGGCTCCTCTTCCCTGGGTTTGTCCTCTGGAATCTTTGGAAAGAACGGAACAGAAGGATTTTTCTTAACCGCTCCCTCCCTGAGTCGAGCCTCTCTCAACTTATACACTCAAATCTGCAGGAAATGGTGAGAATGATAGCTTGGGCTGCTTCAGATCTCATCTGTCAACCCGGGGAACGACTTATCTTGTCTGATTGGAACTTTATGCTGGACCCTCTGCTTTCTTCACCCCCCACCCTTCCACCTTCCTCTCGTATCCCCTCGTCTTGGTTCTTGCCGCTCCATTCCCCCCTCAAGCTTAATTTTGATGGAGCCTCCAAAGGAAATCCCGGTCCCGCTGGCATAGGGGGGGCTTTCAGAGACACCAATGGGAAGATCATTCACATTTTCTCTGAAAGCATAGGCAACAATACCAACAATGTGGCCGAGCTCGTTGCACTCTTAACCGGGCTTCATATTGATCGTCGTGAAGGTTGGTCTGCTATCACCATTGAAGGAGACTCTCAAATCATCATCAACACTGCTCTCAGACTTCACTGTGGCACGACCTTAGCCAAGCTCTCAAAGCACTGGTGTTTAGATTGGCTCAATGAGCAGCTATAGGTTATAATAAATTACTTCCAAGTTTTCAACACAAGCCATGTCCACCGCACGGCCAGCTTGCTGACCACCTAGCCAATAATGGTGTTGAAACCTCTAAGAAAAAAATTGATTCCTCTTGGCCTCATTTCAGAGAGCAGCCCTTCAGGAATCAGGTCACTGAAATTTCCTGTCAGGACCTCCCCCCCCACAGTGGGTGCATTACACGTCTCATAGCATGGCCACGAGCCTACCATTCACATGCTCAGCCGATACCTACCCTACGCTCACCTCCTCTGCAATGAGGTCCTGCCAGCTGCCTCCACACGAGGTTGTTCATGTCCTTCCCTCCACGTCCACTGCTCATTATGACTCTTGATTTCTACCCCTTCGCCCATTCAGTACATTGCTTGGCTTCTGGTCTGAGAGATAATGACTCTTGTGTGTGGCACGTCCAGTCTCTGATGCAGTCTACATTTCATCTCTTATTCCGAGTTATCGTGATGATGCCTCTTGCATCTGATAATCAATGGCCCTGTCCTTTAGCCATCACTAGGAAAACTCACATTTCTCGTAATCATGCAGCGCCTTCTAAAATCCTCGGCCATCGTCTCCACAGGTCAGTCGATGCCAGGCTTATAGCCCTCCTCAGGAAAGGTTCAACTCTCAACTCGGTTCTACTCGTTTCTCCTGGCTACCTCTGTCTCTGCTCTGATTCCCGTGACTCTCCGGTATCTAGCTCTTGTCGATTCCACCGAATGCTCTATGTTTTCTACCTGCTAGTTTGCATTGTCATGGCCTCCCCTAAGCTCGTCAGGACCCGACAAGATGCCCAGAAATTCAATGCTCAACACCCTTGCAGCTCCTCTTCCTCTCCCCCAATTCGTCTGATGAGAGGTGTAGTGGAGAAAGCCCGCACATACCACTCTGCGATTCCTACCCAGGCGAAAGCGGAGATACAGGACGCCGAGGAGGATGCCTTGGTTTCCCGCAATTGTGTTACAGATGATGAGATTCGGGCGGAGTTTGCGGAGCTTGTTCCTGACCCTGGAAACACCAGAGGGAGAGCAACCCTCTATCAGAAAACCTTGGATATGATTTGGTCTCATAAGTTGGTTTTAGGGAAATCCTTGACCGATCGCAATGAAGCACAGGCAGAAATCTTAATGCAATTGGATGAGTTAATGGACATGCAAAAATAGAGTCTTTTCAACCAGCAGCAGCTGGCTCGACGTTTGGGGATCACTCTTGCTAAAGACCCTTCGACTCAGCCGGTCCAGCCTGAGTATCATAGCTCCTAGTTTTGATCGACTTCTGGTCTTCGCAGGTTTTTATTCTGTTATGTCTTTGTTTTGGCTCTCAGGCAGCTATGTAAGTTTTGGTTCTGTCCTCAGACTTATGGTTCTCTAGATAACAGTAATTCTCTTATGCTACCTTTCCATACTTTTAATGGGCTTGTTTTCTCCTTGAAGAGAGGGCCCGATAACAGTTTGAACTTGCATCTTTTGCTGCTTACTACTCTGTACATTTGGTTTATGCTAATATAAGGATCTTCTACTAGTTTACAAAAAAAAAATTATAGTTACAATATAATATTGGGTGTAGACGATGAGTTGTCATTGACCATCATTAGCAAGCAAGCATAAGGTAGTCTCCACAACAATCTGACTACCATTTATTATCCAAAAGCTCCTCTCATGAACATCACATGAAAGCAAGTATGACTACATACGTAAATAAATCTTTTATGACACATTAAAAGGGTATAGAGAATCCAAGAAGCCAACAGATGGTTGTACAGTTGTATAGCATACCAATGACCTAAATCTATCGAGTGTAAATATGCTCATCTATAACACATGTTTGGTTGAAAGGCCATGAAATGAGTAAAGCACTCATAGGTAGGAGTAGGACCTTCATCTCTTAAAGTTTCAAACATATACATGTGTGGTTATTGCGCCAATAATATGTAATATGGATGGAGTTTGCATTTACAAAGACTAATTGATCAATGTATGCTTACGACAAACTCTCCATTTGTACTAAAGCATGTCAACATTCACTACATTCAACTTTTCTTGCAGAATATCCATATAGTTACTATTGTCATGTACCTAGGTTTTCTTTTCAAAATATTTTTTGCTATTTCGCACGTCATTTTGTCACTTGGAGAATACATCAAAGAAGATGAGGCTTGAATTAATTTCTTTTCAACAAAAGTTTAAACTTATCTATTATGTTTATGTCTATGTCATTCATTTATTTATGAGATTAATTGGTGTAGGTCATGCTCCTGGGAAACAACCACAATTATACACAATTGCTTTCAACCATCTCACATAAGGCTTGTAATGTCTCTGAAATCATAGAAGAAATCCTTAAAAAAAATTAAGAGAAAAAGGCGTTATGGGTAGCCAATTAAAAAAAAACATAATTACAAACAAGTTGGTGTGAAGGTAGAAGGAAGCCTGCTGCATATATGAAAGAAAGAGGGTGCATCAGCAGCCCGCGATGATGAATTCATCAAGCTAAAGAGAAGCATAAAAGACTTGGCCGGGTGATTCTCAATCCAAGGAACCATGAAGGAGCCATGAGCTGTGGAGAGAGATCGAGTGGTGAAAGATTATTGAGATTACATATCTGTATGAAAGAGAGATTGTCTGATGCAAAAGGAAGCAACCATGAAATTGCTTCACATGAAGGTAGGTGCGTGACAAGTTTAGTGAAGAATAATAATTTCGTTCAATGAGAAATCAATCCACATGAAGCCATAAAAACTCGATGTGGATACATAGAAAAAATCTCAACGTGGAAGCCAATGGTACTCAAAATAACAACTAATATTTTTTAAAATAGATCACATGATAAAGGGGAATGATTTAATTCTCTACCTCTTTTCAAAAGGAAGTCTTTTAAAAATGAAGAAATATTTTTATTTAAGTTAAGTGTACATGATATATAAAAGAGGATTTGAAAATAAATGGATGGATCTATTATTGAATGTCTAGGTTGGATTGTGTGTAGATCTAATATTGTATCTATGTGTTGGGGTTGCTTATGGCTAGTTTAATCTTATATGGTTTAGAACTCAATATATTGAGTTTTCTTTGGAGCATAAGCATGTGATGCATGATCTACTATGATTTTATAATTTAATGTTAATGGATGGAGACGGCTTGTTGCTTTGTGAGAAGGGGGATGAAGCTCATGTTTGCAAAGAGAAGTAGTAAATGCATTAAGGAAATAGGCATGTGGTAAACTGAACAAGCACATGGAAGTAGAGGAAGAAGAAGAAGTGATCGATACGTTGTAATCTAGGCAATTATATGAGAGTTGGGTTTAACCACAATGTAAATGGGCATATGGTTGTAAGACTTGGTTAGGCATGTGTATGCCTCGTGGGTGATTCACCTATGTAGATTTGGTTAGACAAAAGAAAGGGACGTGTTGTATTACGATTCTTGGTAAAAAATTTGAGGGGATTTGGCATAATTGTAACATCATTGATAGGACCAACACTATAGTTTCATACATGCATAAAATATTTTCACTCTTCCATGAGGAAATGCTTAAAAAAACATGAACACAACATATCACTGGTATAGGTACACATTATATACTACCTGTGTTAAATTTTCAGAATTTACTTCAATTTGATCTAGGATCTTAACTGAGAGAACAACATGTACATCATATCTATAGCATATTAATCATGGACACAATAATGCAAGCACACAAGAGACACAGAGTTTACTTGGGGAAAACCATAAAGGTGAAAAGCCCCAATAACTTCCTCAGAGATAGATAGAGCAATGATACAACCAGAATACAAGAGATAGTCTTCTCCTAGCAGCAGAGCCTCCTCCTCCACAAGTGCGCCACTCTCCAAAGTGTGAGTGATTGAATAGAATGTGTAAAATGAGAGAGACACACTCTCTATTTATACACTAACTTGACTTGACCTTTACTCAACTAGGTCGGCCTCAACTTAACCACTTAACATAATGCTAACTGGGCCGACCCCCACTAGGGTGGTCTAATAACCCTTTGACCCACATGGATGACCCCCAATAGGGTGGTCTAATAACCCTTTGACCCACATGACTTATACAGGGCCGACCCCAACAAGGTGGTCTAATAACCCATCAAGTATAAGTTACAACACTTACAATATAAATGACAACACTTCCGTATAGAGGAATAATAACATCTCTATAGGAATACAACCACTTCCGTATAGAGGAATAATAACATCTCTATAGGAATACAATATACATATATGTGAAATACATTCTGAAGTTACATATACATCAACACTCCCTCTTAACTAGGAAGGTATTTCTCGACACAGGTCTTCTAGCACAAGTCATCTTCTCTGGATCATCGTCACTGGATAATCGTCATCAAGTCATCATCACCGTCACTGTTGCTGCTATCTCAATCAATCTCTGAATATACTCGTCATAGGAAGTTCTACAAAGCCAGTCCTTTTTCATACTGGATGTAGGCCCACCACCTGCAGGTCTTCATCATCACTGGCCATACTGTGGAATCCTCAGGACTTATTATGTGCGTCACAAAACCTGCTGCAGCATCCCAGGCTATTACGAGCACACAGCTCTACCTGTCGGATCTCCCAGGAGCACATTACATGTGACCCATCACAAAACCTGGCTGAAGCATCCCAGGCTGTTACGAGCACACAGCTCTACCTGTCGAATCTCCCAAGAGCACATTACATGTGATCTCACCACAAAACCTGGTTGAAGCATCTGAGGCCTTTTTCATCCTTTCCAGATCTCCCAGGAGCAAATTACATGTGGTCATGGCAAAACCTGGTTGAAGCATCTGAGGCCTTTTTCATCCTGTCCAGATCTCCCAGGAGCAAATTACATGCCATAGGACAAAACCTCGCAAGAGCATCTCAGGATGTTACGGGTACACAACTCCGACCTAAAGATCTCCCAGGGCACAAATTACATGTCCTCCCATAGCAATGTCTCGAAAGAGCATCCCAGGTTGTTACGGGTACACAACTCCGACCTATAGGATCTCCCAGACATGCTCATCTGCACAACCTGATCCACGACCACAAAGTATCATCCTGATACTCACCATACATCATCCTGATGTACACATGATCATCCTGATCATCATCACTGCATCGTCCTGATGCATGTCATCTGGAGAAGCTCGTCATCCACGATCATCCTGATCATACAATGCATCCATCTGATGCATACCAAGTATCTACCCGATACATATCATCATACATGATCTACCCGATCATACAATGTATCCACCTGATACATACGCAGATACATGATCCACACAATGTATCCACCTAATACATATCAACATATATGATCTCAGTATCCACCTGATACATATACAGATACATGGTCCAAGCATCCAACATGATGCATATACGGAATACATACAAATGATCCAACTGATCATATCCAGCATCCAACATGATGCATACATACATAAATGATTCAACTTATCATATCCAACATCCAACATGATGCATATATATATAAATGATCCAACTGATCATAACAAGCATCCAACATGATGCATATACATATACAGAGTAGTAACTGGAGCATCGTCCTGATGCTCATCATCCATGATCCTCCTGATCATCATAGCATCGTCCTCTTCAGATCATCTCATCGTCCACGAAGCACAGCCCAGATGCACATCATCCAGCACTTACACCACCGACATGGGCGAACACATCTACCACCATTCAGGGAAGGCTCCAGCCCTTACTTTTTCACCATGGGAGAACACATCTACCACATCTACCATTATTCACTGATCATATCCAGCGTGAATACTTGCCCCCAAGTACCTGACGAGTCAGAACGTGGTACATGGGGTTCGAATCAGCGATGATGGTGGTGGTGCGAAGCAAAATGTAATGTCGAAACTTCTGCACGGCTATGATTGTTGCAAGAGCGAGCTTCTCAACATGTGAATAGCGAGTTTCAGCGTCAATGAGACCTTTACTGGCATAGTATATCACATGTTCTTGGGCGTTCTGGTCTTCCTGTACCAAAGCCATGGTGATAGTGGTGTCGGAAGCGGCGAGATATAAAATGTAATCTCGATAGTAAATTCGGCGGTTGGATCACAGGGGCATGCGTAATGGCATGTTTCAAACTATCAAAATATCATTGAGCTTGGTCATCCCAAATGAACGGGATGTCCTTTTTCATCAATCTCATGTATCCTTGCATCTTTTGCGCGAAATTACAAATGAAGCGCCGTAAATAAGTTGCTCTTCCTTGTAGACTTTGAAGTTTCGTAATGTTGGTTGGAGGTGGAAGAGTGACGATGGCTTCCACCTTCGAGGGATCAATACGGATCCCATCTTTCAAGACGATAAAGCCTAACAGGCGTCCAGACTCGACACAAAAAATACTCTTGTGAGGATTCAGACGGATATCGTACCGCCTGCATCTGAGGAAAACGGCCGTCAGATGATCTAAGTGGAACTCGCGCTGCTTTGAGTGAGCAGGGAGGTCGCCCAAGTAGGGTTCCACAAAGTCCTTCACATCATGGAAGGCATACGACATGGCCCGCTAGAATGTGGCGCCAGCGTTTTTAAGAGCAAACAGAAGTTTGCGATATGCAAACGTTCCCCAAGGACAGATGAAAGCAGTCTTGTGTTGGTCGGCGGGGTGGATCTCAATCTGGTTGTATCCGGAAAATCCATCCATAAATGAAAAAATGACACTTCCAACACAATTGTTAATAATCTGGTTGATGAAAGGAGTCGGGTAGTTGTCCTTAGGACAAGCTTTGTTGAGATCCCGATAATCGACACAGACACGGATGGTCCCCTGTTTTTTATTAATAGGGACGACGTTTGAGACCCACTCTGTCAACGGGATAGGGTAAATGAAGCTTGCCTTCAAGAGTTTCTCAATATCTGCCTTGATTACCGTAGTCTTCCGAGGGTGTACCGATCGCAACTTTTGGCGCACTGGTTTGATGTCGAGATAGGTTTTAATTTCGTGTAAAACAATGTAGGGGTCTATCCTAGGCATCTCCTTGTAGGTCCAAGCGAACACGTCTCAGAATCGCTTGAATAAGGATTTGGCGACGATGACTTCTTCAGGGGAACACTTCTGGCCTAACTGAATGTGTTCCATGACACCTGGAGTAACTGAAATGTCTATCAAAGTGGTAGGCTCAATGTTGGCTAAGTTGCCTTCAGAGTCCGTTTGACACGCGAGTATCGAGAACTGAGAGCCAAAGTAGACATCCGGTGTAAAGATGGTGTGAATGTTGTTCTCCACAGTATCCAATAAGGGACGGAAAGATGAACGATGATGGAGGTCTTCCCACGGAGGATCATCTGCACTCATGATTTCCATAATGGACTCATCAGAATGAAAATTCTGTAGCAGAGGATCGGATTATGTCCGTTGTAGAGAATATGAGGTGGAGGCCACAGCCAAGTGGTCCTACAGTGCTGATTAGATAGCCTTGTATGTGAGTTCAGCAGGTGATAGAGGCATAGTATCTCCAATCAGGTGTGTGGTGGCTTCATCAGGTACAAGCCATGAATCAGTGGAGTTAGGGATAGATGAAATTTGCGAGGAGATCATGTTCACCGTGGCAGCATGGTTTGGAGGATTTGAAGTAGGAAAGACGCCCATAAGGGATGAATCCTTAAGGAGGCCAACCCCCACACTCTCATACTTTTGCAAAGATTATCCAACCGAAGGAACGTTATCGCCCGGGTGAGTAGTGGTGTCAGGTGTGCAGAAATCCAGTTGGTCGACTGTGACAATTCAGCCTTGATGGGGGAATTGTACTATGTGGAAGACAGATGATGCAACCGCAATCATGGCGTAAAACCAATTACAACCAAGCAGAATGTGATAATCTAACGAGGCAACGATCACTTCCATGTTAAGGGTTGCGGTCTTGCCCCCCAGCTCGACTGGTAAAGCTTGTAACAGCCCATGAGGTTGAAAGCCACGTCCATCGAAGGCTCTCAAAGTGGTAGGAGAACGGTTCAACTCGAGAGAACCAATGGCTCTCCAACATGCGATCGACATGACTAACGTAGAGGCTCCTTCGTCCAAAATGGTATGATGGATTATCTTCCCAACAATGTTTGTAGCAACTTGAAATGCCAATTGATGGGAGATCCTCGGTTTGAAGTATTCTAGCTGGAACATGATGGTATTCGATGAATCCGGGTCAACTGCACCGATGGCAGCGAGGAGAGTCTTGCACTGATTCGAACAGTTTTGCAAGACCTCGAGTGTCGACATAGCACAAGGAGCTTGTGCTAGGTCCTCTACAATGTTGTAGTTTTGAGCAGCCCGAGCATTAGGATTGAAAACCGATTTTCTAATCGTGCTCTTGGGTGGACACAACACTGACTCAAACGAGGGCTTCTCAATGGTGAGAGGAGAAGCCGGTATGGTGACATTGGGCATCGAAGTGGAAGCTTTTTCAGTATTACTTCCAATGGGTTCCTTGGCCGGAACGGAGTCATACGAACGAGAACGGGTGTTCAAGTTGATAGTTTCGCTACGCATCATGAGAACATGTGCGGTGGTGGATGCTTCTCCTTGGGAAGAAGAAGTGTGAGCGATCGACTGTTGATTTTGAGCAGGGAAGGGATCGTTGAGAACTGCGTGTGTGGTTTTTCCCTTAAGAAACTTTTGAACTTCATCTCTATGGGGGCACTCTTTAGAAAAGTTATCATCACCACATAGTAGGCAAGGATACTTCAATTTCCTTTTCTATTTGGTATCATCAGGGGTGCTCTTTTGTTCCTGCGGGGTGGAAGATTTCTTAGGTTTCCCTTTGTTCTTTTTCTTACCACCAGACTTTTGAGGTGAAGCTGATGAAACAGAATTCACTTCTTCGGTGACAGCAGGAGTGGATGATTTGGTGGTGCCGTGACCAGCCTGTGTTGGTGATGGGGAAGAACCCTGGGGGTTCGACGAACCAACGGTTTGAGAGGAAGGCTGGGTGTGAAGGGATCCAATGATGACATCGGCTTGGGGTCCCTTGGGTTGTTTCGCAAGGTCGTAAGTGTTGCGGGGCGTGTCGGGAAGAATATCAAACAACGTGCCAGATTGAGCATAGACTAAGTCTAGCAAATGGGCACGAGCGATGGCTTGTTCCTCAGTGACAACGCCACCCATGGCCACATCCTGTGATATGGTAGGAATGAGAGACTTCGTAAACCAGTCTGCTAGGAGTTGATCTGGAATAGGAGCCTTAATGAGACGTCGTCTCCTTCGCCACTCATGTATATGATCTGAGATATGAGTAGCGGTATTCTGACAGAGCGAGGTTAAAAGCTCTGTACCAGTTGCATACCGTATAGGAAGCTGGAAATGAGTCAAAAAGTTCATAGCAAGAGAACCAAAATCAAGAAAAGAATCAGGTGGTAGTTCAATATACCACTTGGCAGCCGAACCACTAAGAGTCCGTTGGAATAACCGAAGACGGATCGAGTCGTCCATCAAGGAGTTGGATGAACACCATAAGTGGTATGTCATCACATGGTTTTTAGGATCCTCACCCAGCTTGCCATCAAATTTCGAGATATCTGATGGAAGTTTCATCGAAATGGGTGGCCAATTGGTTTCGTGGTAGATGGGGTCATTGGTGAGGCGAGACAGGTCAGGTAGGTCCAAACTGGCCAAAAAGGGCAGCTGCGGCTTAGGCTGCGAGTACTGATAGTACAGATAAGGCGTGCAAGGACCAACGGGACCTTGTATCAACTGACCATAGGGTGTTCCAGGAGGAAATTGGCCATAGGGGTACAGGACACCTTGACCAAATGTAGGTCCACCGCCATAGTAAGGTGTTCCATTACCATAATAAGGTGGCCCATTACCATAAGGTGGGGGCCCGCCTCCACCACCAGGAGGGGGTGGGCCACCTCCAAATGGGGGGGGTCTGCCACCACCGCCAAGGTAGGATGGACCGCCACCGCCTCCGCTGGGAGGAGGTGGTGGTCCGCTACCACCACCAGAATAGGACGGGCCTCCACCACCTCCGTCGAGAGGGGGTAGTGGGCCACCGCCACCGTCGGAAGGGTCAAAGCCTCCTCCACCACTTCCACCATAGTAGGGTGGTGGGCCACCACCACTACCACCAGGATGAGAAGGTCCTCCTCCACCACCACCAGGGTCGGATGGTCCTCCACCACCACCACCTCCACGAGGGGGTGGTGGTCCTTTACCGCCCCCACCAGGGGGGTGGGCCATGATGACCGAAATGAGGTGGTCCTCTGCCAGAGTTATGTGGGGGGTCGCCGTCTCCAATGAGAGGTGGGGGTGGACCAAACGGGGGTGGAGGGACTTAAGGGACTGTGAGTGGGGGTCCATGTTGTAAAACATTTTGTTGTCCCCATAGAGTGTAAGGATTGTCGGGGCAAGGTACCCCGTAGAGTGCGTTTCCAAGATTAAGTTGACCCGGCACAAGGTTAGGATGACCTGGATACGCTTGAATCGATGGAGGTTGAATTACGTTGGATGGTCCCCCAACATGGGATAGTCTCGTAGTGGAAGGTCCGGAAGGTAAAGAATTTCCAACGGAAAGCCCGATGGGAACTCCTGCTGCAGTATTATGGTTAAGAGATGGGGGCTACCCCCCAGCAACAACTTGCTGAACACTAAGTAAAGGTTGACCCAACACTGGTTGGTGATCATTCACCGTAGTATTAACGTTACTTGTAAGGAAGGTAGGGGGTAAAGAGTATCCTCCCCTCAAAGTTTGAGGTGGGGGAGGAGTAGGTAACGTAACTGTGGTGACCACAGGTGTGTTGGACTATTGTTGTTCAACAGGTTGGGTCATTAGAGGCACTGAAATGGTCTCTTGTCTAGGGGACGTATGTGCAGGAATGGATGGTTGACCAACTTCAATCATGGTCACATGTTGCGTGGATGATTCCGGTGACTCAAAAGATAAAGAGCGATCTGGGATTGGTCGGTCGTCGATCCTTAGTTGAAAGTTTCGACTTCGAAACTCCTCACCCATAGCACGTAACGAGCCAATTGCTCATGATAAGGTGCTAAGCGGTCGTCGGGACTAGCCCAACTGGGTGGGGATGCAACAGCAAAATGGGCCACTGGGTGGCCTGTAGAAGATGTCCAATAAGCTGCTGAAGGACCAGCAGCTGCTGCGGGGTCATCCTGGGGTTGATTTATCCATTCCAACGATCCAGTCTCTCCTGCCGGAACGGGAGGTAAGTCTTGTGAAGTGGGGAGTTGTGCTTCTTCACCCTGTGGGGGATGAGAGGCCAATGAATCTGGAGGAGTATGAGGAAACAAAAGTCCTCCAACATTCAAAGTGGGGTTTTCCACTTCATGTGACCCAACCCTGGCTTGTGGATCCATTCTTACCCTCGAAATTACCTCCTGGTTAAGGGGATATTCGGGTGGAAAATTCTGAATCCTGCGAGACCTTCTCCAAGGAAAGTCATCCAGAGTGACTGAAACAAAAGTTTCTCCTAAGGCAAGGCAAGCTACACAAAAGAAAAGCAGACTAGACAAACCCTACACAAACTAAGGCCACAAGCAAACTTATGTTATAAGAGTGGATTCAAAGGTCTGGAACCTCACAGGATTGTCAAGGCTTCGCAAATCGCTATATACCGCAGGGTCCAACAGTAAAATGCGACGAGGAGAATTGGGACCATACCCTTGCCTGAATACCCAATTACCTGGACGGTACGTGCATAGTAATCTCCCCGAGTGTTGTTCTCGGTGTATTGCTCCGCCAAGACAAAAGGTTAACTCAGTTGGTTTTAGGAATCCTAAGGGTGTCTCCCGATATACGCAAGGTACGTGGGAGCTCAAATCCGTAGTTTTGCTATCTAATGCACAACCGTTCGGCAAGAGACCTTCCGATATAATACCGAGTACGTGAAACACCTTTCGATATACGCCAAGTACGTGTGGTACTTGGTGGGTATGTGAAAGAGCTCGATATACCGATAAGTACGTGGAAGACTACAATACCCCCAAGATACAGTGCTGGAAAATAACGACATATGCCACGCTTAACGACGTGGAAACACATCTCTAACTTACACACAAGTTACTAAAAATTTTACCCTAGTTCTACCGTTAATTTTATCTGGACGGTTAGGTGAATGCATGAGGTGAGTACATAATCGTAAATATAATGCAGGCCCTAACTACATGCAAAAATATACACTTTTCTTTTGATGAACTCTATGTATGGGAAGGAGAAATTTTCTTTTTCTTTCCAACAATTTTACCAAAACAATGCAATGCAACACAATCCCAAATCTACGAAAAATGATAATGAAGCATTCTTTTCCTTTTCAGCGAAACGCAAAAAATTTTGACACAACACTACTAAGCCAAATCAAAGCATGTTTTTTTCTTTTTCTTTTGTCTTTTCAAAACGAAAATGATGTTAAGTAATGAAAAGAGAGAATTCCTAAGTAGAGTATGCAAGCTTTTCACTTTCATTATGATGGCCTAAAACCATAAAAATCAAAATATACAATTAACTTTCCAAGCATGGAACTACTTTTTGCAAAATTTGATATCTATTCGAATCTTTCAAGAAGATGAGCAACTCACAATTCGTGAAAAACACAAATAATGCAATTTTCTTTACTTTTCCAAAAGATTTATAGATGAGACATTCTAATGCATGTACAGTTTTTCAAATGATCTTGAAAAATGATGGAAATAAAATACTTTTGATCTTTCAATGGATGCATCAAAATAACAATTTGATAACAGCGATGCTTTTAAACATAAATACTGAAATGAAAATATTACTTGCAACACTCCAATAACTCAGAAAATCTCAAGAGAAAGCAAGCACTCAATGGACCAAAAATACACACAAACACTCAAACTCAACAGTAACAAGCAACACTAAAGCAAGCAAAGTTCAACGAATGAATGCAAATGAGGTCTGGAACCCGATCCAATACAATGATCATATCTGGAAAGGAGAGGAGGGAATGCAAGGGTGAGTGGATGTAGGTGGGGGAGACGAAAGTGTCCACCACTACAAAATCCCAGACTTGTCCGAGATGGAACCCAAAACAACTCCAAACAAAACCAAACAACTCAATCACACAAAGCAAAATGGGATCTCTTACTGGATCTTGCAGTATAGAGAGAGTGTGCATACAAAACAACACTCAAAAGCAGAAAGGAGAAAGGGTGCCTGTATGGCAACTTTGACAGATCAACGGAGTCTGTGCTTGTACACAGTGCGACGCCGCAGTTCACCAATGCGAGGAGTGCGACGATGTCGCAGTATACCAATGGAAGGGTTGCAACGAGAAGCCAATAGACAAAGAACAAAGATAATAAAAAAAAAGACACAGTATCGCTCTGAGTACATTGACCAGGTGCGACAAGTGAGATCCAAGTTCAAAAATGAGCCAAATCTTCAAGTAATGAGCAATGAACTAGTTTGAAAATGAAAAGTACAAACTCAGAGGAAGGTAATCAGACTCTTCAAAGTGAAGATCTGATGGTGAAACCAGCTTAGGAGGAAATTGACAAATGAAAAAGGCTTGGCAAGAAATCAATTGAAAATAACATTCAAATTGACACTACAAAGCAATGTTCTTCCCCAGTATGGTCGCCAGATTTGTTTGACGGACAATCCACTCGAGCGGACGCGAGGCGGATCTCCCTAGCTCAATGTGAGTCTAGAACAAATAATACAGACTATAAACTACTTTCCTAGATCTAATTAAGGATCCAGTCACTAGATGTCTTACCTTGAACTTGTAGTCCTTTATCCTGGATGTTGCTCCACGCCTTGCGGTCGTCAGATCTCAGCTACAAGACCTGTCAAGATACACAAAACAATGCAAACAAATAAAGAGCATCTATACAATAATAGATCTAAGTAAACAGTTGGTGGTGAGTTGGGAGGGTTCAGACTGTTGAGACTGGGTTGATGGAGATTAGGTTATGATCAGCGGAAGGTGGAAACTGTGCAGCCCACTGCAGACGGTAGCAGGCCATCAGTCATGTCAGTTGGGCTGCACGTTTCCCAAGACAGGCTCCAACGGTGGTTTTTAGGAGTTTTCCTAAAAAAATTTACCTGTGACTTACTTTTTACTGTTTTCCTGTTATTTTCTCCACGAGTAGGCACCTGTTTTTACCAAGTATGGATTCGATGGATGAGGTGGATTACGACATTGACACCTTGCAGCACCAAGACATCTGGATCTCGCCACCTGGCGTTTTCCGGAATATTGATGGGGATGGTGGTTTTGGGATTGGTGGTAGCAGGTAGCTGGTCATCTGTTGGACCACATTCAACCCTGGAGGCTGCTACCATGCCATTTCATCCCAACTCTCCGTTCTGGGAAGGATCTGTTGTAGGTTTCGTGCCTGAGGAACGTTGTGCGAGCATTTGGGGCGTTAAGGGTTTTAGTTCCTCACCTTCTCCGGATCTGTTGAGTGTCGGACTTGGGGATCTACCGGATTTCATCAACTCCTCGGATGGTTACCATAATATTTCACCTGTGCAGGGTATCAGTGCTGAGTCGGTGCCTAGAAAGGATAAGCGGGAAGGGTTTTCTCATTTGTCTCCCCCTGGTGGATTTGTGACAGCAAATTTGGACTCTGCTGAGCAGCGTGGTTTCTCAAGCCCGTCTGGGGATTCAGATCAGAGGGATCATGGCCGTGCAGTAGGTTTTGAAGGGTTGCAGGACAATGTACCACGCGTGAAGAGCCGAAGGAAGTGGATTAAGAATACGGGAAAAGCTCCAAATTACGCGCTTGGTGAAGACATTGGAATCCAGCAGATTGTAGGGATGGTCAAATCGGTGTTGGTGGGTCGGGTATATGGAAAGTCGGTGAGCCACAACATAGTGATTCAGTGGGCCTCGGGGGCTTGGCTCGGCCATTGTGGTTATGTCCCTCGTGTAGTGGGACTTTCTGGAGGGTGGTTCGCCTTTCATTTTTCCTCGGACGCCCATGCTCAGTGGGCATTAAGCTTGAACTGGTCGATTCTTAAGGTTCCACTCCTGCTTAAGCCATGGAATCCTTTATTCGATGCTAGCTGCGAACGTATGGATGTTATCCCGCTTTGGGTACGGCTTCCGGGTCTCCCATTACACTACTGGGCCGAGGAACATTTTAGGAGGATTGGTAACCTGCTGGGGACTTACCTGGATGTTGATTTCTCCTTTGTGGCAACTGAGATTCAGAAGGTTGCGAGAATTTTGGTGAGTATTAATGTTAGGGAAGGGTTATATGAGGGCATGGATTTGAAATGGGGGCCTTACACATTTGAACAAACTCTGGACTATGAAAATGTGCCATTCCGTTGTAGACAATGTCATGAATATGGGCATCCGGCTATCGAATGCTCTGTGCATGTTCGTATGAAGTTTGGAAATACTCTGAAGCGTCAGATTGTGGAAAAGGAGGCTAGTGTGATAGTGGAAGATGTTGCTGAGGGTCAGCAAGAGTTTGTTCATTCTGATGTGGAGGTTCCTATAGGTGGTGAGGAGGCAGTTGGCATAGTGGTGGAGGATGGTACTATCCCAGATGTGGGTGCTATCGTGGTCACAGAAGAGCCCGAACCTTCTCAGCCATTGGTTTTAGCTTAGGAGGGATCTCTGCTCTCTTTTCTTCGTTCATCGGACATGGCAGCAGGTTCTTCTTCTGTTTCCTTATCAAACCCTTCCTTCAGTCTTTTTATTAAAAACTTTTCTTTTCCGGGTTTTGATTGGGTGGATGGGTTTAAGAATCTACATATTTCCCCACAGATGTTGTCATCCTTTTCGGTCCCTTTGTGTTCTGTGGATTCACCCCTTGTTGTGGATCCTCTACTGTTAGATTGTTCCCCGGTTATTAACCCTATTGATTCCCCAAAACATCAGACTACACTTTCTGAGCCTTCTTCACCCACTGGTTCCTCGGAGTCTGGTTATTTTCTGCGTTCTATGAATAAGCCATCAGCTGGGGGGTTAGGGAAAGAGAAGACTAAACCCCCCAAATCCAAAGGAAGGAAGTCCTTCATCTCTCAAGCTAAGTCCCGAGCCTGCTCAGATCTTAGGAATGGTAAACAACTTTCTATTGAGAGGGCACTTAGAGCGGTGAATGCCCATAAGGAAGGTTTCCGATGAAGATTATGTCCTTTAATTGCCGAGGTCTAGCTGGCTCCTCCAAAAGACCTGCACTGCGTCGGATGTTGCAACTGGAAAATCCTGATATTTTGTTGATTCAAGAAACTATGTGTAGTGGTGATGAAGCTATTAGTAGGCTAAAGTTATGGTTCCCGAGCTGGGGTTTTGAGGGCTTGGATGCTAAGGGTCGCTCCGGAGGTTTGACGATTGGCTGGAATGAAGCTAAGGTTTGTGTCTCCTCTATCTGGGGAATGCATTCGGTGTTAGGTATGACTTGTAATTGATTGGAATTTGACAGAGTTTTTACTATTGTAAACATCTATGGACCTTATTGTGATAGAGAACCGTTTTGGACTGCCCTGTTGGATAGAGATCTTCTCGAGGGAGATTCTACGATCCTGGGAAGGGATCTCAATTTTTCTCTTGGGAAAGCAGAGATTTGGGGGCCTCACGCTCAAGTGGATCCCCTTTCAAATTTTTTTATTCGGAAATTTTCAGAAGGCAATTGGATTGATGTGGAGCCTGTATGTTTGAAGCCATCCTGAAGAAACAAGAGAGTTGGTATGGATAGAGTGGCAAAAAGGTTGGATCGTTTCCTTATTTCTGAACAGATTGTGGAGTCTATTTTCTATGTTAGGCAATGGATAGGGTCGGGAGGATGTTCAGATCATGAACCGATTTTTATGGAGTTGAAGGCAGGCCCAATCAAACCTCCTGCGCCCTTAAAATTTAATAAGGTTTGGCTGGAAGACCCAACCTTTTTTGAGCTACACCAGCATTGGATCCCTTACCATCCGGGGTTTGTCCATACTGCAGCCTTTCACTTTGCTGAGAACATTAAATCACTCAAGGAACCTATTAAATCGTGGGCTGCAGATAAGAGGAGTAGGGATGACAGGGCTCTCAAGTCTATTGAAGAGGAAATTTCTTCTATTTTTGATGGAATAGGTGGTGGATACTACTCTCAAGCAACGAAGGAACATCTTGTACAACTGGTGGATATGAGGAACAGGATCCTTTTGCAGAATAAAGAGGCTTGGAAATTGAAAAGCAGGGCCATTTGGCTGGAAAGTGGGGATGATAATTCCAAGTTTTTTCATGCATACGCTAAAGACAGAAGATCTGTCAACACTATCTGGAGCCTTGAGGACTCTGATGGTAATTCTCAGTCCACATTTGATGGTTTGGCCGGGGTTGGGGTTAATCATTTCTAGGATCTTTTCAAAGCCAGCAACAGAGTGAACATTGAAGAGGTCATCATGGTAGCTCAACTTTTTCCTCGGTTTGTTGAAGGGGATGATAACATGATGTTGATGGACAACATTTCGGGGGACAAACTGAAGGTTGTTTTGAATAGTTTTCATAAGGATAAGAGCCCTGGTCCTGATGGATGGACGATTAAATTTTTTATAGCTCTTTTTGACATTATTGGTGATGATCTCTTACAGGTTGTTGAGGATTCTAGAAAGGAAGGCAGATTCCTAGCTAGCATTAACTCCACTTTCATTGCTCTAATTCCTAAAGTGGACACTCCTTCTAATCTTTATGATTTTCGGCCTATCTCCTTATGCAACTGTGTGTATAAGATTGTAACTAAAGTGATCGCTCGTAGGCTCAAACCTATCGTATCTACACATATCTCAGAGGAGCAGTTTGGGTTCCTTGAAGGGCGCCAGATCCATGAAGCATTTGGAATAGCTCAGGAAGGCTTACACAGTATCAAAACCAAAAAACTGAAAGGAGCAATACTAAAAATTGATCTATCAAAGGCATATGACAAGGTCAGTTAGCTTTATATTCGTCTTATGCTAACACATTTGGGGTTTGAGATTGGTTTCATTCGATGGATCATCAACTGTATCTCCACTGTTTCCTTCTCTGTTTTAATGAATGGAGCGGCGACCCCCTTCTTTCACTCTGGACGTGGCCTGCGTCAGGGATGTCCACTGTCTCCCTTGTTATTCTTGCTGGTGGCCGAGAGCTTGAGTAGGGCTATAAAGGAAGCTAAAAGAATGGGTGATTTTGAAGGGATCTTGGTGGCACCTGGCATCTCACTTTCACATCTGCTTTTTGTGGATGACATTCTGATTTTTTGCTCGGGTTCAAGGAGGGAAGCAGTTAAACTTAAAGAAATTCTGGATCTCTTTTCCCTTGCAACTGGAATGGAGATTAATGATGGGAAATACTCACTTACTGTTTCTCTCTTGTTGGAGGAGGAACTACACACTTACACTAATCTGTTTCCCTTCATTCTTCTTACCCTTTCTGAAGGGTTAAGATACCTGGGCTTCAATTTAAAGCCTAATGACTATCTGAAACGGGACTGGGTATGGCTTTTGGAAAAGTTGGAAAAAAGGTTAAAGAGCTGGAGCTTCAGGTGGCTCTCTCGAGCTGGTAGGTTGGTATTGGTGAATTCGGTGCTGGAAGCTATTCCAGTGTATTGGATGTCTCTAGCATGGATTCCAAAGGGCATTCTTGAAGCTGCTAGGAAAATCTGTTTCAGATTTTTGTGGAATGGCAAGGAGGATGCACATGTGACTCCCTGGGTGAAATGGGATAGAATCGCAGCTCCAAAAGCTTTGGGTGAGTGGGGACTTAAAAACATATTTCATTTCTCTAAAGCTTTGGCAGCTAAGTGTGGATGGAGGTTAATCAAATCAGGGGGCTTCTGGGCAACAGTTATGATTCAAAAATATATTGAACCTGATACAGTGGAAGATTGGATTAGGTCTCCTCACAAGTCATATAATGGGGGGTCTGTTATTTGGAAAGCTTTGGTTTCCTCGTTTCATGTTATTGAACAGAATCTAGTCTGGGATGTTGGCAATGGGCAGAAGCTGAGGATTGGACGAGATCCTTGGGTGGGATGTGAAGCACAGCACTTACTGTCAGCAGGGCTAATTGAGGAGCTGAGGCAGAGGGGTATTATTGTTCTTCATCAATTGGCAGATTTGGAGAATGTCTGGATGGGAAGCCCTGTTTGAAGGAGGGTGGATACCTTTGGATTAGATGTGGTTTAGGAGAATGAACTTAGACTATACTTGAGGGCTCTCAGTAGGGATCAGATTTTCCTTAAAGAAGAAGATGACACTCTGGTATGGGATGGGGATCCCTCGGGTAATTATACTCCTAAATATGGTTATTAGTGGATCAGTGAGAACTTTGTGGACAGAGAGCAGGTATGGTGGTGGAAAACTCTATGGAGAATTCAATGCCCACTCAAAGCTAGAATATTCATGTGGTGTGTCTTGGCCAACAGGATCCCAACATGGGACTTTTTGCAGAGAAGAAGTCTTCAGGGTGCTAGCAGGTGCTACCTGTGTTATCAGAATGAGGAAAATGTTCTACATATGTTTCTCCATTGTAGCTTCATCTAGGAGGTCTGGAATGTCGTGTCTAGAATTTTAAAAGTAAACTTTCATTTTGATGGGAACTCCCTTAAGGAGGCTTGGAGCCGGTGGTCACATAATCCTGCATTTGCAACTTTTAAAGCGCTCCCTCCTATTGTTATCTGGGGAATTTGGCTCTCACGGAACAATTATCTGTTCTCTAACAAGAAAGGACTTCCAGCTTTAGTGGCTATTAACAGCTGTGGCATTTTTTAGCTCTCAAGTGTAACAGACATGCTACTATTCCTAGAAATATGCAACCGGTGGAAATTGATCGAACTCAGCCGTGGGGTTTCTTTGATGGGGCTTGTCAGAATGAACAATGTGGGGGAGGGGCTCTTCTTTACATCTCTCCTACTCATTTTTATGTGATGTCGTTTGGATTTGGGAGGGGGACCAATAACTGGGCTGAGATTCTCAATCTAAAGTTACTTATCTCCTTTGTTGTGGAACACTCTGTCAGTAATATTTCTGTGTTTGGGGACTCATTGAATGTGATAAAGTGGGTCAATGGCTATTATCAATGCAACAACCGGAGGATTGCTGTTGTTTTGGAACAAATTCAGAATGTCTCTTACACCTTTGATACTTTCAATTGCAGGCACATCTATCGGGAAAATAACGCAGAGGCGAACAAAGCCTTGAAGGAAGGGTTGCTGCTAGGAATCGAAATTTGGAAAATCAATGAATTTAAAGATGGGGTTGGCTAGGAATTATTCCACAGGCCGTTCATTGAATCATGTTGTGACATGCTACTTGAAGTTTGCCGAACTTCAAGTTATTACAGGGGAACATTTGGTTGGATAACTGTAAATTTTTGCATTTCTCAGTTTATTTTGCTCTTTAAAAAACTTGTACAGGCAGGCATATATTATTTTTGAAAAACTATAAAGTTATGATTACAGGGACTAAACGTATCATTGTATAAGATGTTAATGCTCACGTGGTGAGAACATCACTGCATATTTCAGACTGAAGCTTGAAGCTAGACTTAGTTGCTCCAATTTCCACTCTAACTGAGTGATGACGATCAATGTAATTTCGTACTCTTAAGGATGAAATGAAATTATGCTTTTTTTTCCAGGAAAAAAGAAGAAGATCTAAGTAAACAGTTAAGTAGGTAAACTACACAATACTATCAACACAACAATATTGGTGGAAAGCATTTATATTATTATAAATATAGGGAAAGTACATAGAAGAATGACTACAACCAAAGCTTAACGAAGCGGCCCTTCTCCATCCAAGCCAAATGCCATATCCTCCCAAGGAAGTGTGGATCTCTCAATGGATGAGTAGAGATCTCTCAATGATGATTTCACCAGCATGTAGACACTATAGACTTCCTCCCTTTGGAGAGGGGTAGAGCTTCACTTATATAGGACTAAGTGGATAGGGTATGGATAGGTTAGGTTGAGATATGGTAGGAGAGAGATAGGGGATCCCCCCAAGAGGTTAGGAACCGAGTGCCAGCTCTCCCAAGAGGTCAGGGATAAGGATCCAAGTCAGCAGGCTTCGAGAATGGGCTTGAAGAAGCTATTTTTTCCTATTAACTGACATCGTCGCACCCTGCAAGAGAGCAAGATGCGTCATCACATGTTGCATGAGTGCAACCTGCGACGAATTCTCAAAACCTAGCATGAATGCAATGGCATCTCTTCCAAGTTAATGACTTAGCCAATGAAACTTTAGGGATGTATACACTGAGTCTCTTAATGGTAAGATTTTAGGTGTAATAATATATCTCCCTATGATTAACAAATTTTCTTTTTGTTGGGCGTTAACATTCTTGGGTGCCGCCAAATCTTCTTCCTTACACGTTTGTTGAATACAGGTAATGGTCACTATTGATACTTCGGATGAGCTTGTATATGCATCAGAATCGGATGTGTCTTCTTCCGCAGGTACTTGTACTTCTTTCCATTAATAATTTTGCAATGTGCTATGTGATTGGTTTGACATTTATGGCTAGGAGTCCAATCTTCTCTGCATCAACGACATGTATTTTTCTTCTTATTATTATTATTGTCGGCACGTCCAGTGGATGCTTCAAAATATTTCTCAACTTCATAACTATATGATTGAGAGATGTTGCATTGATGACCGGGCGACCAATTGTCTCCACAATATCTACATTGTGTCGCCCTTTCCACTATTGCCTTGTGTATTCCTTCTAGTTTGAGTTTTGTTGCTTTTGCTTTGCGCCTTTCCACTTCGACATTTGGTATATCATGCATCTTTATATATTTTTGTATATAAGGTTTTAAGCCTCCCAAATAAGTTTCTAATCGTTGTTTTCCAAATATCCCAACACTCCGGTGGTGAGAGATTCCCACTGGTGCGTGAACTCTTCGACGCTTCCCCTTTGTTGTAACCTAGTAAGTTTTGAGAAGAATTCGTCCTCAGTGATTCCTTGAAACCTTTTTAAGAAGTCGTTCTTGAACAAGTTCCAAGTGGATGATAAGTTATCTCCCTCCCACCACATATACTAGTTGTAGGCATATCCTTCAAGGTGCATTGATGCATACTTGACCTTTTCTTCATCCATTGTAATGTTATATATGTCGAAGTACTCTTCTCCTTTATTCACCCAAGCGACGCATTGGTCTTCCCCTCCATTATATTTCGTCATTTCTATTTTTGCTCTAGGCAGGTACATTATGAATGGTTGGTATTGAGTACCTTTCGGCCTGTTGCGTGCTGGTGACTCGGAGTTGCGAGATGGAGTGACTGACATATTCGAACCATGTTGTTTATGTTTTGGGTCCTTACTATCATGCATATTTTGTAATATCGCCTTGATATCTTTCTGGGTCTCAGTCATTTTGTGGTCTAACATTTTTTGTTCCTTGCTCATAACGTCAAACTTGTCGTCCATCTTTTGCTCCATTACTTGAATGAATTCTTCATTGATTTCTTTCTTAATGGCCTCCTGGCTCTTGGTGATTGTTTCCTTGACAGCTTGGACGTCCTTCTCCAGTTTTTCAATTTGGGATTTTAATTATGTCGCCATACTTCTTAAATGCGATGGTGAGTAATTGGACCCAATTTTGGCTTAGAGGGAGGTGGTGACACTTAATGTTTAAGTGATGGGAAGGGAAATAATAATAATAATAATAATTATATAATTATTATTATTATAAAAAATTTATTATAATTTAAATTATAAAAAGTTTAAAATTTATATATTATTTAACTTGTTTTTTAATTATTATTTTTAATTTTAAAATATATATATATTATAATAATAATATTATTATTATTATTATTATATAATATTAATATTTTTTTTGTTTGTTTTGTTTTTTGGCAGGGTTTATGTGGAGGAGGTAGGGAGGTGGCGAGTGGATAGTTGACGGCTGGAGAGGGAATGGGAGAGTTGACGGCTGGAGAGGGCGTGGGAGAGTTGACAACTGGGGAGAGCGTGGCTGCTAGTGGAGCGTTGATAGTTGGAGAGAGTGTGGGAGAGTTGAGGGGAGAAGGCACAGTGGAGTGGCAACAGATGGAGTGGGAGGAGGGCGCGGGTGGGCAGTCGTAGAGGTGGGTGCAGGGAATGGGAGGGAGATAGAAGGGCGCAGAGGGGAAGTAAGATTTACGGGGAGTGAGAGAGGTGTAGCAGGTGGCCGTGAACAACATGGGAAGAGGAGCGAATAGTGTGCATGAGGGAAGTGTGTAGGGCGAATGGAGTGGATGGCAGGTGGTTGCAGCGTAGGATTGTAGTCCTCGAACCATGAGCAATCACAAGCATAATTGGAGCGTACGTCGCTCTGATAACAAATGGAACACCGAGTCCGGTGTTGCAGCAAAGCAAAACCTGAATCCAAGGTTTACACAGGGAGATAATCCATCTCTAAAAATATTATATATGTAAAAATTGAATGTTGAGTTACAGTGATAAGATATCCTAGTTTTATAGGCTTGATAGTGACTCTTTCAAAAGTCGCGACCTTTTAATATTTACGCTATTTAATTATTTATTTATGTGATTATTTATATTGTTATTTATTTTATATTTAATATCATTTATATTCATTACAGCACACAGAGTTTCTGGTTGCACTTCTCAAGTTGATCATCAGACCTTGGGAAGAGATCAACCACAACAAGCATGGAACTGGTCTTGGATACGCCAAGGAAGTGATGTATCAAATTCCTGATTTATCCAAGCCTATCTAGTTTCAAAGTGTTGGATTCCTCAATGAGAGTTCATCTTCATCCACATCAATTTAGATTTCGACATGCCAACACTGTGATCGAGTTGGCCACATGAAATATCAGTGTTTTGATCTTCATCCTTGCAAGCATTATGAAAAACACACCCATTCTTTAGACAAATGCTTCATTATGAAGAAACCTGCAAGAGAGAACATTCACTATGGGTGGATTGCTTCTTGGTAATGGCAACCACGAATATATATATGTCATACCAGAGAGTTCATTCACGAGTATTGACACATATTGCAGTTGAGAGATCTTCTTCTCCTCACATTGTTCCTGACAGGAGGAATGATAAACAATAAAAAACAAGCGGCCGAGAATAAGAAAGCGAGAATAAGCGAGCCTGCATTAGATTCAAAGCCTTGATCCCACCAAACTCAGAGTTGTAACCAGAGCTAGTGCCAAAGCCATGACTATCCATTTAGTGGAATATTGCACCATATTCTACTAAACTTTCATAATGTTCTAAGAATCTATGAGCCTTCGAGCCAATTTCCAAAGTTTGTGGTCAGCTTAAAACCACTCATTCAGTAGAAGACAAAAAACTTTTGCTAGCTTTTCAGAATATTCCAGGAAATTCTAAGCCTTTGAGCCAAGTTCCAGAGTTTGTGGTTAGCCTTAAACTACCTTCATGGTTCATGATTTTATAGTTGCCGAGATTGAGAGTTTTTGGTCAGCCTTAAACCACCCACTTAGTATAAGAACTCAACTTACTATCCCTTTTTGGTTTGTGGTCAACCAAAACCATGACTTCAGAGAGCACTTGTATTTAGTTGAATATGGCAGCTTCTGCTAGATTCCTTGGCATAGTCAGATTGTCAAGTTGGAAATGTTTAGCAGTCAGTAGCTGTCCACTTCTAGTATTCAACTCTCTTTTATGGGACTCATATACACCCCATCAGATTAAGGGGGGATTATTGCAACCTAATCCTTGGTTTTAGGAAAATCATTATATTATTGCCTTCCCATTCACGTGAGAAGAAGACTAAGAGTCACATTGAATGGGAAGAGTCACGACGGAGTCCAAGAGACCACTTGGAAGTTGAAACCAAGGGTCATTTCTCATTGTATTTATATGCACATTACCTAATGAGAAATTATGCTTTTCACCCTATTCCATTTGTCTTCGTGGTGCTTCCTTGTGTATTTGGCTTTGTGTTAGCCAATTTTCCTATTTTCCCTAGTGGGAAACCTAACAAATTATTGTACTTTTCTTAAACACTGTGACATGTATATGCTATGGTGATTTTAATACTCATAAATATTGTTATTTTGCAGTTATTAATAAATAAATAAACTAAGATTGATTGAGCATGAGTGCCTAAAGGGGCTATGATACCACAAGAGGGAAAAGGTGAGGGGGTCTAAGGGAATGTTAGTATGTCTTATTCATCTTTCCATTACCTAAACCCTTCATTCTTGGAATGATATTCATGTTGAACCTAGTTTATAGTTCAAATTGAGAAAAATAAAGTAGACTTAACCATATCCTAAATCTAAGCAACCACCTCCAACATCCTAGGAAATTTGTCTCCCCTACATTATTAGAACTTAGAAGAGTTGGATTAGGACTCTCCTTGCCACCTTTCATGCATGCACATAAGGGGAAATTTGAATTAGAGGAGAGAGCTAGTTTTTTGAGAGGTGTAGAGAAGAGAAAAGGAAAGTTTATCTTTGGAATAAAATTTTGCCATACAAAAGAACATAATAGCCATGAAAGGAAACCATTAGAAGCTTGGAATGAGCCAAGAACCAAGAATTTTTTTATTGGCAATTAAATGGACAATAGTCTGGACCTCTCTACGGAACAATGAAGAGGACTGGAGGGAGTGACTTCTAAGGGATTGAATTATAAAAAAATACATCCAAACTCTTCTCAAAAAATTTGGGAGAAAGTCCTCATGGCCATTCAAATAACACAACATAAGTTACAAAATCTGCAAATCTAGGCCATGACAGTTATGAAGACTTATATAACGAAGACTTTAGTGAAGTTGTAGGTGAAGAGGAAAATGTGATGGGTTTGTAGAATCTAAAACATCTTTCAATTACTTCTTGTCAAGGACTGACATATGTGAGTAATGAGGTAGTTGGACAAAGTTGCTTAAATTTGAAGCAATTGTTTGATTGAAAGTGTTGGTTGAGTTGGTGAGAGAGGATACGCACTCCCATTATAGGTAACTAGCTTTGGTGGTAATTAATTCCAACACCCAACAATTAATACCCATTTGAATCTCCATTGCTTGACTTGTTGGGTTGTATCCACAACATCATTATCGATTTGCTTGAATCATTGGGCTCAAATACTTGTTTGTGCTTTGTTTAAACCATATTCTAGTAGCCAACAAGTCGTTTGGTATGTTTGAAGCATATGCAATTGCTTCTCACTACATTACATTATCTACAATGTGTGGTGGCTACCTACAACCATCCCTTTTTGTTGTTCCAAACAATATACATTAAAACCATTCTAATCATGGTGTTCTCCAAGCCATGCACATTTCTATTTACCTACAACCACTTGCATATAATCATATGACCATATACATTTAATGTTTCATGGTTATAGAGGTAGCATTGACAAAAATAAGTTGTTATGCTTCTTGTTTATAGATGGAGTGTATAATGAATGACTAGATATGTTGTTAATTCCATGTTGGTCCTGAACATTTACATATACAGGATGTGTTATTTAGCTGGCATAACAGAATTGGAGTACACTTGTTTCCATAGTTGGATTGGTTTTGGCACTACACAAAAAGTAGACAAGTCTTTAAACCAATATGAATAGAGCCCTTCGTGCTTGATAGTGAATAACTTCTTTAGAAGCTTTAGTGCAATTTGACAATAACTATAGAGGCATAAAACCTTAATTCTTTAGAAAGGGATCTGATAATTCTATTGTTTACGGATCAAGATATGGGATTTTAAGAAGAGATCTTGTGTCATGGCACTCAATGGGGAGATTCGTCCTGCACTAGAGCATCAAATAAAACCTTAAAAGTAAGTTAAGAATCTATATGTTGTAGACTCAAAGTAGGAGCTTGAAACTATAGGTTTCAAGTAGGGGATTGCTCATGAGGAAATGAGCATGCATAGCAATCTCTAGATAAGAGACCATTTTCAAGCTCAAGAAGAGGCATAGTATTTAATGCAATTAATTTTATTTAACCACAAATTTGTCAAATCATTTCAATCTTAAAAAATAAAACATTATATTTCATTTTATAAATATCCCCAAATTGGAAGAATATTTTTAGTTCACGCGAGTCACTATCGCATAAAGAAAGGAAAAATAGATGAACTAAAATGAACACTATTAATGTCCACAATGACCTTAGAATATATGAAGCTCGACGGAGATGGCATAGTGGTAAAGCGGTCTCGTAATAACGGTCGGGTCTTGTGCTCAAACCCGAGCGAGGTCGGGGCTCGTCACGAGATTTGTTTCCAGGGCCAAGCTCGCCCACCTTTTAAAGGTCGACGGAGGCAGCATAGTGGTAAAGCGGTCTCGTAATGGCGGTCATGTCTTATGCTCAAACCCGAGCGAGGCCGGGTCTCGTCGCAAGATTTGTTTCCAGGACCAAGCCCGCCCACCTTTACTTGGAGTCTATCATCACTAGAGAACTAACTGCATGAACCTTAGCACTCGCGTTCTCCCTCCTGCGGGCTCCTCCTACTTTGGCCGCCATGGATCCTCGGTCGGCCCCCTCTTCCAAGGAACGTAAGCGCCTTCTCGACGCTGCTTTCCGCTCTTTCGTGGAATCCACTCCCCCTCTTTCCGCCTCCTCGGATCCATCTGATGCCAGTTTTATTAAGCGCGCTGCTGCTCCTCGTATTTAGATCATGTCGGTAGCTTCCAAGTTAAAATCCCTCGCTTTGAGTGAACGTGGTTTGATCGGACAATTTACTAGAATCTGGCCGTCTCCAAAATCCATGGACGCCTGGATCAACAAAAACTGGATGCCCTTGATCACTGTGGGTCTGCAGCATTGTTTTTGCGGTAAGAGTTTCTTTACTTTTCTGTTTGAAAACAAGACTAATAGGGATCTCATTTTTAGAAGCGGCCCATATTTCATGGGCCCTCATGGTCTCTACTTAAATCGTTGGAGCTTATCCTTTGACCTCGAGAATGACGTTCCCTCAGCAATCCCTGTCTGGGTTCGCCTTCCCCATTTGTCGCTACATTGTTGGAATGACGAAACCCTGCAATCTATTGGTAACTCCCTTGGGAAGTACATTGACAAAGCAGAGCCAAAAGGGCCCTTGTTCTCCTGTGTCAAAATATGTGTAGAAGTAGATCTAGAGAAAGGTCTACCGGAAGAAGTAAACCTATTTATGGACGGGTGGGAGCATATGCAAAAGGTTGATTACGAGAAGTTTCCTTTCAAATGCAAAAAGTGTCACGAATACGGACATTTTATCAAAAACTGCCCTAAGACAGTCCAAGAAGCCCCAGAGAAAGCTCAAGAAGAAAATTGGAAGAAGGTCAAAAAGGGAAAAAAACCCGCACCAGCCCCTTAACCCACCAGAGGGACTCAACCAAAAATCATCAAAGAAACCACGTTTGAAGCTGAGGAGGACTCAACCATCAATAGATTTCAGGACCCGCCTACAGAAGAAGGGGAAATTGCTATACTTGAGGAAATCACAGTGGAACCAGGTAGGGAAGAAACCATCATCCCCCTCTCTTCTCCCAGAGAAGATGTGGTTGGCGCAAACATTGGCGGATCTAGCACCCCCGGTGGTTCGTGGGAAGACAAGGTAAAACACAAATTCGTGCCGCTTTCCTTGTCTCTGGATGTCTCCTCGGAATCTCTTAAGGAGATGGATGTGGTGCAACCACCAAATACTAGAGGTAGGAAGTCGCTGAGGTATCACAGAGAACTCGAAGCTGAAAGAGAGATCAAGCTGGGTAGGAAAAAGAGCCTGGAAGATATGAAACTACTTCAGAACCCCAAATCTCAGAGTGGAGCTAAAGATGGTAGGTCCCAAGCAGGACCTCTCCCAGCCAAGAAGTAATGTTAGCAGTCTCTTGGAACTGCAAGGGTCTTGGTGGGCTCAACAAAGTAGAAGCAATCAAGAACATGGTCAAATCTGAAAATCTTGATCTCATGCTAATTCAAGAGACTAAAATGCAGGATGTAGAGGTCATGGCCCTCTCATGCTCCCTCTGGAAGGATAGCCATGGCAAATCCCTCAATGCTCGCGGGGCCTCTAGGGGAATTGCTACCCTGATCTCCCGAAATTTTTCTCTTATGTCTTCTATAGAGAATAGCCACTTGCTGCTAACAGAAATAAAAGCAAAAGATAGCAACAGTTCTCTCTTTATCTGCAATGTTTATGGACCCATTCACCACAGGGACAAGATCAAGTTCTGGGAAGATCTTAGCAAACTTAAGGATAGCATGTTGGGGAAAAACCTCATTATCGCTGGAGATTTTAATGTCACCAAATCCCAACAGGAGAAGAGAGGAGGCAACATTGTTCGTGACCCCTTTGGTGAAAAGCTTGAGGACTTCTCCCTGATATAGACCTTATGGATATTCCACTAAAAAATGCAAAATACACCTGGAATAATAGGAGATGCGGAAGAGGGCATATCGCGGCTAGACTAGATCGGTTCCTGGTAAGCTCCTCCTTCTTCTGCTCTGATCTCTTAGCTTGCTCCTTCACCATTCACTGTGCCTTCTTTGATCATAGGCCTATCGCCCTCTCCCTCTCCCCTCTTGAAAACATTGGGCCAATACCCTTCCACTTTAACCCTCTCTGGATTCAGAATCCCGTTTTTTACAACCTTGTCACCCAAGCCTGGAATTCGAGCTTCTATGGATCCCCTAGCTTCATTTGGGAATCCAAGCTTAGAGCTGTTAAAATTTCGCTCAAACGTTGGGCCAAATCCTCCTACAAAAACCCCTGCATTTGAAAAAACAGCCTTCAAGCTAAGCTTGTCAATCTTCACCAAAGAATGGAGACAGAGGAGGTAACGCTTTCCTCTTTAAGCCAAGAAAAAGCTTTAGATCTGGAAATCCTCAGTGCGGCCAAGCAGGAAGAGGAAATCTGGAGAATTAAATCTAGACAGTTATGGCTTAAGGGAGGTGACAGCAATACAAAATATTTTCATGATCAAGCTGAGGCTCGTCGTAGTCAAAATGTTATAAGGGAGCTGAAGAACCACAACGGAGAAAGGATAAACGGTCAAGAGGATTTAAAACTTCATGCCTATAATCATTTCAGGGAGCTCTTGACGGACAATGGAGCAACTGATCCTGAAGCTCAAGGAGATCTTTTAGCAGGCATCCCCAACCTTGTCTCGGACAATGCTAATAGAGAACTCTCCAAACCGACCACCATGGAACATGAAATTGTGAATGCAATCTGGTCTCTCCAAGCCGATAAGGCTCCTGGCCCCAACGGGTTCACCATCAACTTCTATTGGGCTGCCTGGGAGATAATAAAAGAAGATTTGAAGCGTATTCTCAACTGGACTAGAAAGAAAGACAAAATAGGAGAAGCCACCAACTCCTCCTTCCTTGCCTTAATCCCAAAAGAGAAATCTCCCTGTTCTATTGGTCACTTCAGACCGATCTCTCTCTGCAATACCTCCTACAAAATCCTCTCCAAGATTCTTGCTACCATAATGAAAAAAGTTATGGGGAAGCTCATCTCAGAATCCCAAGGGGGTTTCACTGTTGGTCGCCAAATCCTGGCTAACATCATCATTGTGCAAGAAGCAATACACTCCAGTATTGAAAAACAACATCAAGCCATCAAGCTTGATATGGAAAATGCTTTTGACAGACTAAATCATAATTTTCTCTTCGCAATCATGATTAAGTTTGGTTTCTCTAGAAGGTTTGTGCGATGGATTAAAGCATGCATCAACAGCCCCTGGATTTCCCCCTTAGTCAATGGTAGACCAACTAATTTCTTCCTAGCTACCAGAGGTTTGCGCCAAGGCTGCCCTTTGTCCCCTTTCCGTTATCTCTTAGTTGTTGAATCTATGAGTAGGAAAATTCACATCCTGCAAGCCTTGGGAGAACTAAAAGGAATAAAAATTGTCAGAGAATTCAAGTCGGTTAACCACTTCTAGTTTGCTGATGATACCATTTTACTCAGAGGAGCCTCCACTATTATTACTGACAGATTCAACCAAAGCCTCACCACCTTCCTCAAGGCCTCTGATGGCAGAGTCAACTCAAAAAAGTCCAAAATCTATGGTTGGAACTGCGCCCATGGGGCCTTGCAAGAATTGCAAGAATTCTGGGGTTTGAAGGAATCGGAGACTAGAACTCCTTTAATTACCTTGGTATTCCTATCTTTAAGGGTAAGAAAAGAGTTGCAGATTGGCAAGGGTTGATTATCAAAATAAAAAAATAAAATCATCTCCTGGGCTCCAGATGGCTAAATCCCGCAGGCAGAATAGTCCTTATTAACTCCATTAGTTATGCATATCCTCTCTCACGGGGGGTTCACTAGCAAGGCAATATCTGTTAGGAACCCATGTCTTTACTTTGTTAGTATATTGTTGTTGGACGCATATGCTTTGTAAGTCGTCCCGTAGTATTTGTTGATCAATAGTTTGTGTTATTGTTGTTGGCGCATATGCTTTGTAATTCGCCCGTAGAATTGTTGATCCATAGTTTGTAGTGGCCCATGGTTTTGACCCATAGTATTGGCGCCTAGACTTAGTATATAAGTGTGTGTTGAGACCTATGAAGGCATCATGAATTTATTTGTATTGAGCTTGCTCATAGGAGGTTGCCCCCTCGAAGTGGCCTGTGATCAATATAAAAGTGATTCTGAGTTCTGTCATTTCTGCTATTTCGCATATTCTTATTAATTAATTGTTGCAGGTGCATCACATCTGGTATCATCGCACTTTCTTAGGCTCACTGGGTGAAATTTCTGCCAATTTTTTTTTTGCATTTGTTGCAGGTTCGGATTTGGGAATAATACCTATCCACTTAACTGTGGGAAGTACTTGGGCATAAGCCCTAAAACTCATTGTGAGGAGTACCACAGGAACCCCGAAGTAGCTGGCCCATTGAGAGGACCTGCCAGCGAAAAGGGAAACGACCCCTACCTGATTGACTAGTTCCCACCCGTGAGGTAAACCAAGAGCTGTCGTTTGTGGCAAAGCGGTTATCAATTTTACCTGAGCCGTGGAGTGAGGGGTACTGCCCCAATACGCAAGCCGTCAGACAACATTGGTGGCCGAGTGAAACCCTTGAACTGTTAGGAAGCCGCACATACCTAGGGTCCATATCTATTTTCAGCTGAACTGTTGTCGATCACTGCTGCGCCGTTTCAGATCCAGCTGTTCAGATCCATTCTGCAAGCCGTTCCAGATCCAACCATTTTCAATCCATTCGGCGTCGTTCCAGATCCCTCCCGAGTCGTAGCCGCTCCAGTCTGAAAAATTTAAAAAAAAAATATATATATATATATATATATATATCTCCCTTGTTTTCACTCTGTTTCCCTTGAAATTTTCGGGGAACCCCTGTCATCCCATTCTGCATATTTCATTCCTGAGGACCCTATCCCCAATTCCCCTTCCCAAAGCCCAAAATCCCACATTTGTCTATTTTTAGGGTTTGCCATAACTTCCTCAAATTTCACCCAATCACCTTCAAATTTTACCATAGAGTTCCTTTCTGAATTCTGCTTCTTTGTTCCCCTCTGCCAAATTTTCCCATTCTTTCACCCTGCTTCTGAAATCCTCATTTTTGCTTCCCTGTCTATTCGACAGTGTCCAAAACCTAGTCATACCCCAATTACCCTTCAGATTTTTTCCCGCAACAAGCTGATCAACACCGTTCTTAGCGCACTTTTCAAGTCGGCGATATGGTTTTTCTTCGTCTCTAGCCGTACAAGCAATCCTCCCTTAAACTCAAAGGGCGTCATAAGCTCGCTCCAAAGTTCTATGGGCCATATCGGATTCTTCAGAAGATTGGGTCCGTTGCTTATAAATTGGAACTTCCTCCTTCTTCCCGCATTCATCCAGTCTTTCATGTCTCTTGTCTGAAGAAAGTTCTTGGCACCAACATCAGTGGACAAACGATTTTACCCGAACTGGATAATGAAGGATCCATCCTTTTGGAGCCGGAGGCCATCCTCAATCGGCACACTCGTCAGCTTTGCTCTCGCTCTATCACAGAGGTCTTAATTCAGTGGCACGACATGCAACCAGAGGATGCTACATGGGAACCACTCCTTCAAATTCAACAACAATTTCCACATCTAAAGCTTTGAGGACAAAGCTTTTTTTAAGGGGGAGGGGATGTTAGGAACCCATGTCTTTACTTTGTTAGTATATTGTTGTTGGACGCATATGCTTTGTAAGTCGTTCCGTAGTATTTGTTGATCAATAGTTTGTGTTATTATTGTTGGCACATATGCTTTGTAAGTTGCCCGTAGTATTATTGATCCATAGTTTGTAGTGGCCCATGGTTTTGACCCATAGTATTGGCGCCTAGACTTAGTATATAAGTGTGTGTTGAGACCTATGAAGGCACCGTGAAGTTATTTGTATTGATCTTGCTCATAGGAGGTTGCCCCCTCGAAGTGGCATGTGATCAATATAAAAGTGATTCTGAGTTCTGTCATTTCTGCTATTTCGCATGTTCTTATTAATTAATTGTTGCAGGTGCATCACAATATCATATCACATCCATTCATATTGGGGGTTTGAATACTCTTAAAAACCTCAAAAATATATTGCCCCATATTAGGGGTTAAGGGGATTTTTTAATTTGAATAAATATTGGGGGTTATTTTATTTGGGTGGGCTAAGGAATAACCTCCAAATCATGGGATGGATTCATACCTACAACTCATGGGCTCAATTCATACCCACCTAAAACTTAAAGACCCTCCATTTTTATTTGATATTGCTTATGATCCTAAGTTTTGCATAAATATGATAATAATGTACCAATGATAATATTGATGGAAGTATCTTTGGATTACTGACCTTGAGCAATACTCATTTAATAACTTATTTAGGCTTGGTTTGAATTGATGTTATATTGATTTTCATCTTTAAGTTAAGAGATGTAGCTAATTGGGAATTCCGGAGTTGAACAATTGTACTGTATTTTTTGTAAGCATTCGAATAAAAGATCTAACTCTTCATTTTTTATGTTGGGTTTTAGGTGGGTTTTGAGATCCAATCAAACCTTGCTCCATGAAAACCAAGAAAAGTGAGAGCAATCTTTCTTGGCTCACCAGAACCAAGAAAAGTTAGATCAATCTTTCTTGACTAATTATTTCTTTCAACTTTTTGTATTCTTCTTTAACATTTTCACATTGCCAGTTAGGAATAGTTGTTAGATTGAGTTATATTTGGCACATTCATAATTGTAATTTCAAGTATTTTATGCATGGTATCCATCTTAATATTGTATTGGAATTGACATTAAAATAGGTGAAAATATAAATCCTTATTTACATACCCTATGTGTTATCGTTACCATGAAATGGTATCATATAAGTCTCACCATCTGTGTATCTTTATAACTATTTCATGCTTGAAACCTAATAAGGAAGATTCCCCCCTCTCTTGTAAAAAAAAACTAAATATAACCCAAGAAAAGGTAACTAAATGTTGTTAATTCCCTTGATTGCAAGAATAAATGTAGAGGAAGTGGAGGAAATTCATTGCATCTTGTGAATGACCCAAATCCAAGCTATGCACATGAACATATGGCGTTATTGGAAAGTAAGAGGAATTTTGTTGTCTTCATTTGGGTTCAAACGTCAACGATGTTTGTTTTCATACGAAGGTTTTCAAAAGGGTTTCAATTTTGAATTTTTATGGAGTTTAATTTATTAATATTATAGAAAACATGAGCTCTCTATGGCTATACTTATATTTACATGACATAAATTGGTAGATTGGTAGACTATGGTGTGAAACATATGCAATTCTCATATTTTCTAAGCATTACACTAATTATTGGACTACCAGCCTTTTATATTCTTTGTTATGTTGATCTCTTGACTGGGTTTCCTTTTACACATTTTCCCTTCCTAGTACTATTTCATTAGGTCTTCCACTAGCCAATGTTACAAATTGATCAGTCACCCCTGCAATCCTGGTGGGATCATTATTAGCATTATACTATAATTTTATTTAGCATCATGTTTGCTTATACTAAGACGTGTTAGGGATCTTGTTTGTCACAACTTGATAATATGATATAATGAGGATATTAAAAATGGGTTGATAAAAATGGATACATACAATATCTGGTGAAACTAGGGGTTTTCTTAATAGGAAAGGCATGATGGGAGGGGGGTTTAACAATATAATTTTAGGAGAAATTTTCCAATATTTAGTAAAATTAGGGATATTATTTAATATCATGCGAACGATCGTGCTATGTAAAAAATTTACTGAGTGCACCCCCCGTGTCCTCTCTATGCTTGTTCCATCTCTCTCGCCCCCAAATCAGTGATGCTAGAAATTACCAAAGAGCTCAGAAAATTATTATGGCAGGGAGGGAGATCTAATCATTCTAAAAAAATTCATTTGATAAATTGGGATATAGTTTGTTGACCCAAAGTATATGGTGGGGCGGGGATCAAAGACCCTTCGATTATGAACCTTGCCCTAGGTGACAAAATTCTTTGGAGGATCATCTCGGGAAAGAAGGCGTGGTGGAAGGAAATCTTCTACAAAAAATATATGCCCGGAAGCAGAAGCCGATGTGTGGAAAATATTGATCAGGAAAACAGGGGGACCTCTATTTGGAATCTTTGCAAACGAGAGGCTTTTATCATCCAAAGTAACCTTTTTTGGATCCTAGGCAATGGTAAGCAAATCCAAATATGGAAGGATAACTTTTTCTCCAGCCCTCCTGCTAACTCTCTTCATGATCTCCGTGACTTGAGATGATGGATGGAGCAAGCAAACATTCATACTCTTTTCGATTTGTCCTCTTGGTCCAACCAAGGAAGATGGACGGGCTGGCTCAATCTCGATCTCCCTGAGCACCTTCTCCAAGATTATAATACTCTTCTCTCCCGATTTCATGGTGTACTTCCCATCCATCTTTCTATGAGAGACGAGCGTGGCTGGGAAAAATTGGGCTCATACTCGGTTAAGGAGGGCTATGGCTATTTGGACGCCCTCAACAATCGTTGCAGCAAAGATAATAAATGGAATAGAGTTTGGGACATGGATGGGCTACCAAAAGTTAACATCTTCAATTGGACTCTTTCTCACAGAAAGACTCTCACAGCAGATAACCTCAAGAGAAGAGGGAATGAAGGACCGGCTAGATGCATTCTTTGCAAGGATGTTGAGGAGTTGATCGATCATCTTTTTATGGAATGCAGTTTTTCCCAAGAGGTTTGGCACAGGGCCTACCAGGATATTCAACCAAATCTTATCCTTCCCACTAATTGGAACGATCTCTTTGCTAACTAGCATCTTTACTATCAAAACGCATTGTCCAGGAAGCCGGATTTCAAAAGATCCTGGGTCGCTTTTCCAAAATTTATCTGTTGGAAACTATGGACTGCCAGGAACAAAGAAATTTTTGAAGACATCAGGGCCACCCCAGGTAAAGTCTTATCTTCTGCGAAAGCACTTTGGATCGATTCCCTCTCCTCGAGAAGTATAAAAAACCTCAGCAAATAAAAGTGTGGAAGAGAAAATCTGGGTGGCTGACCTCTTGATCCCCCCCCTTTTTTCCCCTTTGTCTCTCACTTTCAAGATTCATAAGCCCCAAAACTGGCAGATCAGAATGGAACCAAAGGAACTCCAACTATGGATGAAGACTCTTGGTAGTCACATTCTTTTCTTCGATGGTGCCTCGAAAGGAAATCCGAGGTTGGCAGGTGCGGGGGGAGTTCTTCTGGACTTCGAAGGAAACAAGGTGAAAGACCTTGCATGAGGAATTGGACGAAGGACAAACAACGATGCAGAATGGCTCGCATTAATCAAAGGTATGGATGTTGCAAGGAATGAAGATGTCAAAGATCTCGTGGCCATTGGAGATTCTATGCTGGTAATCAGGGAAGCCAGGGCTTTAGCTAAAAATCATCGAAAACCTATCACCAAGTTTCAACATCACTTCATCTACATGGCCAAGGACTTTAATTCTATCTCCTTTTTTCACATCTTAAGGATCAACAACCAGAAAGCCGACACCATGGCCAATATTGGCACTGGCTTAGATTGTGGTCTAACAATCAGCAATGGACAACACCTTGTCAACAATTGGGTTCCATAACCCTCCCCCCTCTCCTTGTTTGCCTTTGTTCCTTATGACCTCGCTATCTAAGCGCACTTATAACTTTGGTCTCAACTCTTTTTTGAAAATGGTTAAATGCAAGATCTTCTTGGGATCCCCTCGATCTCTTCACACGCCCTCTTGGCTCAAACGAGGGCCTCTCCTGGATGACTCCACCTATCTCGCATGTGAGAATTCAATGCGAGCAGGCTCCAAGGAAACCACAACATATATCATGCTCGAGGGTGACACTCCGAGTATTCAACAAGTTTTATTCTGTGCAGTTTGCAGGGTTGGCATCTTCTGGTTAAGCATGGAGGATTGAAACATCAGTGCAGGTCAGTGTCTCCTTGCGCTGCAGTGTCGACGGTGCATAAAGCATATCCACGTTCATTCGGGGGGAGTCGGCATGAAACGTTACCTTTCAGCTCTTGATGTGGTCCAAGGGCAAAGTAATGGCGGCTCTGAGCTTCAGGTCTCTCGTGGTGGTCTGGAGAAGCATGCCTGTCGTGGGCACTCCAAAACTGATGAACCAGGTAGTGGTAGAAGTTGGGCTCCTCTTGACATGGGGCAGGGACAGAGTAACAGGGGCTCGGCGCAACATGTCGTTTGTAGTCATGAGGCAGGCAGTGGCAGGAATTGGACGCCTCTCGACGTGGGTCTGGGCCAGAACCATGGTGGTTCTTCGCATCATGTTCGTGGTAGCTCCGGTGAGCCGAGCAGTGGCAGGAATTGACAGAACACCGCTAGTGACAATTGTGGTATTGTTAATTTGGAGTCCCCTCAGGGGCCTGACAGTCCATCTTCTGAGGTTCTTTCGCATGTTCAGGATTTAGAATCCCAGTTCTGTTGGCTCATAAGTGAGAACTCTGACCTGAAGGAAGCCATTTCTCACCTCTCTACATTTGTCCAGATCTTGAACTCTGAAGTTCGGAGCAGCAACAGTAAGATGAAGGAATATTTCGACATGTTGGCTGGCAAGTTTGAGTCCCTGCATAGTTGTCTCAGAATTGTTGAATCCAAGGTCGACTGCATTAGGACCAACAACAGGAATAGCCCCTCTGTCCTCCATGGCATTGATGACAAAAACGTGGGTACTACAGCAGGGAGCAAGGAGAAGAACGCCCGCCAGCATCATGTCAATTGATATTTTCTCTGCCTGCTTGTCTTGGTGTTTTCAGAACTTTTTTGTTTTGGCTAGTACATTGTTTCTCCTCTTAATATGTATTACCTCTGTAGTTTTCTCCTTGGGCAGTTTGTAAAAATCTTCAGTTGCAACAGAATAGGGGTTATGTATGACATGCAAATACTGGATTATGATGAGCTTGTCTTAACAACTCTCCTGTTTGGGATCAATCTTCCCATCCCTTATGTAATCTCGCCTTTTTTTTAATATAAAATCTCGTTACCCGTTGTTGTCAAAACAAAAAAAACTGACCTTAGAATCTATGGGTATGTTACAAAACTAGTATGTTTTCCCTTGAGTACACATAATTATAATGAAGAATGTAACAAACAAATTTTTATGTATTAGATGGTTGGAGGTGGGAAAACAACCCTTTCATCCACTTAGCATCTTCATTGAAGTAGTCTTGATGTGACAAACTTAGTCCTTCCATTTAGTGATGTCTCATAACTCATTAGTCCATGATTAATAGGCATTGATTTCCTTCCATCTCTTTTCATTCCATGTTCATCCTTCATTTTCCTATATTGTCTTTGTCCCATTTCCATTTCCATCCCACTTCATATACTGCAACAACAATACACTTTGTCAAGGCTTACTCTTCATATATTACTTAGAGCCCCCACTCCATAAGCATAACAATGTTGGTTAGGGATACCCAACTTGAGTTCGAGGAGAGCGAGCTTAAAGAGAGAGGAAAAGCTATTAAGATGATAGTGGATAGCCTTCCTAGTTTACACACAACTAGTTCCTTAACATTTGAGACTTTATATCATAAATAATACTACATTTTATTGTAACAAACGTAACCATAATTCCACTTTATCATGTTTAAAACATTTAAACTTTAAACAAATTTTAACTTTTATCTTTTAAATAATTACCTAAGTCAATATAGAATAACAAAATCTTTATCTATTAAATAAGAAAACATATATTCATTTACTTGGAAATTCAAACTTTCTACTTTAAACGGTACATCTTTCTACCTTAACGAGTGGACATATCCAAAGCAACTTAACCCTTTGGAATCATTTACCTTTAATGTAGAATAAAGTCATGCAAACAAGTATTTCACATTTATCAAATAAAATGATATGTGCTCTAACCAACATTACATTTTTAATGATAAAATTGGGTTTTCAATAATATGAGAGATATTTTAATATCATATTGAGGATGTATCGGTCCTTTTTAAATATGGAGAAAGATTGAAACTTTTTTTTTTCTCAAACCGTGGTAACTTCTCCGAACCGGCCAGTGAGCGCCATCACTGAACCACCCGGATATCAAACCCACAAGCCGGGGCCAGCCTTAATATTGAACAGGGGTATTCATCGAGAGTACGGCTACCATCGCAGTCGTACGAGCTTTTTCTGGGGTGCAGTTTTCTGAAGGAGCATATGCCCACCGCACCTCCCCCGCAGGAATCGAAACTGGACTTCTATCGAGACAGCCATCAGACCTCACCGTTGCTCCCTGCCCTCATCCCCTTCCTATGAATGAGCATATCCTTTTGACCAAGTAAGCGTTATATCCATTCTTTTTCAACTATGTATGTAACCATAGTTAGCACTTTCATCAATGTACATTGCTCGACTTCTCCATTTCTTTCATACATTCTTTTTAATTTAATTTAGTGAAATTGTTTTCAAATACTATTACATATATTATGGTAAAATTTTGAGTAAAAGTTTTGCCGTGTAAAGAAGATTAAAGGATTAAAGTAAGTAACAGAGTGGGATGAATACTAAAAAAAATAAAAAAATAAATAAAAGGGAGTTGTTATAAAAATAAAAGATATGATTGCAAAGGGTAAAAAGATAAAAACGGGCTAAGAAGCAAAGGTGCTAAGAAATAAGTAGAAAATATCGATGAAAATATTCAATAAGAAGATAAAGGATAGAAGAAATTGATGAAAAATGTTCAATAAGAAGATAATTAAAAGGTTAAGGAAAATTGAAGTAAGAGCCCTTCATGGTTCTGGCACTACACAACAAGTGGACAAGTCTTTAAACCAATATGAATAGAGCCCTTCATACTTGATAGTGAATAACTTCTTTGGAAGCTTCAGTGCAATTTGATAGTGACTGTAGAGGCATAAAACTTTAATTCTTCAGAAAGGGATTTGATAAGTCTATTGTTTACGGATCAAGATATGGGATTTTAAGAAGAGATCTTGTGTCATGGTACTCAATGGAGAGAGTCGTCCTGCACTAGAGCAACAAATAAAACCTCAAAAGTAAGTTGAGAATCTATATGTTGTAGACTGAAAGTAGGAGCTTGAAACTATCGGTTTCAAGTAGGGGATTTCTCACGAGGAAATGAACATGCATAACAATTTTTAGATAAGGGACCATTTTCAAGCTCAAGAAGAGGCATTGTATTTAATGCAATTAATTTTATTTAACCACAAATTTGTCAAATCATTTCAGTCTTCAAAAATAAAATACTATATTTCATTTTATAAATATTCCCAAATTGCAAGAATCTTTTAGTTCACACGAGTCACTCACATAAAGAAAAGAAAAATAGATGAACTGAAATGAACGCTATTAATGTCCATAGCGACCTTAGAATCTATGGGTATGTTACAAAACTAGTCTATTTTCCCTTGAGTACACATAATTAGAATGACGAATGTAGCAAACAAATTTTTATGTATTAGATGGTTGGAGGTGGAAAAACAACCCTTTCATCCACTTAGCATCTTCATTGAAGTAGTCTTGATGTGACAAACTTAGTCCTTCCATTTAGTAATGTCTCATAACTCATTAGTCCATGATTGATAGGCATTGATTTCCTTCCATCTCTTTTCATTCCTTGTTCACCTTTCATTTTCCTATCTTGTCTTTGTCCCATTTTCGTTTCCATCCCACTTCATATACTACAACAACAATACACTTGTCAAGGCTTACTCTTCATTTATTACTTAGAGCCCCCACTCCATAGGCATAGCAATCTTGGTTAGAGATACCCACCTTGAGTTCAAGGAGAGCGAGCTTAAAGAGAGAGGAAAAGCTATTAAGATGATAGTGGATAGCCTTCCTAATTTACACACAACTAGTTCCTTGACGTCTGAGACTTTATATCATAAAAAGTACTACATTTTATTGTAACAAAGTTAACCATAATTCCATTTTATCATGTTTAAAACATTTAAACCTTAAACAAATTTTAACTTTTATCTTTTAAATAAGTACCTAAGTCAATATAGAATAACAAAATCTTTATCTATTAATTAAGAAAACATATATTCATTTACTTGGAAATTCAAACTTTCTCCTTTAAATGGTACATTTTTCTACCTTAACGAGAGGACATATCCAAAGCAACTTAACCCTTTGGAATCATTTACCTTTAATGTAGAATAAAGTCATGCAGACAAGTATTCCACATTTATCAAATAAAATGTTATGTGCTCTAACCAACATTACATTTTTAATGATAAAATTGGTTTTTCAATAATATAAGCAAACTAATGAGAGATTTTATGTGGTCAGGAGGGAAAAACAATGGGGAAAATAAAAAAAATATCACTTAGTGAATTGGGAGACGATCAAGAAGTCCAAAGATGCCGAAGGTCTACAAATACGGGATCCTCGCCACGCCAATCTGGCATTGGGTGGAAAGATATTATGGCAGATCATTCACAAGAAGGGGAATAGAATAAGTCAAGTGTTCAGAAAGAAATATCTTAACGGAAATAATCTAAGATGTTTAGAGAATAAGCCCAACTCCAAAGGCTCTAACACCTGGTCTCTTTGTAAGGAAGCTTGGGAATTCTTTACAAAGGAATTATATTGGGTTCCTGGCAATGGCAAAAAAAATGATATTTTCAAATATAGAATCATGGAAAACGAAGCAATGCAAAATAATCAAGACTTAAAAAATATTGCAGACTGGCTTAACCATCAAGGAATCAAAACGCTAATGGACTTCAGCTTCTGGGATAGCCACGGAAATTGGGATTGCTGGAAAAATCTAGAAATCCCTGCAAATCTAAAAGATGCTAAAGACATTCTAATTGAGAATCTGAAAGGTTGTGCACCGTTGCACTTAATGGCCAAGGATGAACAAGGATGGGGGCCTACTGGCTCGTATACTGCTGCCCATGGGTACAAAACTCTGCAGCAGAAAGAAGAAGTAAGAAACGACAATTGGAAAATGGTTTGGGATACATTTGGCCTCCTGAAAATCAACTTCTTTAGTTGGACCTTAATGCATTGTAAAATTCTTATCAGAGAAAATTTAAGTAAGAGAGGTATACTCGGACCATTTAGGTGCACTCTCTGTCAGCGCAACACTGAAACAAGTAATCATCTTTTTCTGGACTGCCCCTATGCAAAGAGCGTCTGGAATTATATGCTCAGGGACCTCAATCTCAATATGCCCAATTTCACTACCACCACTCAGCTAATTAAAGAGTGGATTTCGTTCTATCCCGCCTCCTTCCCTAAGGATAAGCTCTGGTATCATATATGGATCTCCATCCCTAAATTTGCGTGTTGGAAAATTTGGACAGCCAGAAATCAGGCAATCTTTCAAGATAAGGTATGTAAATCCATACAAACAGCATGCCACGCCAAAGGATTACTGCTGGAATGTCTCAGTCACTCAAAGTTAAGGTCTGATTCTACCCTCAGCAATTTGGAATTGGCTTGGATAGGAACTATCAGAATGCAACCTCGGATTGCGCCCCAACAGAGAAGCATTCTAGCCTGGCAAATCAGGCTCTCAACCCAAGATTTCCAAGATTGGAGGAATAAGCAGGAGATGGATAGCCTACACTTTGACGGGGCCTCTAAGAACAATCCAGGCACTGCAGGAGCAGGTGGAGTCTTGTGGAACAGAATTGGGAACCTCAGGTTAAAATTCAACTGGGGACTGGGTAAAAGCTCCAACAACCTAGCGGAAGCTTTAGCCTTGTTAAAAGGCTGTCAGATAGCTCGTAACCATCATATTGATAAGCTCCAAGTGTTTGGGGATTCCTTGATCATCATCTGTGCCCTTAACACAAACACCATCTGCAACAATCTTCCACTCCATCGAATTATTCAGTGCATTCGTCAAATTTCGAGTACCTTCATCATATTCAGGCCTTACCATATTTTAAGACTCTTAAACACAGAAGCTGACAAAGAGGCTAATATTGGTGTTAGGCAGCAACAAGGAATGCTACAGCAATCCAATATGGATGCTGAACTCCATCACATTCCTTGAATCCCTCCGGCGTGCAGGTTTAAACAGAAGAGAATCCTTCAGGCTCTGGCCTTCATCCCCCTCAATTGAGGTTTTGTTATGAAGAGATATCGAGGAAATTGAAAGAATATAAACTTTGGACAGAGAGGTAGCATTCCCTCGCGTGATGGGGGCATAGCAACCCTCAAAAGCAGGGATATAATTTAATTAATTCAAGTTTATCAGTCTCCCCGTGACAGATTGGGTCGAGCACCAGCCTGTTAAGAAATCAATTCTATTAAAGGTGCAGAGGATCTTTGGAGATGGACTTGGGCCCTTCAAATTAAAGAGCCATTTTTAATTCATTTAAGGTCTGCAACTCAGACAATAGAAGGTAAGGCTAAGTCGAGCTCTCCCAACACAGGACACTGCCAGGATTTAGAGAATACAACCAAGTTCGCTCCAGCAAATTCATCCATAATGTCCAACTTTACTTGGTGAAGAAATTGAACACTCAGTCTATAGAAGAAATTTGACAGTTAATATGGAAACCAACAGCCCATATTCCTCAGTTGGAGGTTGATGTGCTCAGTTACACAACTGATGCACTAATATTACTTCTTCATATATATTTCCTATACACTTGATAAAGAGAAACTGGTAGAATCGGCCAATTGAGTAAATGCATCTCTTTTATCCATTTTTTCATTACGATCATTTGCAAATAGCTCTCAGCTCAGTTTCCTCGGAAGAACTAGATTGCCAAATTGGAAACCAACTGCTCAGCTTCCCCAGATGGTGGAAGACATGCTCAGTTACTCAACTGATGCAGTATTAATACGTCATCATATATTTCTTTTACAGCTGATAAAGAGAATCTGGTAGAATTAGCCATTTCAGAAAATGCAGCTCATTCACCCATTTTTTCATTTTGAACATGTGCAAAAGGCTCTCAGCTCAGTTTCCTTCAGAAGAATTTTGACTGCCAATTGGATTCCAACAGCTCAGTTTCCTCAGTTGGTGGATGACGTGCTCAGTCACTCAATGATGCAGTAATAATACTTCTTCATATATTTCTTATACTGATGTTATAGAGAATCTGGTAGAATTGGCCATTTCAGAAAAAGCATCTCATTCATCCATTTTTTCATTTCGACCCTGTGCAACAAGTTCTCTTAGCAAGATATCCTACAAACTGTGGATAGGAATTCTTTCTCTCATCAGACTAAACTCACAATAATGGAGACCTCAGGCCAATCTGGCGTCCTTGTAATATGTCGATTTGGTTAAGAACCACGGCTTTTTTTTCTTTTTATACAATATTCATTTTTGTTAAAAAAAAAAAAAATATATATATATATATATATATATATATATATATATATATATATATATAAGAGATGTTCTATTGAATTTTAATATCATATTGAGGATGTATCGGTCCTTTTTAAATATGGAGAAAGATTGAACCTTTCCTATGAATGAGCATATCCTTTAACTAAGTAAGCATTATATCCATTCTTTCTCAACTATGTACGTAACTATAGTTAAAACTCTTGCATCAATGTACATTGCTTGACTTCTCCATCTCTTTCATACATTCTGTTTAATTTAATTTAGTTAAATTATTTTCAAATACTATTACATATATTATGGTAAAAGTTTGTGGTAAAATTAAGTTTTGCCTTGTAAAGAAGATTAAAGGATTAAAGTAAGTAACGGAGTGGAATGAATACTAAAAATACTAAAAATAAATAAAAAAATAAAAGGGAGTTGTTATAAAAATAAAAGATACGATTGAAAGGGTAAAAAGATAAAAAGGGGTTAAGAAGCAAAGGTGCTAAGAAATAGGTAGAAAATATCAATGAAAAATGTTCAATAAGAAGATAAAGCATAGAAGAAATTAATGAAAATGTTCAATAAGAAGAAAATTAAAAGGTTAAGGAAAATTGAAGTAAGAGGACCAAAAAGGGGTCAAGATGATCATGAAATATTCCGGGTTTAATCTAAAAATAATAAAATAAATGGAAAAACTAAGAGAGATTTAATTTAATTTTAATACATCAAGAAGTAATCCCCAATTTCTTAAGGTGTGATCCAGGTTTAAGATGAATCGTTGATTTTATTTTATTTATTTTATTTTATGAATCTATATGATGTGTATATTTTTTAAGTGGACATCCAACGACATGTTCTTATTATTTTGTTAAATTTAATTTTCAGTCGACATGCAATTTTTATTATTGTAATGTTATGTTACATGAAAACATCTCCCCCACCTATGAAGCATCTTGGTACTCTAGCTGCAATGATGTATGCCAAATTATTTTTTACATTAAATTCTTATTTATAATAAAATTTTATTTTATATTTATAATTAATTTACTCTTGCATACACCTACACAATTACAAGAAATTTCAAATTCATATATTCTAAGACAAACCTCACATCACATCTTTGTTTTAAGGGATATTATGAAGACTTGCCACAACATACATTTCTCTTGATATTTTTAATGAAATTAAATAGAATAAATTCCATATTTCATACATTTATCAAAGACGGGATAAAAATGATCTAAAACAACTTCTTCTCCAACAAAGTTTGAGGTAAGAAATTCATTTTTTTTATGCCCGACATACTATAGGTCAAAGTTCCTCCACACCTAGGGGTTTCTAGGGTCTTTGAAACAACCCAAAATCTTGAAAAATCCTAAAATGACGAAGAACTATGCTCCTTTGTGGATATTTTGCTTCACCATATTCCGATGAAAATGAAATTTTCCAATAGATTTTGAATAAAGAATATAATATGCCTTTAACTCATATGCCACAAATGTAATTATTTTGTGATTATACCTTTTCTTACTAATATATCACTAAGTTAATTTCATAATAAATATATCTTCTACATAACTCCAACTCCTCCTCCTTCTCCTCTCTGTATATAATTATTTTTAATTTATAAAGCTTTCCTTCACTCTTTTATTTCTCATAATTGTTTCAACAACTCCACTTCCCTCTTACCCCTCCCTTTTTACTTTATACAACTTCCCTTCCCTTCACTCCAACCCCTCCCTCTTTTACCTCTCATAGTAGTATCTACAACTCCCCTTCCTCTCACCCCTCTTGATATATATTGTATGTTATATTCTCCCTCTATGATATTGCGCATGTTTTCAAATTCATAACTAATCAAAATAAATTTTACAAACTTGTCTCTATCTTTCTATCTTAAATACTTATTAAACAACTCTTATGATCTCAAACCTTTGGTTGAGATATACTTATGCCCTAATTTATTTCCCCTCACCCTCTTTAAGTCTTTGGCTCATGTGTTTAGATATCTAGTGGATGCATTAGCATTCTAGAAATGCCCAAGATCTAAGTCTTTGTGCTTATGTATTTACATATACAATGGATGTAATGGCATACAAGGAATGCCAAATTGTGTGGGGGGGTGATGTACAAGATGAGAGTGTATTTGAAAGATGAAAAAAAAAATTAAGCATATACAAAGATAAAAGGATGCAATGCATAGTTGTGACATGGAGGAAAGAAATGAGTGATAGTTAATGTCATGGGAAGCACATAGAATAATCGTGACAATGAGCAGATAGTGTGAGCGTGATGGGATATCAATTGAGTTTAGCTTGAGTGGTTGTGAGATGGAGTGTTATCCTCCCCACCTAGGTTCTAATCCCTCAAGTGACTCGTTAAGCTCATAATAAGAATATTGTTGTAACGGCTTCAAGCCCTATTGCTGACTTGGCTTTGTGCCTTGAATAATCTAGGGTTTATTATGGGTACAATCCTTGAAATGAGGGGAAGTGCCTTGGGGTTTGCCTAGGAATAATTACTTGGAAAAAATGTGAGTGTGATGGACAAATACTAATGTGACAAAAGACAATTTGACAAAGATATAGAAATCTAAAGGAAGATTAAAGGTCAAAACAGAGAGGGGTGATGAAGTGGAGAAAGAGAAGATGATCTAAACATTAAGATGATGAATTGAAGAGTTGAAGAGGAAGTTGATGAGTTGATCGAGAAGACTGAATACTTAGATGAGCAGTAATCATACAATTTTCTAGTTGATTTGGATAATCATAATCAAGCCACAATAGAGAAGAAGTGTTTGAGAGTCAGCTAAGAGACACACACAGAGCGGGAAGGCAAGATCTCTCGAGTCGTATATGTAATCTATGTATTATAACAATTAATATACAAGTGAACCATTGCCCATCACTGTAATTTGGTTATGTGATTGAATACATGTGTTGTTATTTTAGCATGGTCTCTATGTGACCATAGAATCGTAGGTCAATTTGCAACAAAGGTGAGAATCTAAGCATCACATCCCAATTTTGTGAAGGGTTCACTTCTTATGTATACATGCAATTGCATCTTATTCTCTCCATTAAGTTCACTTTCTTGATCATTATCAGGTTAAGATGCCCTTGGTAATCATGATATTGAGCTTTGGAGAATAAATCTTTTTTTTACAAGAACGGGTAAGAGCTTTTATATATAAAAAGAGGGAAAAAACAGAGTTACATAGTGTTGGAGCATGTATGTTCCCCGACAAAGAGAAACTGACATGTCCCTACATTCATCTTTGGCAGTTCTGTACTTTCTTGACAAAATTCTAGCCTAGGACAACTATATAATCGAACAAACTGCCCTAAAAGCTTTAAACAAAAACAGTACATTAAGAAAACGTCTTCAAGTTGTAAGCCAAGTCTACGGCTGCTAGATACAAATCCCCAAAAATGGGATACAAAGAATTTTTAAACAACATGGGCATAACCAAAAGGGGTCCCAAAAACCTGAGGAGTCACCGAGACTGCAAGCTACTACTGACGACAGAAATCTGGCTCATGTTCCTTTCCCCCAACTGTGTCGCCATGGTCTTTCTGCAGTTCCTGCTTCAAGCTTCTTATCTCAGCTTGCATACAGTCGATCTTTCACTCCATGATTCTAGCTCTGCAGTGAACCACCTTGATTTGGGCATCCAAGTTAACCGAACAGGGACATCCATTGTCCAGGACTTCGACGAGGTTGTCAAACTTCTCGTTGAGCTTATTGTTTCTTTCACGGGCCTCCTTGTTTGTTACTTGCGCCAAAGTAAACATGTGCTGCAATGCCCTTTTGAGTTCATAGTTTTCACCTCTTAGCAAATGAACATTAGAATCTAGTTCTGCCAAATGTTCCTTGACGTCTTTGGGGATGCAATTAGAATCCTGCTTTGAACCAGAACAACCACCAACAAACATGATAGGAGAAGAACTTGAGTCATGTTCCTGAGAAATATGACAACCATCCTTCTGCACACTGCACTGCCTTTGAACCGTGCCACCTTGACTCCCATGCATTGTGGGTAAATTCTTCCTAAAGTCCAGAATTGCAGCGCCTCCTGAGCAAGGAATGGTCTTCCTACAGAGGAGGCAGTTGGAAGTGGAACCAGGGTCGACCATCTTTGCGGGCTCTGTAGGCAGAAAAGAGTGTTGCCAACCTTCACAATATGTAGCATTTAAATTACACTCCCCTCGTATTCCCATTGCGTTAATTGCATGCATGCCGACCATGTGGAGGCCATATGACTCCATCGTGCGGTCATTCCCCTTCCCGAGGCGTAGAAATGGGTAGAGGACTATAGGGTAAGCTTCTTCATCGAGCAGGAAAAGAAAATCAAGAATTTGGTTGAGCATGGGGAGAGTATTATCATAGCTCCAACCCAAATGAGATCGCTTCTCATGAAATGAATTCATGAGGAGTCTTTCCCTACAGTAGGACAAGGAAAAATCAGGGGATCCAGACCTTGTCATTCACCTTATGATTGCTAACAAGAACTCTGCGGTCAAGCCTGACACCACTCTTCGCCATTGTGTCTGCCTCCTGGTTATTGGATCTCAAAATGTGTAAGAAATTGATGGTTTTTAACTCGTTAACTAAACACTTTAGAAGTCGGTGGATTTTAGTAGTAGGACTCTTACGATTTTTTATCAGATTCCTTGCATCTCTTGTAACCAGCATTAAGTCGTCCAAAACAACAATTCTGTGAGGCCATCATCCCTTGCAATCTCCAAACCTTTTATTAGAGATAACCATTCGACATTATTATTTGACCTTCTTCCGATTCCCCAAGCATAGACTTTCATCTTGTTTCCTTCAAAGTCGAAGAAGACTCCACCCGCACCTGCCAACCCCGGGTTGCCTTTCGAGGCACCGTCGAAGAACAGAGTATTACACCCAATATTATTCTTCCAGCTTTGAAAAATCTTGTGTGCTCCTCCTGATGTGCCAATTCTGAGTTACAGGTCTCCCGGATGGAGGGGCCAAGGAGAGGGAGGGGTTTGGGACTGAGAAATCTGAGACCTAGATTTCTTCTTTTGCAATCAGGGGTTCCTTGTTGATATTCTTCATGCCTTTCACCAGTAAGGCTTCCACCCATAGGGCCTTGGACGAGGCGAGGACTCTACCTGGGGTGGATCAGTTTCCTTCAAAAATTTCCTTGTTCCTGGCTGTCCAGATCTTCCAGTAGATAAATTTTGGGAAAGCCTCCCATGCTCTTTTGAAATCAGGTTTGTTATAGAGAGATCTGATGTAGTAGTCCTTCCAACAAGCGAAGAGGTCGTTCCAATTTGTTGGAAATGTCACCACAAAGTTTAAGTCAAAATACGCTATGTGCCAGACTTCCTGAGCAAATTTGCATTCAAGAAACAAATGATCAATCGTTTCGTCAGAGGCTTTACAAAGGATGCATCTCGCAGGCCCTTCTATCCCTCTTTTTATGAGATTCTCCGCAGTGAGAATTTTTCAGTGAGCAAGATTCCAAGTGAAAGAGTTTATTTTAGGAAGACCATCTTTGCCCCACACTTTGTTCCATTTTTTGTCCTTACTGTTGTTGGAGATATCCATCAACTGATAGCCTTCCTTGACTGAATACGACCCCGACTTGGTCCAACCTCTTTTGTCATTCATATGCCGATGCATTGGAGTTGCTCCATGGAGAAGATCAAGGAGGGAATTATAGTCTGTGCGAAGGTGACACAGAATCTCCAAATTTAACCAACCCACCCATCTTCCTTTTTCGATCCACATAGAGAGGTCGAACAATGTGGAGATGTTGGCTTGATCCATCCAAGCCTTTAAATCGACAAAGTTCTGAAGAAAGTTAGTAGGAGAGCTCGAATTTGGTCCTAAACTGTCAAGCCAGAAGTTGATCTTCTTTCCACTGCCAGGAATCCAATAAAGATGCTTTTGTAGGATAAACGTCGCCTTCTTACAGAGGTTCCAGATAGGAGTGCCATTTCAAGTTTGATCAATTCTCTCCACACACCTTCTTCTGCCCCCATTCATATATTTCTTTCTTAGAATCTCCTTCCACCAAGCTTTTTTCCCTGAGACAACTCTCCAGAGAATTTTAGCACCTAAGGAGAGGTTCATAATCAAAGGATCTTTTATCCCAGCTCCTCCATAGATTTTAGGCCTGCAAACTTTCTCCCAGTTCATCAATTGAAACTTCTTTGTGCCATTGGATTTTCCTCCTTACCACAGAATTCTTCTGATTTCTTTCGTAACATTTTGAATTATGCTCTTGGGAGCTAAAGAGATCGAACTGACATAGATTGGATAGGTAGAGAGAACATAGCTTATCAAAACCAACTTACCGACCAAGTTTAGCCACTTGGTACCCCATGAGGATATTTTAGTTTTAATCTTGTCTATTAGGCCTTGCCAATCCGCAACCTTTTTCTTCCCTTTGAAGATTGGAATTCCCAAGTAGATGAAAGAGTTCCAAGAGGGGCGCCCTTCAAAGCCAAGAATCCGAGCTATTCTAGCTAGAGTTCCTGTAGAACAATTCTAGCCATAGACTTTGGATTTCATCGAGTTCACTTTTCCGTTTGAGGCTTTGAGAAAGGTAGTCAGGGCACCTTTGAATCTCTCTGCTATGGTTGGAGAAGCTCCTCCAAGCAAAATAGTGTCATCTGTGAACTGAGCGTGGTTGACTGCTTTGACACCTCTCACGATCCTAAGGCCTTTTAGCTCACCCAACCCTTGCAGGTGTTGAAACTTTTGACTCAGGGATTCTGCCACCAAAATATAGAGAAAGAGGGACATGGGACATTCTTTTCGTAAGCCTCTGGTGGCTTGGAAGAAGTTTGTTGGCCTGCCATTTACAAGCGGGGCTATCCAAGGTCTAGTTATGCAAGCTTTTACCCATCTGATGAAACTTTTGGAGAAACCAAATTTGCTCATTACTTCAAACAAAAAGAAGTGGTTAACTACGTCGAAGGAATTTGCCATATCCAGTTTTATTGCCATTCCCTGTTGTTTTCTTTCAATGCTAGAGTGTATAGCCTCCTGAACGATGATGTTATTGTCTAGGATTTGTCACCCTGCAATGAAGCCTCTTTGTGAATCTGAGATGAGCCAGCCCATTAGATTTTTCATTCTTGTGGCTATGATTTTCGATAGAATCTTGTAGGAAGTGTTGCAAAGAGAGATAGGCCGAAATATATCAGTCGAATTAGGGTTGCTCTCTTTTGGAATTAGTGCCAGAAAGGATGAATTGGTGGCTCCACCGATTTTATCTTTCTTTCTGGTCCAATTTAGCATTCTTTTTAAATCCTCTTTTATGATATCCCAAGTTGCTTTGTAGAAGGTTATGGTAAATCCATCTGGCCTGGGGGATTTGTCCATATGAAGGGACTAGATAACATCTCTAATTTCATATTCAAGGATTGGTTTATCAAGCTCACGATTTTCAATTTCAGAAACGAGAGAAGGAATACCTGAGAGCATATCAGCTTGATCTTTCGGATCAGCCTCGTCGTTATCTATGTAGAGTTCTCCAAAATGCTCCAAAGCATGTATCTTAAGCTCCTCCTGACCAACGACCCGATTCCCATTGATGCCTTTCAGTTCTTTGATAGTATTGTGATTGAGCTAAGCTTTAGTTTGCTTGTGAAAGTATTCCGTATTACTGCCCCCTACTTTTAGCCACGTCTGTCTGGACTTTATTCTCCATACTTCTTCCTCATTCCTGGCAGCATTTAGAATCCTTAAATTCAGATCCTTTTCATTGTTTAGTGTGGAGATAGTAATTGCATCGTCCTCCATACTGTGGTGTAGGGAAGCTAGATCAGATTGAAGCTTATGCTTGAGAGATCCTGGATTTTTATACTTCATTTTAACCCAAACTTTTAGAGTAGCACGCACATCTCGGAGTTTACTTTCCCAAATGTAGCTAGGCGGACCATAGAAGTTGGAACTCCAAGCATTTTGAATTAAGTTCAAGAGATTCCCATCATGAAGCCATAATGGGTTAAAGCGAAACATAATGGGTCTGAGTTTGTCTGGGGTAGAGAGAGTCATGCAAATGGGTTTGTGATCGGACAAACGGGAGGGCGTAAGCAGTAGGAAGGAGGTCTTTCAGGAGGAAAGAGGAACTTACCAGGAATCTATCCAATCTTGCTGCTATATGTCCAATACCAGATCTTCTGTTACTCCAAGTGAACTTCCCATTTTTCATTTCAATATCCAACATGGCCAGCTCATAAATTAAGTCCTCCATCTTTTCCCCATAAGGATCCCTGACCCTTGAGCCACCACGTTTTTCCTGCTGATATTTGGTGGTATTGAAATCCTCCGCAATGATCACATCTTTACCTTGTAGGTCGTCTTTTAATTTTGACAGATCATCCCAAAATATATCTTTGTCCATGTAATGTGTCAGACCATAAACATTACAGATATAAGTTGAATGTTGACTGTTTTTTTCATGAATTTCGAGGAGAAGCCAATGATGGCTTTCTTTGACAGATTTTATCAAGATATTTCTAGAGAGAAATGTAGCAATGCCCCCAGAGGATCCCTTAGAGATTTGGGCTTTTCCATGGTAGTCCTTTCAAAATAGACGTGAGAGCGCCAAAGCCTCCACGTCTTGCATTTTTGTCTCCTGGAGTAGTAACAAGTCTGGTCTTTCTGATTTTATCATATCTCTCAGTGCTTCTACTTTGCTAGATCCCCCCAGACCCCTGTAGTTCCAGGAGACAACTTTAATAATTTCTTGTTAGTTTGAGACCCTGCTCGAGGTCTTCCATCCGGTTTTGCTCCTCCGTGATTTTTGTTATTTTGAAGAAGCTTTGTTTCTTCTATACTTTTTTGCCTTCCCAATTCTAACTCCCTTTCTGCTTCCTGCTCACGATGATATCTTTGCGATTTTCTCCCTCTCGTGTTCGGAAGCAAAACAACATCATGTGGTTCTAGTGAGTCTTGAGACGATGAGTGCTCAGGGGAGAAAATCTGCGACACAACATTGCTTTGCTTTACCATATCCTCCCAAGAGCCTCTAGGGGTTGTAGTTTCCTCCAAGACCGCATCTGTCATTTCCTTTCGAGGGGAAGGAATAGGAGAACCGGTGAGAATGTGTGTTGCATCCGCCTCGGGTTCTATCTCTAAGTTAACCTGGGAAGGAATTTCCCCTTCCTCCAAAGTCAGTGTTTGAAATTGATTACTGGTTGTAGCTTCTTTCTCTTCTTGCACATTTTCTTTGTTTTTCTCCAAATGAGCTCCATTTGCCGAGGGAGTTGGCTGTGTAGCTTTCCTCCCCCTCTTTGCTTGCTTCCATCCTTCCTCGTGGTTCTGCTCATGGGTTTCTTGAACTGCTTTTGGACAATTTTTAACAAAGTGTCCATACTCATGGCATTTCTTACACTTAAAGGGTAACTGCTCGTAGTCAACTTTCTGCATGTGCTCCCATCCATCCATTTGCAAATTCACAACCTATGGCAAACCTTTTTCCAAGTTGACTTCCATACAAATTCGGGCACAGGAGAACAACGGTCCTTTGGGCTCTGCTCTGTCGATTTAAATGCTAAGGGCATTGCCGATTGCCTGTAAAGATTCATCATTCCAGCAATGAAGTGGAAGATAAGGGAGGCGAACCCATACTGGGATTGCTGAGGGTACGTCTCTTTCCGGATCAAAAGATAAGCTCCAATGGTTTAAGTAAAGGCCATGAGAACCCAAGAAATACGGACTGCTTCTAAAAATGAGATCTCTATTTGCCTTATGTTCAAATAAGAAGGTGAAGAAACCCTTACCACAAAAACAGTGTTGTAAACCCCCAGAGATCAAGGGCATCCAATTTTTATTAATCTAGGCGTCCATGGTTTTGGGAGAGGGCCAAATCCCTGTGAATTGACCTATTAAACCTCTTTCACTCAGAGCTAGGGCTTTCAATCTTGAAGCTGCAGACGTGATCTTGATCCGAGGAGCGACCGTTCGTTTGACAAAGGCATCGCTAGAGATAGTGGAGGAAGACGGCGGCGGCGAAGTTGAAGCTACCAACGCATGGAAGGCATCATCTAAGCGGCGCCGACGATCCTCCAGGTTCGGCTCCAAGGGAGGGTCCATCGAGGTGCCCTCGAAAGGGTCGAGGGGAGCCCAAGCTCTTGGGCCAAGCACGCCACAGGACGACACCGAGCGAACCTTAACAGGCTTACGCTGGGAGGTAAACGCAGAAGCTATCGCACTTCATAGTGAAAAAGTATATAGCTTTGGAGAATAAATATTATAGACCAAGTTTGTATCAAATAATAACACAAAATAAATCTATAAGCATAATCGATTTCAAATGCACCAATCTTTAAATAAACTCAAAAGTCCTTCCTCCTCATGCACCGCTTTCTTTAAAACATATACTCAACTAAAGAGAACCTTAACTCGAGACAACGCTTAACCTATTTGTTTAAACTGAATTGATGTTTAAGTGTGAAGTAAAATCCTAAAGACCCAACATCACATCACCCTTCTCACCTTATATGAAACTTAAAACTCTAAATTACTCGAGCATTATTGAAAATTCCATTTAATGAATGGTTTGGTGAGGTTTGAGTGTAAAAGTTTGACTTAAACTCTTTAATAAAATTCAATTAAATTGTTTTTTTTTCAAATTTATATTTAATACATATACACTCTATCATCAATTTACCACTTAAACTTACCAAAATAATAAATAACTAACAAGTTGATAGTGAATTAAAATCTCACCCATATACTTATACGTTTGACTTATTACAATTAAAATTGACTTATCAAGAAAAAGTCAAACTCAAAAAAAGATAAATCAGCTAAATCTAAGGTCCAACAAAATTTGACCCAAAAGATTTCCAACAACTCTTCTTGAAATAAAACCCAAACACCAACAACTCTTGAAATGTCAACTTAGTTTCTAGAGAAATCCCTCCAAAAAAATACCAAGGTATAAACCCCACTCCGCTCACCGCATGACAGCCTCTAATTATAATTATTATTTTAAGTTTTATAATTGGCAAAGGTAAAAAAAATAAAATTTAAAAATAGAAGAAAGAAAAGATCATAGATGATATAAAACGATAAGCAAGCTGTGAGAAGAAAGTAGTGGTAGTGGTGGAGAAATAAGAAGCAAGATCCGAAGCTTCCGTGGATACACAACTTTACAGGGTTCGAACACAGAACACAGATCGGGGCAGGAATTGGGTGCAGAGATGTCTATGAGCTTGCAGAGTGAGAGAATTTAGGGAAGCAGCGGCATGGTTTTGAGTTAAATCAGGGGATTTTCATTTTCAATTTCTGTATTTCTCTATTGAGATTAAAGAGGGGAAACTATATGATCATGGCGTCCGAGGCCGGAGTTGCAGCCCATATAACCGTACCCCAGATGGAGTTGGGTTCAAATGAAGCCGAATATGAGAGCGACAACGAGGGCTCTCTGGCCTTGGCGATGCGACGTAGAGGGGCGAGCGACGATGAAGAAGAGGAGGAGGAAGAGCGGATTCCGCAGGGTTTTGTAGGCCACGAGTCTGAGGATGACGAGGGCGCGCCACCACTTGAGGACGAAGAGGAGGATGACGAAGAAGAGGAGGAGGAGGTGGTGATGGTGGCGGAGGAAGAGGTGGAATATGAGGAGGAAGATGAAGAGAATGGGCGGATTGTCGATCTTGATGTGCTTGGGATTAGGCAGCCACGTCACCCAGGTGGTGGTGGTGCGACAGGAGAAGGTGTAGGCGGAGAGAATGGGGTTTCCAAGGGCGCTGATCAGGGAATTGGTTCTCCTAGGAACGATAGGGATCAAGCCGAGGAGGAGAAGAAGGAGGCGGAGCCTTTCGCAGTGCCGACCGCGGGCGCGTTCTATATGCACGATGATCGGTTTCGCGATAACGGTGGTGCAAGGCCCAGGTATGTGTGTGTTGCTTGGATTCTTGTTGCAATATTGGTTTAATGAAACTTGCCAATCTGTAGTCCTTAGGTTGTGATCACATGGGCTGTTGTGTTTTCGTTGATTTTTTATTTTCAAATTGAGGGAGTTGTTGATCTTCAATGCCAGGGCGCTATTGTCAATCAAAGTTCAGTGCCCAACAATTTTCAATTTGTGAGAATGTGGGTTTGTGTTAAACCAAGCTCTTTGTCAGCTGAAAATCAGAGTAGTCATGAATTCAATACCCTAACAATTGTCAATCAGTTGTTTCAAGTTTGAATCCTGTTATGAGTTCCCTTGAATTGTATTTGTGCTGTAAAATGGGCTCTAATATATGTTTTTCGTTTAATACCCTTCGAGATATACCCGGTCTATTTTTAGAAATAAATTAAAAATTCAAGTTTAATCAGAACTCAATTAATAGTTTGACTTCAAATGTCGGGCTTTCATTGATTTTAGTTTGTGCTTGGTCAATCAGTAATCAAAAGTTCAATGCGCAGACAATGGATAGTCAAGAAGGACAATTATTAGCACACCGGGACTAATAGGTTTACTTACTTTTTTGGGTCATCTTGTTCATATGCATATAGGGATATCAACTGAGCTACTATATCTACGCTCAAATGGTTGCATAGGGCTAAATGGGCTAGGCAGGTGTCTCAGAAAGAAAGGCCATTTAGCGAGGTTTACTAGGGTTGGATGGTTAGTAGTCCTGGGGCAGGCAATCTGTGAAAGGAAACAAAATCTGACAGGCAGGTTCAAGGGGAACCAACCTTACTCTAGGTGGGCATAGAAGACCATAGCAGGGTATGGGTGGCAGGGCCTCCTTACAAAGGAAACGACAAATGGTAGTAATATTGATGTAGGGAGGCGGTGGTACATCAGTTTGAGCCAAGCCAAGGAGATGAGCCAGTAAGCAAGGTTGAGATATGTAAGAATGTAGTGCCATCTATGCATGCTTGCTGTGCTTCACCAAGTTGTCTATGTTGTAAAGGAAGTGATGTGGTTTATACTGCCTGCATGCAAGCTTTTGATCACCAGTAGTCACGAGTTCAACTGGAAAGGAGCCTCCCTGAATGAGTTGTCACGGGTTGAATTCTTGCAGTCCTATCAGTTGCACATTGAACATATGTCCTAAAGTTCAATGCCTGAGATATTGCTAATCATTTATCTCAGATGCAAATGCAGCCATTGATTCTCTCGGTTGAAGTTTGTGCTGTAGCATGGGTTGTAAATTGTAATGTTGTGACGGGTTGTTGTAGTTGACAATCAAAAGTTCAATGCAAAGACAGTCATTGAGCAGTGGTAGCTGTGGGTTTGATTGGCATAGAACTGTGTGAATGAGTAGTCATGGGTTTAATTCTTGCACCGATGTTCTGTCCCAAGCCATGAGTTCAATGCTTGAGCAATTTTATAGAGTTTGAATGTTTCTATGGGTTCTCTTGATTGAAGTTTGTGTTATGACCATGGTTCTAATGCTGTTATGGGTTCTTGTTGAGTAACTTTAGTTTGTTTTAACTTCTTAGTTCTCGAGACTATTGTGAGTCAATAATCAAAAGTGTAATGCACAACTGATTGTGATCAGAAGTTATGAGTTTGATGCCATAGTGCAATTGCCAATCAGTAGTTCTGTGTTCAGTGCCCAGCATTTTCAATTAGTAGTTGTGAGTTGTGATGTAGCATGGGTTCTAAAGCCGTTATGGGTTCTTGTTGATTTTAGTTTTTGATCCTTGAAACAATTGTCAATCAGCAATCAAAATTTCAGTGTGCAGAGAATTGTCGATCATGGTGCAAAGAGCTGTGTGAATGAGTAGTTGGGTTCTTGGAAATTGTTATTCAGTACTCATGACTTGGATTTCTGTATTGTGTAATCAATTCAATTCATACCTGACTTGAGCCCTAATGCTGCTATGGGTCATGATGGATTTCAGTGTGGTGCTTCCTGCAAGGCAATTGCACATACAAGCTCAATTATCTCTTTCTTGGGCAATTGTCAATTGAATCCATTTGTTTAGGTCAACCACACATATGGGTCCCACTGTTGCATTTGGTTTTTGTAAGTAGTAAATTCCTAGTAGAATGCAATGGGCAACTGCCAACCATTAGTGTAGATTCAGGAGTCATTTCATGTGGAGTCATGGCAATTGCTTGCATAACATGGGAACTGATACATGGATGGGTTCTTCTGGATTTTAGTCTGATGCTTAGTGGAAGATAATTTCACCGAAAGTAGTGAGGTACTCTACAGCCCAGTATGGGGGAGATGTTGTCATGTAACATAACATTATGTTACATTATCAAAAATAAAATGTAATAATTAAAAAAATTCATGCCGGCTCATAAAATAAAAAATTAAAACCAGATAAAAAGTAATTAAAAAATCCATGTCGATCATAAAATAAAAAATTAAAACCAAATAAAAAGTAATTAAAAATTTCTATGTCCACTCATAAATTAAAAAAATTAAAACCAGCATAGATCCATCTTAAACCTGGATCTATCAAGCACGGCGAGGGATCCAATTTCATGAGGTGTAAATCTTTTCTGTATGTGTAAAAAATTTAAGATAAAAAAATTTACACATCAAGAAATTGGATCCTTCTCGTTGCTTGATAGATCCGGGTTTAGGATGGATCTATGCTGGTTGTAAGTCAGTTGTCGTAAGTTCAATTCCTGGGCCATGTTAGTATTTGTGAGTTTGAGTTCATTGGAAGCTGCACATGTATCACGATTCATGGGTCATAATGCTCCTGGGGGGTGGGTTCATGGAGTCATATTTAGTAAGAGACCTTAGTCATGAGCTTAGTTCCTAACTTCCTGTATTGTTACAACAATGGTACCTATAAACGTGGCCTGTAAGCCTGGGTATCTCATGGGTTTTAGTTTGATGCTTACTGGAAGAAAAATCAAAATATTCAGCATTGGTTAGCTATTTTATTCCCATGAGGTCATGTCCTTTGCACAATATTTATTTGGTTCTAATGCCGCCAAGAGTTCTTGTGTTAGTATGATGCTCAGTGGAAGGCAAATATTTATATTTGATCATGGATTTGATTCACATAGATGGGCGATGCTGATTTCAGACATAACATGAGTTCTAATGTCTGTATGGTTTCTCACCAATATTAGCTTAATGTTCAGTGGAAGGTAATTTTTGATCAGGTCATGAATTGAATTCCTTGGCAACTATCAATTACTAGCGGTGAATTCAAATCCTGGGGAGTTGAGTTTGTTGCATATATAACAGGATTCCTGACATCTAAAATTGCTATGGATTCCTATGGAGGTGTTTTGGTTGTAAAATTTAAATCCTAATAATGAGTTCAATTCTTTGGGAGTAATATCAATTGCTTAATTAAGGTTGGTCCTAAAAGTGGTGTTGGATTTTGTCCAAATGAGTTAGGCATGGAGATGTACACATCTTTGTTACTAGAGTGGCAAGTCAAACTCAGAGACTTGTGTGTTTGAATTGAATCGTGAACCACATGCGTCAAAATGCGTTTGAGGTGAGTCATACTCAATGACTCATGTCGATTGATTTCTATTTTGGGATGAGTCATACTCATGTTGACTGAGTTTGATTCAGCTTTGAGTCATACATACATTGACCAAGTTTGATTTGGATCAAAGGAGTTTTACTCTTCAGTAAAAGTTACTCGTGAGTAATCATGAGCCAAACTCTGTCAACTCGATCATGACTAGCTAACCTGCATTCCAGAAATCGTGCTTCTTAAAATATTTGTATTTCTTTATATTTTTACTTGCCTAGTTTTTGCCTGAGCCGAGACTAGTAACACTGGTACACTCTACATGATAAGCCCTCGAAAGTTCAATTCCTTCAGAGGCAAATTATCTGCATCCATGATCAGACCCAAAATTGTTAAATTCTCACCATTCATTTCCATAGATGGCACATATTTTTGGCTTTTCACTTCCATAGATAATAGTATAGGTTCCTGTGATTTATTTTTCATTCTGTTTACTTCTCTTTGGCATGCATGTGCTATTAGTTTTCCTGGAACCATTTCACTTCAAAACTTCCAGTTGTAGGCTTTAGGGGGTTTGATTTCACTTAAGTCACTATTTGTTTTATCTTGCAGACCACCATTGTAAGATCAGATCCTTCCATCTATTACAGCTATTAAATGAGTTAAATGGCCTCTGTTACCTCACAATTTTCAGAATACATTCATCTCATTTCAAGTCAGCTAGATTATATGAACTTTGACAATATTGCAAGGGCTGGACCTTGTTTGGAGCCTGTTGACAAAGTTTCCCCAAATCTTAGATGGAAGGATTTCATCGTAAAATCAACTTTTAATAATAATGGCAAGATTTGTTTTGTTGTTTTGTCTGTGTTTAGCTTATTGAAAATTGAGAATCGTCTCTATCTGAAAGTTATGGGAAGATTAGCAGTTTTGTTTCCAGATCATTACATGATCCTTCTGCATTTAAATATCCTAGTACTTTGCTTTTTAATTTTTCTTCAATTTGGCCATACATCAAATTGTTTCAATAACAAAAAATTCTTGCTTGGTGATCTGTATTATTTAGATATGCTTGGAGTAGTAATATTGTTCTTATCAGATGCAATTTGATTGGTTGTAAAGTCAAATGCTGTAGCCTGTATCTGTCCTCTTCATCCTATCTTGTCAAATACATGATTCTGTTAGTGCCACAACTTTTGACAATAGAAGTGCATATGAACAGGAACGAGATAAGTTTGTAGTGTTTTGTTTCCTTTTCATTACATGATCCATCTGATTTAACTATCTGAATACTTTGCTTTTTAATTTAACTTCAATTTGGCCATACATCAAGTTGTTTTGATAACAAAAAGATTCTTGCTTAGTGATCTGTATTATTTGGATTTTCTTGTAGTAGTAATATCATTGTTATTAGATGCAATTTGATTGGGTCTAAAGTCAAATGCTGTAGCCTGTATCTGTCCTGGTCATCGTATCCTGTCACATATATGATTCTATTATTGCCACACAACTTTTGACAATAGAAGTGTATATAGACAAGAATGAGCTAAGTTTGTAGTGGTTTGTACTCAGTTTTTATATCATAATAGCTATACATTAGATTTTTTGAGCCCTTGATGAATTCTTAGCCTTTACTCATCATGTAATATGTTTAATTACGGCACAAGTATTGCAATCATTACATGAGAATTGAGATTAGTTAAGATTAAAAATTTGTGTACTGATGAAGAGGTGCAAGGGGTATAGTCACTGATATTAATAGAAGTATACCTAGAGTCATTGTAATATATATGATAATATCATATATATTTCATTGTTAATTCATAAATATTAAATGGGCCTTTGGAATGTACTGATGATGAGGGACCTTTTAATTGGCGGCTGGCCTAGAATAACCATGAGAGCTACAGCTTATAATGCTACTTCAAATGAAAGCCGTCATTGTAAAAGATCATTCTCAGATCCTATCATCCTATTATTATTAAATTGGTCATAGGACCCTGTATCCAAGGAGACCCACTCTATAACCAAATCAAAATACTATGTTGTCTCATAACAACCAACATAATAGAATAACCAAGTCTAAATGTTAAGACTTTGCATTTGAAAGCAATATCACTCTAACTTTTCAGTACTTTGTTTTCTTAAATATCAATTGTTAGCATTGAGAGGGGCCACTGTTGTTTTGTATTTTAAGATTTCTATTAACCTGGCAGAAATTTTAAATTAAATTTTCTGCATATTTGAGCAATATTTTCTAAAACGTTATTTTCTTCAGAAATTTGTTAGAGGAAGTGGCAGTTTGTATGTTTCTGTTGTGCTTTTGTTATTAAGCTTTTTGTTTTTGGTTCTAAACAGACGCAGTTCCGGTGGGAGGAAGCTGTGGGAAGCCAAAGATGATAGGGCCTGGGTGCATGACAGGTTTGAAGAGCTAAATTTGCAAGATGACATGGGATATGAGGAGGTATGCTTTTGTTTATTTACTTTATTGTGTGTGTGTGCACACACACATACATACATATTCCTAAGGCAAAAATCAGAACTTTTTTTATTTATTTGATAAAAAGTTAAAAATGGACCTGTAGGAAAATCTTAGTTACATGCATATTAAAATCTTATTTATTTCATATATATGCATGTATGAAAATCTTACTTAGAAAGTCAGGTTATCTAGAAGAGTTTTACTAAATGATATCGACTGAATTATCACTGACAAGTTAACTTTTAACTGAAAATACAACAAACTAAAGCTAGGGCTTTTTTGTAATAATATTTACTGAGTAAACTTGCTAATGTTTTCAATACCCAACAGCCTTGAGGGGGCCAGTCTTTTTCACAAACTTAATCGTCAAAATGATACCTAAGCAGAATGTGTTCCAGGATAAATCTTTGTGGATTGTACCTTGACCATTCTGAGGAGGTAGCTGGACTTTTGAGGACATCTCATGGCATTCTTCATTTTCTGGCCTAATTTCTCTGTACATATGCCATTAGTTTTTGTTTTTTAAATCACATCAACCTTCTAGATTCCAGATGGCAGTGGGTGAATATTTTTGTTTTTGCTTTCTGTTCTGCTTCTTGTGATAAGCTTTGAATATAATCACCAACCTTGGTTGCAATTATTTAGAGCATTTAAGCACTCTGCTTTGAGATATTTAACCTGGTAGAAGTTCAATCCCATTGTTTTAGCAGAACCTTCATTTTATTTGAGCATGTTTACGAGATCCAAAATTTAGGATTAAGCATATTTTTGATAGTGACCAAAATTCCATGTGGTTTTTAATCATTTTTTATCCTTCTCTCAAAAGGGCATATCTTTATTTTACCAGCAAGAAAACAAAGCATATTAAGATATGCATTTGAAGCACTAAAAGTTGCTCTTTAAAATAGTCTTTCCAAAGAACTGCAACTGTTTCTAGAAAGATTTTCCCTATCAGTCCATTCATACAGTCAAATAAAAAAACAGCCAGTATTGGCTTTACATAGAAACTCCTGAAATAAAACAGCAAGTCTTCAACATCTTCTTTCACTATCCTTTGCCACATTTTTGCATGTGTTTTCCTTCAGTGGAGATAGCTAATGATAAGGATCTGCTTATGGCAATAGGGTGTTTATCGGTCTCCTATTCTTCTGACCTGAAAATACCAGCCCCATTTTTCCCCATTTTTCCTAGAATTTCTTTGACTTGCCACATCAAAGAATCCCTAGGTATATGGTTTATACTTTATAATTAATTAGCTTGTAACCACTCTTTGAGACTTTGTTTTACCTGGTTTCCAAATCCCCTCATATTCATATTTGAATGAGCAGCAATTCTTACAATTTGATAATAGACTTGAACGAGTAGCAGTTTTTATAATTTGATAATGGTCTTGAATGAGCAGCAATTCTTATAATTTTATTTTGAAAGAAATATCTCGTGGGATTATCCCTCTTCCCCAGATTATCTGGATGGAGGACTGTGCCAACCTCAAGTGGTAAGAGTGGCTGGTAAACTTGAAGGACTTGACCTGATTGGAATTTGTGACCTTCCTATTGGGAACATGCTGTTGGTGGATGGTCAACTGATGTAGCTAACCTTTGTGGTTGTGATTATGTGTGTGTGTGGTATGACTGTAAATGTATTTATTGTCAAAAATCTATGAACCAAAAACATAGAAAAATTGGCCTTTGAATATTTTGCACAAACATTAACTCTCTCACATTTGTTAATGAGACCGCAAGGAAAAATGGATTTTTGTGTTTTAATATGAAGAAAGGGGCTATGTTATAGGCAAAAGTCAGAGTTTTAGGGGCCCACACATTGATTTGTCCATTTTTCTTGTGGTTGCACGGTGCACCGAGAGTAGCAAGGTGATTACAACCCAGTATGGGGGAGATGTTGTCATGTTTGTCACATTAGTCATGTTATGTAACGTAGCGTTCCCATGTTGGTTCATAACTTGTCAAAATAAAAAGTAATTAAAAAAATTCATGTGGGCTCATAATAAAAAAATTAAAATCAATATAGATCCATCTTAAACCGGGATCTATTAAGCACCGGGAGGGATCTAATTTATTGAGTAAATTTTTTCTTGATGTGTAAAAAATTTAAGATAAAAAAGTTACACCTAAATAAATTGGATCCCTCTCGGTGCTTAATAGATCCCGGTTTAAGATGGATATATGCTGGTTGTATAAATGGAACTTTTGGAGGATTCATTGGCTTGACATCTTTGACAAGCTAGAAATAGATCTTGAATTATATCTTTGGTGTTTCCAGTTAAATTTCATACATTCATAGCATAAAACATAAATGCATAACCAAGATCACTAGAAACAAGACAAAGCACAAAACAACAACACAGAGTTTGACCTGGGAAACCCAAATGGGAGAAAACCTAGCAACCTTCGCAGAGAGATGATAATTCCGAGATTAGAGTACAAATAAGAAAAGAGAAAGAATGTGAAAGTGTCTTTCACAAGTAGATGCCCCAAATAAGCTTCCTCCTTCAAGTGATGCGAAATCAGCCTCCTCCAAGTGATGCGCACTTGCTAAGTGTGAGAATGAGATAATGAGGTGCACTGGCCTCCTATTTATACAAGTGCAAACCTGGAAAATTCCCTAACTGGGCGACTTCACCTGGGGGCAATAAATAATTTAAATTTAATATTTTTATTTGTTTCTTTTGCACCCCAAGGCTTACATTGATTCTTTCATGTGTTTACATAATTGATTACATAAAGTTCATCTCCCTTAGGAGGTACAAACAAGTACAATGAAGGTGCAATAAAATATAATGAATAATATTTTCCGAAGTTGTACAAAATCCAACACTCCCTCTCAACAAGGAAGGTATTCTTTGGTCTTCATCTACATCACGATCATCTGGGTTTCATCTTGTACATCCATTCTGTCTCCATCATCTCTATGCATACTGAAGGTTGTCCACACAGTCTCTGTGCATCATCATCACCAGTCCTTCGGTGAGTCCAGGAGAATCACTCAATCTTGGATCCAAGAGAATCACTCAATCCTGGATATTTGAGATTATCAGCTGTACCATCTCTGCTATACAATTTGCTACCTGTCTGTCTCATCTGCCGATGGGGTCCTCCCATACCTGGCTGAGATCTCAGACGAGCAAAAGGGCACGACCATCTATTGACTGCCCCACTCTTCTGCCTATGGAATTTCTCCCATATCTGACTGAGTACCTGGACTGTAGAGGCACCTATGCAACCACAAGACCAACTGCTGACTGTCCTACTCATCTGCTTATGGGATTTCTCCCATATCTGGTTGAGTAACTGGACTGCAGAGGCACCTGTGTGAACCCGACCAACTGCCGACTGTCCTACTCATCTGCCTATGGGATTTCTCCCATATCTGGTTGAGTAACTGGACTGCAGAAGGTACCTGGGTGAGCTCGGCCAACTACTGACTGTCCTACTCATCTGCATACATATGGGATTTCTCCCATATCTGGCTGAGTAACTGGGCTGCAGAGGCACTTGGGAAAAGCAGGGTAAGCATCTCAATGTCATCTTTCCCTCTCAAGGACGGATACGTGCTCTTCGACTCCAAGTCTTCTGCGAAAGTATTCGAACTTCACCTTGGGAAGAGCCTTGGTGAGAACATTTGCAGTTTGGTCGTCTGTCGGCATGTATTGTAACTTGACCGCACCTTTCTGCACCATATCACGAATGAAGTGATATCGAATCTTGATATGCTTCGACCTATCATGAAATATAGGATTCACTGACATTTGCACACAACTCTGGTTATCATAGTGAATCACGGTTGGCTTCGGAATTTGGCCGAACAATCCTACCAAGAGTTTACGAAGCCAAACTGCTTCTCGAGCTGCTGTGCTAGCAGCCATGTACTCGGCCTCTACAGTATTGAGTGCTACCGAGTTTTGCTTCTCGCTGCACTAGGAAATGTGCAGAACCCAAACTGAAGCAACATCCAGAAGTACTCTTCCGATCTGCAACACATCCGACCCAATCTGAGTCTGTAAACCCCTGCAATATCAGGTCACCATCTGAAGCATACTTCAATCCATAGGCCACAGTGCCATGTAAGTATTTGAGCACATGTTTTGCAGCAATCCAGTGAATCTGCCTCGGTTTGCACATGAACTGACTGAGGGCATTCACAGCAAAACATATATCTGGTCTGGTGCTGGTCAGATACATCAATGACCCCATCAATTGGCGATAAATGGTGGGATCAAACAAATCAGAATTTGAAGTAGAATATCTCAACTTCTTCCAATTCGCATCCATCGGAGTAGCCATGGACTTGCAGTCCAACATCCCTAATCTCTTCAATATATCAATGGTGTATTTTCCTTGTCCTATGTAAATCTCTTTTTGCCTCTGCCATACTTCTAATCCCAAGAAGTAATGCATCAATCCAAGATCTTTCATTTCAAACTCAGAGGCGAGATTCTTCTTACACCATACAATAAGTTTCTCATTTCATGTGAGAAACAAGTCATCAACATATAATACCAAAATCAGTGGCTCATCATCTACAACCTTGTAGTAAAGGTTGGGGTCTGCATCACTCTTGGAAAATCCCAAGCTCACCAGGAATCCGTCTATTCGTCCATACCAAGCACGGGGTGCTTGCTTGAGGCCATACAATGCCTTTTTCTGTCTGCATACATGAGACTCCTTTCCTTGGACAATAAACCCATCTGGCTGTTCGATGTAGACTTCTTCCTCAATAACACCATTGAGAAAGGTTGTCTTCACATCCATCTGATGCAACTTCCATCCCATAGCTGAAGCAATCGCGATAATGGATCTGATGGAAGTATATTGGGCCACAGGAGCAAAAGTCTCATCATAATCGACTCCCTCTTTCTGAGAGAATCCTCTTGCCACAAATCTGGCCTTGTATTTCTCAACACTGCCATCTGCTCCATGTTTGATGTTGTATAGCCATTTAGAAGTCACTACTGACTTCTCCTCAAGTCTCGACACAACTTCCCACACATCATTCTTCATGATGGATTGATATTCCTCCATCATGGCATCCTTCCAAACTTGATGTTTGGATGCTTCTTTGTAAGTGGTGGGTTCTGAATCAATAATGTTGCTCATCAGTGCTACATAGCTAGAGAACCTCTGAGGTGTTTTGCTTTCTTTGAAAGTGCCATGTGGAGCATCATGCCCCTCTGCATCCTGTAGTGTCTGTGGTGCCCATCTAGGGCTTTTTCGACCTGCCACATCTCTGGGGATATCAACTGGATCTATGGGATCGATAGGTTCATCCTTTTTTGCTGACTCCCTCTGAACTGGAGGGGGAGATGATCTCATCTCCTTTGGTTCTAGCATTTCTGCATCATCGATCTCCATTTCTGATCCTTGGTCTTTCCTGACAGCCATTTCTTCTTCAAAGGTCACATCCCTACTGACTTCAATTTGTCTGGATCCTGGAATGTAAATTCTGTAAGCCTTTGAAGACTCACTGTATCCCACAAAGGTTCCCTTCTTTCCTGAAGTTTCTAACTTTGATCTTTTCTCTTTGGGCACATGTATGTAAACTGGACAACCAAAGATCCGGAGATGGCCCACTTCTGGTTTCACACTTGTGAACGCTTCTTCCGGAGTCATGTTCTTCAATATATTATGTGGACATCTATTCTGTACATATACAGCGGTTCTGGATGCTTCTGCCCATAAGAACATTTGAAGACTCTGGTCATGTATCATAGCTTTGGCTGCCTCCACAATTGTACGATTCTTTCTTTCTGCAACCCCATTTTGTTGAGGGTTGTAGGGAACTGTGAACTCCCTCTTAATTCCTGCTTCCTTGCAGAAATCATTGAATTCTGTAAAGGTATATTCTCCACCATTATCGGATCTCAAAATCTTGATCCTCTTTGCTGATAGATTCTCAACTTGTGCTTTAAACTCTTTGAACTTGCTGAGCACTTCCTCGGATTCTTTTGACTTGAGAAAGTATATCCAAGTCTTCCGTGAGTAATCATCAATAAAGGTGATATAGTAGTGATAATCACCTAATGACACAACTGTTATGGGCCCGCACAAGTCAGAGTGTACTAGATCCAAAATCCCTTTGGATCTACTCTCGCTATCTGGAAAGGACTTCTTGGCATTCTTGCCAAGTGCACATCCTCCACAAGTTCCATCATGGTCTACCTGGAGCCCTGGCAAACCTGTTACAATATTCTTCAGAACTGGGAGAGCTCGATAGTTCAGATGAGCTAACCTTCTATGCCATAACTCGCCCATACTTGCAGCATCATGTATTAGGGCTTGGACTGGAGAAGTGTTTAGTCTATACAAGCTCTCTTCTCTTATGCCAATAACTTTGGCTGTGCTCATGCTTGAGTTCTTGTGCCAAGCAAGGACTTTCCCTTCTGAGAAAGCCACTTTATATCCCTTGTCCTCCAATGTTGAGATGGAGACAAGATTTCTTTTCATACCAGGTACATAGAGTACATCACTTAGGCGTAATGTATCATGTGATTTTAATTGAAGGGTGGTGGCTCCAGACCCCTTCACAGTCTAATTTGCATCGTCTCCAAGTACAACACGTAGGTGTGAATCTTTCTCAATTAATTCTGAAAGATTCTCTCTATAACCTGTCATTTGTCTAGATGCACCACTATCTATGAGCCAAGTGTCACTAGTGGTAGGAATAGTACTTGATAGTGCTGATATGAATAGAAATTCTGTGTGATCTTCATTCTTTTGCTTCTTGTGATGATGATCTTCTTCTACATCAGCAGTGGATTCTTCATGCTTCCATTTGATTTGACTTCGACATCTACTGGCATAATGTCCATACTTCCTGCACCTATAGCATTGCACTTGAGATACATCCTTCTTCTTCTTTTGTTCTTGGCGAGGACTTGATCTCCTTTCTTGGTGCTTGTGTTTATGGAACTTCTTTCCTTTTCCCTTACCATTCTTGGCATGGGAAACAAATGCTTGAGTCTCTTCAGGTTGAGTGCCATGGAGTCTTTGACGTGCTGCAATCTTTGTCTCCTCCTGAGAGCAATCTGCCCAAAGCTTGTCAAACTTTAGTAGTTTGGATCTACCACTTATGCTTTGGATAAAGGACTCCCATGATGGTGGAAGACCATTTAAAGTGTGGAGGACAAGCTCCTTATCGCCAATAGGATCTCCACTGGTGGTGAGCTTGTCTTTGAGTTCTGTGATCCTCATAAAGTATAAGGCAATGGATTTTGACTTTGCTATCTTCATATTTGAGAGCTGGTTTCTCAAAGTCATAGATACATTTAGGCTAGTGTGTTCAAACAACTTCATAATGATCTTGAACATTTTCCTAGCATTCTTCTTTCCTGAGATTTGAGGAACCAAATGGTCTCTCACTGAATCCACAAGAATCCTTCTTGCTTTAGCATCATTCTTCCTCTATTGAGTTTTATCCTCTTCGGCTTTTGGTTCAGGGACTTTCTCATTTATATATAGTAAGAGATCATTTTCTTCTAGGAGTAGAAGAACCCTAGACTTCCAGGAGATAAAGTTGGAGGCTCCTTCCAAACGATCTTCAACCTTCATCCCAATCATCTTGATTGCAGATCTGGTTCAGAAACCCTAGCAGGAGCTAGGTCAAAAAATGAAAGTTCTCGAAATTGAATTTTGTCTTCACCAATGGATTTGTCTTGCCAAAAACGAAATTCCTATGGCTCTTTTTCTTCAAAATGGTGGGTGAAGACTTCACAAGATGAAACCCTAATTCCGGCAGGGTTCCGACAATGCTTCGACAATGGCTTCTTCTAGAACTGCTCTGATATCATGTTAAATTTCATACATTCATAGCATAAAACATAAATGCATAACCAAGATCACTAGAAGCAAGACAAAGCACAAAAAAACAACACAGAGTTTGACCTGGGAAACCCAAATGGGAGAAAACCCAGCAACCTTCGCAGAGAGATGATAATTCCGAGATCAGAGTACAAATAAGAAAAGAGAAAGAATGTGAAAGTGTCTTTCACAAGTAGATGCCCCAAATAAGCTACCTCCTTTAAGTGATGTGCAATTGCTAAGTGTGAGAATGAGATAATGAGGTGCACTAGCCTCCTATTTATACAAGTGCAAACCTGGAAAATTCCCTAATTGGGCCGACTTCACCTGGGGGCAATAAATAATTTAAATTTAATATTTTTATTTGTTTCTTTTGCACCCCAAGGCTTACATTGATTCTTTCATGTGTTTACATAATTTGATTACATAAAGTTCATCTCCCTTAGGAGGTACAAACAAGTACAATGAAGGTACAATAAAATATAATGAATAATATCTTCCGAAGTTGTACAAAATCCAACATTTCCAAATTGTAAATGTATCTTGAGTGGATCCAAATTTGGATTTATGGAAATGCAGATCTTAGAACCCTAATAGATGGATCCAAGAACACAGATTTTTAACAGGGAAAAGAAAGCTTAAAGTTTCTGGTTTTTCTTTATGATACGATCGTATTTGCCCCACAACCTTCCTTCTATAATTCCGTTTGAAATTTTTTTGTTGCTTGATCTCTAGTTTACTGTCTTGACATGAAATAAATATTTTGTGCCCTTAAGCATTGGGTTCTTGACGTGAACCTGTGATAAATGCTTTTATCACCCTTCTTAGCATACAAGATACAAGATACATTAGGAGCAACCTATAGTTTGTTTGCTTACTCAAGCTAAAGCAGAAGACAAGTTCATTGTTATAAGAAAGACATGCTTTGATTTGTTAGGGAATATATAGATATGCAAGTAATGATCTTACCTTAAAGCCATCATTTATGTCTTTACTCTTTATTCTTCTTTGAACTTTGTCTTTGTCAAGGGGTGAGGAGAAAAAGAGGATTTAGCGGAGGTTGCTTGTTTTTTTTTTCTTTTTGTAGGAAAGGAAAGGAGAATAGGTCTTGGTTTAGGGCCTATAATAGAGGGATAGAACTTGATTGTCCTAGTAGTTGTAGGAGCTTGGACCTACTTGGGTATTAGAAAGGGTTCGTATGGAACATAAGCATCAAGAAATCACAAAGGGCACATAAGAATTGTCTAATTCATAAAAAGCAGTCTTGGTGGTTACATTTTTGCGAGTAAGTTCAATACTTACAACTATTATAGATGGTTGTCTCTCAAGAATGGCACCTATAATACCTTCATGGCAATGTGGTATTTTTCTCCTCAAAGTCAGATTTTGACAAGTGAGAAGGATTAAATAGAGGAGCCCTACCAACACATTTTGAAGAGGATCTATTTGTGGAGTGATCAAAATCTAATAATTTGAAATGATTTAAGAAGAGGTGGAAAAATCGAGGACACATGTTTTACGCACCCATGGAAAGAGTGGTGGACTATGTTATGTGTTCAGTTAGCAACATTGAAAAGATCCTACAAATTTTAGTTGGAAAATGTGATGAAGTTATGTCTTTGGACAATGAATCTTTATTTGTGTAAATTAGTTGGACCATCGTGGGCTACATTTAAATATCAACAACCAATAGAAGAAAATCCCAAAGAGAAATGAAAAGAATTACCTCTTGCCTTGATTTTTTGCAGGTTGATATGGCAATGGAGTAAAAGTGCGAGGATATCATGGAAGTTATCAAGTGTAGCTTTAGATAGACAAGATAAGACAAGATAATTTTATTAATGTCCAACAAATAACCACAAGAGTAGGTCAATGGAACAATGTGGTACCATGATGTCAATACAAAGTGGGAGTGCTAAGGTGACTCATATAAAAAAAAGAAAGTATGGTTCTAACCTAAAAACCAAAAAGAGCTAAATCCAAAGATGGAGAGCGAATCCAAGAGAGAAATTTACAAGGAAAATGGATCTAGAATCTGTGATACAAGAGTAGTAAATCTATCATGGTTCACTAGAAGCATCTCTCCTAACATCTGAGGTTGAATAGAGGAATCTCAAAATAGTACTATCTCTAGAGGAAGAACTGGAAGAGGAGCTATAATGGGTAATGTACAATTGCTTGGAGTGGGGGGTTTGTTGCTGTGCAAGAGGGCTTCCTGCAAGTATAAGGCCAGACATCTTTGATTAGGATACCTAAAGAATTTGGTTAGAGTTTGAAACTCCATGAGAAGGTCCCTTAAAAGACATGTAGTTAGATAGGGAATGAAAGATGAAGTGCTCCTTGGTCTTAATCTCCGGAAGGTGACATACTTGCTAGATCCGATTTGATCGGTCGATTTGGTGATCTGTCTCCACCCTGAGATAATGAGAACCCACTCTGAACTAGCCTAAAGGAATATGAAGAGTGTGTGCCAAATGGTGGAGTGTGTAATGGGGTCAAAACATTAGATCGTCCCTTAGATCCAAGAAGTGCTCAACATAAAAGGCCATCTTTGGACATAACCCACTGTGAGGGTTGATCCAAGTGACATGCACAAATTGCATGTAAATGTAGTTTTGGGTGATTCTATTCAACTCCTAGCTAGTGGATAAGAGGCAACTAGGCACGTCGAGGGTATACGTAAATGGAGGAAGTTGATCCATCACAATACCAACGAACTCCAAAAGATTCGTGACCCCCGTATACTAGCATTGAGTGCAACCTAAAGGGCTTATTGAAGTAGTGGACTTCGATGAGCGATATGCAATATATGGGTATCGATCTTGCCACTTTGTCGAGTGAGTGAAGCTCTGAAGGCGGTGTATGAGTGAGGCAAGGTTGAACACAGTCTCAATCCAAAACAGTCAGGCACCAAACTCACCAATTATGATGGGTTGAGGTATTGTCTATTTGTTTTTGATGATGCGATGGAGGAGGAGGTTCTGCACTCTCTGTTGAGACACAAACAAAGTCTAGTAGACAAGGCCCCCAAACCTTTAAGCCATAGAGGAATGTGGGTTGAATGAGAGTGTCCATGGGAGACATCTTGGACGAGATGTCCTGAAAATGGTGTCTATAGCATTGTCTCTCAAGAAGGGATAATGATCCGTAGCCTTTGTTGACTTAGGGTTCAAGGGGATTTTGTAGACTGAAATATGGTCATGTGAATTGTACCCCCAAATAGGTATAGGTGATAATGATCTCAATCTCATACCTTTTAAAAAAGAAATGGAGATTCGTGAGGAGCTTCTTTGACCCATTGAAGATCAATACCTTGGTTTTACCCAGGTTGACCGTCAACTGATGAAGATCACAGAAGAGGATCAAGGCATTCAATTGTCTCTACAACCCCTTTGGAGATGAGGCTAAGAGGACCACATCGTTAGTGAAGAGTAGGATAGAGATCAAGACTTGGTGGAGAAGGCACCCATCCCATATTAAGTATGGGATAGGGGACACCCTTGGTTGACCCCAAAGGGTACATCATAGAGAAGTGTAGAAATCAAACAAGGGGAAACCAATGCATCCTTCAAACAACTTTCTAGTGAACTATTGTTGATTAGATATGCAAGAAGGCAAATAAGCTCTACAAACTAGACCCATCCAACGTAAGCTTGAAGCCTTGCAAATATGTTTGAAGGTCTTAGAAGGGAAAATATGTGAAAGAAGATGAGAAAGATTGTTGGCAATGGAGAAAAAGGAATCTCGAGGAGTTTTGGAAACATCTACAAACCAAATATCCTTTTGCATGAAAGTGACATCTCGAAGCGACAATGGCTGGCACACACCAATCAACTTTATGTGACCATAACAATAAGAGGTAAACCTTGAGAAATTGCCACCGAAGGGGAGGTTTTTCTTGAGAGGAAGTGGGTATTAAAACGCTAGCTACAGTGAAAGGTGTTGGACAATAAGTCTCATCCTTCCAATTTTCAGAGGGGTAGAATAACAATGCATACCAATACAGAACAATCATGATCAACTTCTTGTTTGCTAAACTTTTGTGAGGAATATTAGAAAAGAAACTCAACAAATGGGCAGAAGGCATAGGTAAAAGGGCTCGGGGAAGATGGAAGGAGCCCAACAAATAGTTGAGCAGCAGGAATTGCTAGTATATGGATCATAGGACATATAGATGCAGCAAAGCTTCTTTCTCAACTGATGGCAACATCAGAAAGGGATTGGTGTTCAAAGAGGCTGGGTGGCCTGCAATGTTTTAGGCCAGCCAATTGGAAGAAGTTGCAAGAAGGGCAGCACAAATGATGCACTTCAGGAGCAATTTGTCGTGGGAAAACCCACAGATCCACATTGATCCCTCATGTGGGGGTCATTCAGCTAAGTAGTATGCTAACTCTTGCTCAAAGCCCCCCCTAGGGGTGTCCTAGTTTGTTATATCATTTACTCTTTGAAATGCATCGGGCAGCACAAATGATGCACTTCAGGAGCAATTTGTCGTGGGAAAACCCACAGATCCACATTGATCCCTCATGTGGGGGTCATTCAGCTAAGTAGTATGCTAACTCTTGCTCAAAGCCCCCCCAGGGGTGTCCTAGTTTGTAATATCATTTACTCTTTGAAATGCCATTTATGTCCTTTGTAGTTTTTTGTTGCTTTAGATCTGGAAAGGCTTGTCTCAAGCTGTAACACCTCTGCCCCTTAGATCCTTGATCTCATTTTTAAGAGAATATTTATTCTATTCTATTTCATTCTGTACAATTATTTTTTGATGTACAGATATTGTACAATGTTGAGATTGACACTTTCGTTTGTCTTATTTTATTATTAGTAGATTATTGATCATACTAATCTATATTTTTTTGAACTTTTCTATTGACTGTAGTCTATTAGTATTTATTCTGTTTATTTTGTCTACCATGTTTATTCTATATTTCAGGTCCATTTTACTAACTTCATAAAGACATTGTGATTTTCATTCACATTTATTTAATTTTTTCAACATCTTGTCAACTACTGGAGCCATCTTTTATTTAGCTGAAATGTGAACTTTTTGAATAGAAAGGTTAAGAGTAACTCTAATTTCAAAATGAACTTGCCTTTCCAGTAGCTTAGTATCATTAATCATTTAGCTGCACCTTCTTCTGGATGTCAATATGTGCACTATCAAACATTTTCATCATAGTTGAGAGAACACCCTAAAATTTCTGAGCAATGTCAGATTTCCAACAGCTACTACATTGTTTCAAGTTCTAAAGATACCACGGTTAGTTGGGCTCTGAAATATCTTAGCAGTGCATCTGTCAATGACTGGGATAGTTTCTTAATCCAATGCTTACCTAATAGCTATGGGGCTAAAAGAAGTGTGTGTAGACTTCAATGCATTTTCATATAAGGTCTATATTATATGTTGGGTAATAATACAAGGATGGAGTTGGATGGGTTTGTCTACTATCACGATAACTCTTGTATTATATGCTGGGTAATAATACAAGGATGGAGTTGGATGGGTTTGTCTACTATCATGATGACTCTCACCAGTTGTTTTGCAAGGTCTTACCTTATTTGAGAACTATTGCATTCTGGGAAATTTTGAGAGTGTGCTCTTCCCATGGAGGAAGATTTAGTTCTTTAAATAAGGATTTACTAGGTCTTCTCAAGCTTATGATCTGACTTCATGTAAGAAAGGTTAAGCAACATTCTTTGCTAGGACTGCATTTTTTGCTTTCTAAAATTGTGTTTAGGCTAATGTTGGTATTTATTAAAAGCTTATGTTACAGAATGATAATCACCAGAGTTGATTTGTCAAAATTAACTTATCAAGGTAGTCCCTAATTGACACAGCATTTTCCTCTTTGAATTTTTTTCTCATCTAGTTGCCATATCAACCATCAGAATGGGGCATATTTTTTAACCATGCACACCAAACCTCAAACAGGGAACTGGTCATCTTTTTTGTGACATGTTTTAGATCATATGGTGCAATCACTTTTTAGCGTCTTTTATTAAGATATATACATAAACCCTAGTGGTTTTACAGTTTAAAAGTTGGTTGTTGATTTAATACTAAAACATAAAATGCATGGAGAAGAAATAGCATCTTAATGTAATAGCATTTGCTACTTAAATTTAACTTGGTCTCCTGTCCCCTTTCCTGTTGCACCCCCCTCCAACTCCCAATATTCAATTTTTTATATCTGCTTTCCAAAGATGTAGGGCTCAAGAAACCGAGGACAAAAATTTGGGCCATTTATTGTTTTGCTTCATTTGAATTTTATGTTACATGAGTAATACAAACAACATTTTTGCATGTTCAATGTAGCTGCAATATTTCATTTGAATATATGGCTGTCTTTTTTTTCTTTTTCCTGTTGGTGGTTGGAGTAAAAGATTCCATATAAGCATCCATTTTCATATTTGATAGCAGATGTAGGCCACAGATGACTGAAAAAGGTTCATATCAGCTTTCAGAATTTACACACCTCCTGACAACAACCTTGTTTTTGAGCTACAAACACAATCGTTAAAGGAAATAGTAATTGTATCTAATATCAAATGTGATAATTCTGAGCTCATTATTAATGATGATTTTTTTGGATAATCACAAGTCTAGAAAGTTAAATGTCATTATGGCTGTCTTTTTTTTCTTTTTCCTGTTGGTGGTTGGAGTAAAAGATTCCATATAAGCATCCATTTTCATATTTGATAGCAGATGTAGGCCACAGATGACTGAAAAAGGTTCATATCAGCTTTCAGAATTTACACACCTCCTGACAACAACCTTGTTTTTGAGCTACAAACACAATCGTTAAAGGAAATAGTAATTGTATCTAATATCAAATGTGATAATTCTGAGCTCATTATTAATGATGATTTTTTTGGATAATCACAAGTCTAGAAAGTTAAATGTCATTATGGCTAGACATAGTTAGATTCATTTATCTTTTCTGCAAACTGTTTCTTACAATGCTTTTCTATCTCCTGATCTTCTTGAATATGTACTTTGATATGATGACCACTGTGTTCATGCATACACCACTAGCAGTTGTAAATAAGAAAGTGGAGTTATATGCTATCGCTACTTAGTTTGAATTGCCTATGAGAAAACAATACATAAATTTGCTTATAAATAACCATCAGGTGAGCTGCTAAATCTAGAACATTATACTGTATTTCCCTACATAGGGACGACGCAGGGGAGGTCGAGGGCGCTTTAGAGGTCATGCCAGAGGTAGAGATGGGGGGCGTGGGCAAGGGAGAGGTAATAAATCAAGAATCTTTGAAGACAGTCATGCCCCCTCATTTGCACGTCGAGGTGGTGGAAGGGGAATGGGATCAAGAAGGAAGGAAGCTGAATTAAGAAATGCTGGAGATGGCTCTATGGGGATAAATAAACAGTGAGTACCATTTTTCTGTTCTATCTCTTCCTTGTTATGGAGAATTGTTATTACTATGTTGGTGAATAGGTATTACTATGTTTAACATTTATGTTACCTTTTACAGATCTTCAAAAGCTGTTGATGATATGCTGAAAAACAGCTCAGCTAAGAAACCTTCTCAGCCTGGTAGTGGGCAACTCAATGCTGGAACTCCAAAGAAGCAAGCGGGTTCAAGCTTGAGTTCTGCTTCGCCTCCTTTTTATCCATCTGGCACGCAACACCAAAGCGTGGTAGCACCTGTTAAAAGTGAACCACAACATGCAAGCGTTGTTGGAAGCATACATACTTCTGTGGTTAAGGGAGAGGGTGAAATGGGGACTTCAATTGCTTCCACTTCCTCAAGGAATGGAAAAAATATAGTCTCTGTTCGTGGGCAGGCTCAGCCTCACGTGGAGCTGGCTTTGCGTTCAAGTGTAGAGAAACAGCCAACCACTATGCAGCAAATTTCTAAATCTTCTTCCAGTCATTTGCCTCCACAACATAAGTCCAAAGTTCAAGGAAGGAATCCAGCAACTGGAGGCCAACTAATTAATCAGCCTACCAATTCAGGACACCAACTAAATAGAGGATCCAATTTTACACAAACAGAGCATATGGTTCAGCAGAGACCTCTCCAAACTCAAGGGCAAGGAGGCTTACGAATTTCATCCCAGCATTCAGTTCAACAAACAAGCAGCAATAATCAGTCTTCCTCTAGACCTGCCACTTCCGAAGGTGGGAATGCTGCATCACCACCTGGGTCAAACAAAGGCAAAAACGTAGTAGTTGGAAGAGCTAGGGGTAGTCCTCAAGGAGCAGGAAGAAGTACTTACGTTTATAATGGTAGTCAGGCCATTGCAGGAACAAGTGGCGTGCCAGTAGCTCATGGTGAGCAAAGCTTTCCACCTGCACCAGCTTTGTTACCACGTAAGTGTACAGAGTATGCATCCTGTTTATAGGAAGGATTGTTTTCAGTGCCCTTTTTCACTTGCTCTTTTCTTTTTCAAAAATACTAATCATTTATATACTAATGCTTTAAGATTGGTATGGATGTTAGCAGTTATGCAGTTTGGAGGACAACACCATTCTGGACTTGGGGTTCCTGCCGTTGGTATGGCACTACCTGGTTATGTGGCCCAACCTCAACTCGGTTTTGGAGGATCTGAAATGACATGGTGTGCAATTGCTTGAATACTGATTGTTATTCATCTATATTTTGTTCTTGGCATACTGATAGTTGCCCATTGAAGTATGTAGCAACAGTAAATCGGTCCTCTTAGAGCTATTCAAAAGGAAGTCATTTGAGTGTATTTATAGCCTTGGGGTTTTCATGAAGTTGAAGAAGCAAGTTTAGTGAACCTATGTTATTAGAAATAGTACACAGGAAATTATGTAACAAACAATGATTGGAGTTATAGCTGCAAAGGGATTCTTGCATCATTGATGAAATTGAGAGCATAAATCATGCAAAATCAAAGATTAACCCACGGCCCTAACAAACAGACATTTTTGCCAAGTCAATTTGTTTATAGCTGACATCAGTTCACTCTCATTATGCTGACCAAACTTCTCTACTAAAATATTGCTAACATATGGCATATTGCTGCATTGGTTCAGGGTACCTTTTTTGGCTGGAGCTGCTGGAGCACTGGGAGCCGCTTATTGTTCTCCTTATATAGCAGTTGATGGGGGTTATTATGCTCAACCTACTACGCAGCCTGCTGCATTTGGTGTTGCTGGGTTAGTATAGACTGTATGTTATGTGATCTACATATGGGATACTATTTCTATATATTAACTAGGAATATGCAAAGAAACATTTGTGACACCAATGTTCTATGTTATAGAAGGGATTCCAGTGGCAACAAACCGCAAAACATGTGGAAGTCAACTCCAAGATCAGGTAAAAGTAGGAAATTGAGTCCTTGTTTTTAACGATTATGAATGCTTTAAACAAGTCATTATATGATTGTTAAACAAGTCATGATGATTTTTCTGCAGAACTTGTAAATGATGAATTTGGACAGCGCCAAAATAAGCCACGCAGGTGGGAAATATAATTTGATTGTCTTCATAGTTTAATTTTGTGTTAAAATTAATGATAGCAAGTCATGAAATCACAATTGTGGTGATCAATATTTCAGAGAAGTGTTTGGTATAATTTAGTGTCTGAATTATTCTAATGTGTTTATGCAGATATTCTGAGATGAACTTTGGTCAGTGAGGGTTGTGTGATCCACTGAGTAACTGCTACTAAACAGCTACAAGTAAGTAGCATACTCATGATTTCGCTAATATTGAATTTGGCAGGGTAGCATTTCTCCCAGAATACTTTAATAAGTTACAATTCATTATATACCTTTCAGGGATCACTTGCATTAGCTGTCTGATTTTCACATTTGCTCTGATACATTTGAGGCGGTACTATGATTCAGCATAATTTCTGTAAGTAATTCAGGTCTTGTTGAATAGAAATGTGAAATGGGTAAATACATTATCGGTCCTCTGTCTTTGTTGAAATGGAAAGAGATTTTCCCTTTATTTCTTGTGATGCTACTTGAATCTTCATGCTTTAGATCTATATGAGTTTTGAATTAATGTGTTGAAACACATTGTCCGGACTTTGGACCTGGCCCTATTTTCGTTGTTTTTTTTTTGAACTTTGAAAAGCCGAAGATTTTCACTAATTTCAACAGCTAATGTCGGCCATATTGCTTCTCGACATGCATTTCGTGTCATGAAAGCCACAGTAAGCAAAGAGAAATTGTGGTCAATCTTTTTCTTTATTTGCCAATATTGCAACTACCCTTCTCGTCTTGATGATTGAGTTCCATACTGTAACCATTAGACTGCACCTCAATCTGTGCTTGTTATTCTTGGCACATTAATTGGTTGGCTTGCAATTTTAAATATACATAATCCTTCATTTATTTCCCATTGTTTATATTCTAGCTACATTTGGATTTTGAGCTTTCATAAACCATGTATATTATACTGGTTATGGTACAGTTCAATGTCAACAATTATTCATATATGACACTTTGGTTCCCCGCAACAACATATCTGCATGGTCATAGCCTTTATTTTTCTCATATGGTAAGTCTAATGTTTGTACACATTTTATCTGTCAATGCGAAACATTGGACGAGTTTTTACCGATGGCTGTATTAAACGGTGGTTAGTTTTGTTATTGGTTAGACTTTGGTAGAGGCATGGTAACTATTCCCTTCTGTTTCATAGTTTTTTGGTCATAGTTCCAATAACTAAGGATGGTTATTGTTTTCCTGTAATGCAGCTATAAACATTTCAAAGTAGTCTTCTCGATATGGACTATCGGCTGTAATGGATAAAAGTTGGAGTTCTATTGATTATTGCAACAGGCTGATTGAATAGTTGTTTTGTATTTGAGTGATACTCGTCTGAGGGGGATTGATTGGTCAAATTGGTACAAAGATCAAAGATATATTTATATGATCAGCTCTATTAGTTTTTCGTTGTACAGTACACTGCAAATACAGATAATGGATTGGTACAAGCTACACTTCAAAGCTTGTTTCCGGAAGATAGTTTCACATTTTGCAGTTTCAAGAGCACATGATAACACTGTAGGTGAGAAATAAAGCTTCCACTTGTGTGGGATCAGTGGGTTCACGCAGGTCCTCTTCTAGACATCTCTATATATCCTGCCAGCATGTTTATAGTTACGTGTTTTGCAAGCCCTCCTATATACTATAATCAGGTGGTTGAGACTACGCATACTTTCGAAGATTTTTTTTCAAATATGATTATAGTGTACATTGGATTGAGATAGTTGAAGTTGATTACTACTTATTGCGGACGGTATGGGTGTTTCACAATTATCAAATTATAAGTTTCAAAATATCATTTAAATAAAGCTTTGGCTTGTTGAATTACTCTAGGGTTCAATTAATTATTTTTTATATTGTGGATTCCATTGTTCTATCTTTGACAGTTCCAGGTGGCCATTCTATGAATTTTTCAAGTGATTTTTTAGAGCTTTGTTACCTTTGCAAAAAATCCTTGAGCTATTTTCAGAAGGACTGAGAAAATTCTAATGGGCCAGTGCAAAGAGAAATGCGGTTTCATCAATTGAGAACAATATTCTCATAATTCGACCAAAGTTTGACTAAATACATTTTGATGCCATCTTAAAGTACCTTGCAAGACTTAGCTCTCATGAAAACTGTGTCGTAATTTAGTTTGAATATCTACCTATGCGTAGTAGGATTATTGCAGCTTTATGAAAAATGAGTGGAACTGAACCTACATTTCATGTTTCCAATAAAAGGCCCAAACTACTTCAATTCACCTACATTGTTTTTTGGAAAACAGATTTATGAAATCGAAGTGTTTGTGCAGCGAACAATGAATATATGTCAACAGTGAGTGTACATCAGTTATTGTCTTCATAATAAAGTAATGTAATAATTTGGTTAATGTATTCATTATGTGGATTATGTGGGTAATCAACATGCACCCTGTAGTAGAGTAGTAAATGCTTTACAGTTTAGGATATACTTTGGTAAATTTAAGACATTTCAGATTCAATGGTGTATTTCTTAACTTATACAATGTTTATTTACATTGTTGTTTGTTACATATATTGACACATATATCAAAGTCACGGGGAAAAGAAAGTGTAGAGGACACAAGTCATGAAGAAAAATTGTAAAGGACACAACGAAAGTAGTTTGAGAAACTACCATGATCAGAGAAGGCATGGAGGGATTATTAACACGCACAAGTTTCATTGAAGAGTATCAAGCTATAACCAATGATAGCAAAGATAAGTTTTATTTACACGCTGACCGTAAGTATTTTAATAAGCTATTCCAGAATAATTTCTGGACAAATACTTCTTTAAATCAAATCCAAAGAGAGAACACCCTCGAGGCTGTGGGGACGAATCATTGACATAGCAGAGGCGAATTTTGAGGCATACGAGAGGTGACTAGTTGCATTAGTGTATTCTTGTAATGCTGTGTGTGTCATCCTGTCAGAGACGTGGGTTGTTTGGGGACAAAGAAATTGTTAGAACCGAGTTTGTGGAATGTTTCAGTAACATATGTTGTAAGATAATGTGTCAAAGTAGTTAGCGAAGGGGGCTGTCGTGCGGACAAAGTCACTACCTGTGAAGTGAATTAAGAGATGAAGAGCCCAGGGAAGGGGAGTTGCTTTAAAGGTGATACTCGTAAGGGGTTGTCCGATCATCTGCTGTGCAAAATAAGGGAGTCACAGTCACCATTTGTAGGCAATTTTGAGGAATAACTGTGTTTATATGCTAGTTGGTATTACGAAAAATGTTTTGCAAATAAATTGTGTTTATGTTTCTCCAATGTTTTGAGTGGACACTTCATCTATCATGAGGGGATTAATCGAAACCTTAATTGTATGCTCGCCATTTTTATATGTCATGTTATAAGCTCATGATGTGAGGAATTTTTGTAAATATTGATTGAGGAATTGGGAAAAAGCGAGTTGTTGGGAATCCACAAGGTGAGTTGCATGTGAAGTGCAACCTTGATAGGAGCCACTAGGAGGCAAGATAGACATTAGGTATAACAAAAATCTGTAAGTTGAGACACAAGCTATTATTCAATTAGGTAGGTGTGTTGAGTATGATTGTCATTGATGTCAAAAGTATTCATTAATGACAAAGTATATGATGATGTGGAATGTATGATGATGTGGCATGTGTGATGAGTGTGCAAATCCATCAGATGGTGTTCTAGTGCCTTCATGATGTCTTTGTTACAATTTGACATCATTATATAAAGGTTTGATAGTTTGGTGAAACTCTGAAATTGACTAAGTATTGGAAAATTAGTCTAAGTTGCTTTAGGAAAATGCCTGCCACTTTATGTATTTTATTGATTAATTAATTCTGAGGAAATATGAATGCAGATTGTTGGTTTGTGCATCTAACCATATGATTAGTTTGCCAAAACAATCATTGAGGGTGAAGATATTGGATTGCCAAAAATGCCCTTTGGCATGATTTACACTGGTCCAGCAAAATGCCTACCAAGGAGAGAGGATGAGGTTGCAGAGTATGGAATTGACATGGATGGAATATGCATGATGCCCCCCATACCGTGGATGCTTCATATTTCCAATATTGGTGAAAATAAAAATCATCTTATTGACCTAGGGTTTTGAAAAACTATCTAAGTGTATAACCCAGAAGTTTAAAATGCCATTTATAAATGCACACCATATGCTCTCGTTTTGTAAATAAATTTATCAAATGGTATGAGGTTGTTCCTTGATGATTTTTCCATCCAACCATGGTCTTGGTTTCCTCTTTGATGGTCACATATGCGAGATTTTGGTCTGCCAAATCAGAGAAAAAAATATGTTTGTTCGCACTTTACAGTATGCCCGCAGGCTCAGGAAATATGCCCGTAGGTGAATGAGGGATAATTAAAAATGTTCACCCGTTGGTATATGGAGGTCGACCATAAAACTTATGCACGCATAGAGCTTGTAGGATATCCATATTGAAGGAAATGCATGGTGTTGTTTGAAGAATAACAAGTTAATTAAATTCTGTGTGTGTTAGTAGTTAATTAAATATAAGTTTGAAAGGTTTCTTTCATTCTGGATAATAAGAGGCATGATGATTAGATGATAAACACATAAAGATATAACCTGTTTGTGAAGAGACATAATGTTTTGATGTTTTAAATGAAAAGGCACGATGGTTCTTTTTGAAATGATGCATATAGAACAGTTTTTGACCAAATGATGAGGCGTCTTTGTGGTTCCGATAAGCAGATCAGAAACAAAGGTAAAAGACAGAGAATAGCAACAACAGTTCTTGAAGAAGTTCTGAAGATCCTTAAAAGATAGAGAATAGCAACACAGTTCTTGAAGAAGTTTTGGAGATCCTTAAAAGACAAAACAAGGGTGGTTGGGAGGCGCAAGGACATGCTACAAGCATGTAGGGGGTCGTAGCCTCTTTCCAGTCGTTGCTGGTAAACAAGGTGTAGGTGCATCATTCAGTCATTGTTGAAAAATTTGGGAGTTGGTGCATCCAGCAAGTTGGTGCTTGCAAACTATTTGTAAATATAATTTTGCAGTAATAGAAAGTATTGGTGGTTTTCCCAATTGGGTTTCCATGATAATATTGTATGTTCTGTCTTCATTGTTGATTATGTTTTTAAGTGATAAAAATATAAATAGATAGCCTAATACTGATTCACCCCCCCTCTCTCAGTGTTACTTTATTCTAAAAATTGGTATAAGAGCGGGTTCTTCACTAAAAGTTTAAAACACTCGAAGATATTTTTTTTATCACTATGGATCAACAAGTAAAAATGTCCTCCAAGGTTCCAATATTCAATGGAGAAGATTATGTGTTCTGTAGCATCAAAATGAGAAGCTATATAATGTTTCTTGGATTAGATGTTTGGATGTCTATAGAACTAGGGTACACATATCCCAAAACCCTTCCACAGAACTTGAAGGAATACAAAAATTCGGAAGCAATGCTAAAGCTGTTAATGCAATCTTGGATGGATTAGCCAGAATAGTCTTTTCCAAAGTGATGCATTGCAAAACAACGAAGGAGACCTGGGACAAATTGCAGACTATCTATGAAGGAGACTGTAATACCCCTAGTTTTGACTTGAAATGTATTTATCCAATATTATGTAAATGATGTAAATATGTTAGTGTGAATTCCTAGTGCGGAACTCAAGGCCAAGGCCTGACTAGTGAATGGATATGCATGTATGATGTTATATTTTTGTTTGGACTACTTGGTTGGCTTTTATGCCTAATTCGAAATGTATGTAAATATTATGCTGAAAATTAATAAAATGGTCCAAAAATGGTTGTGTTAAGAGCACCAAAGGGGCTATGATTCCACCAGAGGGGAAGTTGAAGGGGGCTTATGGGAAACCCAATCCAATGCTGCCATGTGTCAACCTTGGAACTCACCCAAAATTCCGTCATGTGATGGCAATAATCCAATTATCTCATTTTGACCATTTTCCAATCATTGCTTGCACATGTGAGGTTGGTGGGAAAAGTCACTTCTTGTAGTTATTGAAGCACGGGGGTTGCGACAGTTATGTCAATTGTCAGCAGTGAGCAGTCCTATTTCTTATTTCTTCTATGGTGATAAGCCATATCAGCTGTCTTTTCACACTCACCTCATATCCTTGGAGTCAACACTATTTTGATCATTATCCCATTCTCATTCTCTCATGCAAGCTGCTACACTACGTAGAGTTACCATGGTTGTTCATGTCCATTACTAGACTGTATGCTTAACCTAGAAATTCGAATTAGAAGACAGAGCCACATTTTGGGAATGGAAAATTATTGGCTATGAACCTTACCCATGGAGTTCTGTTGCTTGTAGGTGCTTGAGAGGTCACAAATCAAGGCTACAGGTGGTTCTAAAGCAACCATATCAGGTTGGACTTCTTCTATGCACACACTAGAAGCACCCAACAAGATGGATCACCCAAGAGAACCGTGGATCGGTGAAGGGGATGCCTGAGCTAGAAGGGTGTTGTGTGGGGCAGGTATTGTGGAAGCCAAGGCTGTGAGGGTTGAGTGAGATCCCTGTAGAGTTCTGTATGAGCATTTGACTAAGCACAGAGAGCAGAATGGGTTGTGGGATGAGAGATAGAAGCTTGTAGGTGTTTCCTTCGCCGTGGTGGTTTCATAGCCCAACTTGGGGGTGGCCTCAGCAACAGAAAGAGTATATGCTGGGCCGAGTGCCCATGATTGGGTGGAAAAGTGCTCTTACACAACCAATTGCTTGGATCTGCGTTTCTTAAAGATAGGTACTCTCATGTTTTTGAATCTAAACTGTTTTATTTGTTTCCTATAATGTTTATGCTGGTAATTGCATGTTAGATGTGTGTGGTTAGATTTTTATTTTCGTTGTGCATGTTTATTAAGTTTTTGCACATATTGTTTATTATTAAAAATCGTATTATGCATTGGAGGGAATTATTGGAGCCCAATTTTTTTTGCCAACGTCACCTCCCGATGGTCGGATTGGGTGAGGGGGTCATTACAGAGACAGTAAGGTAAAAAGGGAAAAACTACAAACTTTTAAAACCCAATTTGAAAGTCTAAAAATGAAGGAAGAAAAAAACATTTCAGAATACTTTGAGAGAATTGATGAAATTGTGATTGCAATTCAAGCGATAGGAGAAGAATTGGAAGAAAAAGAAATAGTTGAAAAAGTACTAAGATCACTTCCAATGATTTACAATCCTAAGACTTATACACTAGAAGATAGAGAAAATATTGACAAACTCACCATGGAAGAACTATATGGAATTCTCATAGCTTATGAAATGAGGATTGTGCAAGACAATTCTCAAAAGAAGGAAGCAACTTTTAAAGCATCAAAAGTAGATAAGAAATATAAAACGAAGTTTCAATCAGAAGACTCCGATGATGAAGAAGCACTTCTTGTTAAAAATATTAAGAGAGGTACTGGAAGGTTCAAAGGGAAATTTCCCTTAAAATGTTTTAACTGTGGGGGAATTGGTCACTTTGCTTCCAAATGCCCTTATCCCAAACAAGAAGACAATGATGAGTGCCCTAACAACTTCAAGAAGAACAAAAAGATTTTTAAGAAAAACAAAAAGAAGACCTTTTATTCCATGGATGATAACTGCTCAAATGAGTCTAGTGAAGATGAAGAATCAGAAGTTCTATTCATGGGAATATAAAATAAAATCTCTGAAGGAGAGGTAGAAGGTGTGGTAGATCTTGAAGCAGAACTTGTAAGTGCTCTTGAAGATCTACGGAGGTATAAAAAGATGTGCAAAAAATTAAGAAGTCATATGACATAATTTGAGGAGAAAAACAATGACGCAGAAAGAATTATTGCTGACTTAAAAAATAGGCTTCAAGAAGCCAAAAAGGTTGAAAGCAATTTAGAACAACAATTCAAGAAACGAGAGGAAAATTTAAAAAAGTTCGAAGCTGAAATGATCTTGCTTAGAAAGAAGACTGATGAATAATCCTTTCAATCAAAATTTAAGAGCAACTCAAAAACTCTAGATGACATCCTAAGTTGTGTAAGATCATTCGGTAATAAAACTGGACTAGGATATGACAAAGGAAAGAAGTCAGAACAATCATCTTTCATAAATAAAGAAGGAAATACAAGAAGTTATGCTGAAGCACTTATGAAACCAGTTGTAAAGGAATACAGTAAATAATTAGTTCACTCTCAAAATGAAAGCAAGACATATAATGTGCCAATCATACATCAACAACTCTTTTTGGGAAATTGTTATGTCTGTAACAATTTTGGACATATAGCTAGAAATTGTAAACTAAATGCTCATATTGGGAAAGACATTACATCACAATCTCTGTTATATAGAAAGAATGTCATTAGAAGAAATCCAAAAGGAAGAAGCTATAACTCTTTTGCTCCTCTAAAGAATTATAGTATAGAATGTTACAAATGTGGTAACCTAGGACACATAGCTAGAAATTGTAAACTAGTGATTCCTATGAAGAATGACACCACAAAATCTCAAGGCAATGAGGAAAAAAAGGTTTGGAAGAAGAAGGAAGACGTGGAATGTTCAATAGCTCTATGTGCAACAGAAAAACAAAATATATGGCATGTGGACAGTGGATGCTCAAAACATATGATAGGAGACTCACACAAATTTATAAACCTAAAAATAAATGAAAAAGGAAAAGTCACTTTTGGAGATAATCTATCACTTAAAATAATTGGGGAGGGTACAATAGCTCTCAGAGACAAGATGAAAGCTGAAAATGTTTTTCTTGTAAATAACTTGAAACCTAATTTTTTAAGTGTGAGCCAAACATGTGATCAAGGACACATATGTATATTCAATTCCAAGAAGTGTGAAATCAGAAAATAAGATTCAGGGAAACTTGTTGGGACTGGTGTGAGAACTCCAAGCAATGTGTACATTCTAGAAAATGAAGAACAACGTTATATGAGTCAAATTGATGAAAGTTTGCTATGGCATAGAAGGATGAGACACTTGAACTTTGACAATCTTGTAAAATCTAGTAAGAAGGGAATTGTAAGAAATTTACCAAAGATCATAAAACCACCAAACCGTGTTTGTAGACACTGTCTTCATGGGTAGCAAACAAGAACAAGCTTTAAGGTCAAAGAGCATACAACCTTTCATCCATTAGAAATAATTCACACTGATCTTTGTGGACCTACAAGGACTAAAAGCTTTCAAGGTGAACATTATTTCATGTTATTAATTGATGATTATACAAGGATGATTTGGGTGGCATATCTTAAAGAAAAATCAGAAGCGTTTATGAAGTTCAAAGCCTTCAAAGCACTTGTTGAAAATGAAGCAAATCTCAAGATTAACGGTCTAAGATCAGTTAATGGTGGCGAGTTCACCTCAAATGAATTCAATGAGTTCTGTGAAACTCATGGAATCAAGAGGCAATTTTCATCCCCAAGAACTCCTCAACAAAATGGAGTGGCCGAGAGGAAAAACAAGACTGTCCAAGAATCAACTAGAACTATGCTAAATTAAGCAAAAATTCCTGATGGCTATTGGAGAGAAACAGTATATACAACTGTCTATGTACAAACCAGAGGACAACTCAGAGTAAATAGTGACAAAACTCCTTATGAGCTATGGTTTGGAAGACCAACTTCAGTTAAATATTTTAGAGTTTTTGGAAGTAAATGTTACATAAAAAGAGATGATGATAATCTAAGGAAGTTTGACTCTAGAATAGACGAAAGCATATTTATTGGATATTCTTCCACCAAATGAGCATCCAAATGTTATAATCTAAGGTTGCACAAGATCATAGAAATTGCAAATGTAACTATAGATGACACTAAACCAAGAAGAATACAAATCAAAGAAAGTGTGGATGTTGAAGAAACTGATGATGAAGAAAAAGAAGAAAGTTTACAAGAAGAATATATTCTTGAAGAAGAAGAAGAAGAAGAGAAAGTAGAGAATGAAGATTCCCCCAAATCAGACACAAAAACACCATCCATACGGGTTCAAAAGAATCATCCTAAAAGTCAAATAATTGGTAACAAAAATTCAGGAGTTCAAACAAGGAGAAAACTGTTTTGTGATGAAGAACAAGCCCTACTTTCGATAGTAGAACCCAAAACTTTTAAAGCTTGCAAAAGTGAGGATTGGATCAAAGTTATGAATGATGCGCTTGATCAAATAGAGAAGAGCCAAACTTGGGAACTTGTCCCAAGACCTAAGGACATGAATGTTATTGGAACCAAATGGATCTTTAAAAACAAGTTCAATGAGGATGGTCATGTGATAAGGAACATGGCCAAATTAGTATGCAAGGGATATGCTCAAGTAGAAGGTGTTGATTTTGAAGAAACTTTTGCACCTGTGGAAACACTTGAAGCCATTAGGATGTTTTTAGCTTTTGCATGCTACAAGAACTTTAAAGTGTATTCAATGGATGTAAAATCTGCATTTCTTAATGGGGAACTTGAAGAAGTATATGTTGAGCAACCTGAAGGTTTTCTCTTATCAGAAAATAGATATTATGTTTGCAAACTTAAGAAGGCACTCTATGGTCTTTAACAAGCTCCAAGAGCATGGTTCTCAAGACTTGACAAGTATTTAAAGCACCAATGATATAAAAGAGGATCTACTGACAATAATCTATACATAAAGTTTGAAAACAAAAATATGACCATTGTTGTAGTCTACGTAGACGATATCATATTTGGAAGTGATCTACAAATTCTGAGTGTAAAATTTGCTTGAGAAATGAAGAAGGAATTTGAAATGTCAATGTTGGAATTCTTTCTTGGTTTACAAGTATCTCAATAAAAAAAATGGATCTTCATCTCTCAAACTAAGTATATCAAAGAGATGTTGAAAAAATTCAAAATGGAAGAGTCCAAACCTGTTAGTACTCCTATGGTCACTGGTTGTAAATTGAGCAAGGATGATGAATCCTTAGAAGTAGATCATACTATGTATATGTCAATGATTGGTAGTTTATTATATGCAACAACTACAAGACCAGATGTAATGCAGGCTGTAGGTTTGGTTTCCAGATTCCAATCAACCCCAAAGGAAACACATGTGGCTGCAGTAAAAGGAATTCTTAGATATCTAAAAGGTACTATGGATTATGGATTATGGTATCCAAAAAACAATAATTTCACTCTAAGGGCATTCACTGATGCAGATTGGGAAGGAAGTAATGATGACAGAAAAAACACTAGTGGAGCAACATTTTACTTAGGAGATTGCTTGGTGTCATGGCTAAGCAAAAATCAGTCTTCCATTTCACTATATATAGCAGAAGCCGAGTATATTTCTGCTTCATCATGTTGTACACAAGTCATTTGGATGAAGCAAACATTGAAAGATTTACTTGTAAAATATGATGGTTCAATTGTTATACATTGTGACAATACAAGTGCTATAAACATATCCAAAAATCCTATTATGCACTCTAAGAAAAAACATATTCCAATCAAATATCATTTTTAAGAGAGCAAGTGTCACAAAAGGTTTTCAAACTGGAGTATGTTGATACAAAGGAACAAATAGCTGATATTTTCACTAAACCAATGCCTAGAGAGTCATTTGCTTATCTTAGACAAAAACTGGGGATTATCTCTCTTCATTGAGATAAATTGAAGATTGTAACCCTGTCACAAAAGGGACATAGTTGACAGGGGGAGAAATGGTGACATGGGGAGATTTATGAATCTTTGTCATTAATGTAAAAAATGGGGAGAATGTTGAGTATCATTATCATTGATGCCAAAAGTATTCATTAATGACAAAGGATATGACGATATGGAATGTATGATGATGTGGCATGTGTGATGAGTGTGCAGATCCATCTGATGGTGTTCTAGTACCTTCATGATGTCATTATTACAATTTGACATAATTATATAAAGGTTTGAAAGTTTGGTGAAACTCTGGAAATTGACTAAATATTGGAAAATTAGTCTAAGTTGTTGTAGGAAAATGCTCACCACCTTCTGTATTTGATTGATTAATTATTTTTGAGGATATAGGAATGTAGATTGTTGGTTTGTGCATCCAACCATATGATTATTTTTCCAAAACAATCATTGGGGGTGGAGATATTGGCTTGCCAAAAATCCCCTCTGGCATGATTTACACTTTCCCAGTAAAATGCCCACCAAGGAGAGAGGATGAGGTTGCAGAGAATGGAATTGACATGAATGGAATCTGGATGATGTCTCCCATGCTTTGGACGCTTCATATTTCCAATATTGGTGAAAATAAAAATCATCTTATTTAACCTAGGGTTTTGAAAAACTGTCAGTGTGTAACCCAAAAGTTTAAAATGCCATTTATAAATGCACGCCATATGCTCTCGTTTTGTAAATAAATTTATCAAAAAGTATGAGGTTGTTCCTTGATGATTTTTCCATCCAGCCATGGTCTTGGTTTCCTCTTTGATGGTCTCATGTGCAAGATTTTGGTCTGCCAAAACAGAGAAAAAATTATGTTTGTTCGCACTTTACAGTATGCTCGCAGGCTCAGGAAATATGCCCGTATGTGAATGAGGGATAATAGAAAATGTTCACCCACTGGTCTATGGAGGTTTTCCATAAAATATATGCACGCATAGAGCTTGTAGGATATCCATATTGAAGGAAATGCACAGTGTTGTTTGAAGAATAACAAGTTAATTAAATTATGTGTGTGTTAGTATTTAATTAAATATAAGTTTGAAAGGTTTCTTTCATTTTGGATATGAAGAGGCATGATGATTAGATGATAACAGCATAAAGATATAACCTGTTTGTGAAGAGACATAATGTTTTGATGTTTTAAATGAAAAGACACGATGGTTCTTTTTGAAATGATGCATATAAAAATAGTTTTTGACCAAATGATAGAGGCATCTCCGTGGTTCTAATAAGCAGAGCACAAACAGAGGTAAAAGACAAAGAATAGCAACAATAGTTCTTGAAGAAGTTTTGAATATTCTTAAAAGAAAAAACAATGGTGGTTTGGAGGCGCAAGGATAGGCTACAATCCTATAGGGGGTCGTAGCCTCCTTCTAGTCGTTGCTAGTAAACAAGGTGTAGGTGCATCCTTCAGTCGTTGCTGAGAAATTTGGGAGTTGGTGCTTGCAAACTATTTGTAAATATAATTATGCAGTAATAGAAAGTATTGGTGATTTTCCCAATTGGGATTCCACGATAATATTGTGTGTTTTGTCTTCATTGTAGATTCTGTTTTTAAGTGATACAAATTTAAGTAGATAGCCTAATACTGATTCACGCCCCCTCTTAGTATTACTTGATATTCTAACAATTGGTATCAGAGCAGGCTCTTCACTAAAAGTTTAAAACACTTGAAGATAATTTTTTTTTAATCACTATGGATCAACAAGTAAAAATGGCCTCCAAGGTTCCAATATTCAATGGAGAAGATTACGTGTTATGGAGCATCAGGATTAGAAGCTATATACTATCTCTTGGATTAGATGTTTGGATGTCTATATAAACAGGGTACACATATACCAAAACCCCTCCCATAGATCTTGAAGGAATAAAAAAATTCGGAAGCAATGCTAAAGCTGTTAATGCAATCTTGGCTGGATTAGCCAAAACAGTCTTTGCCAAAGTGATGCATTGCAAAACAATGAAGGAGATCTGAGACAAATTGCAGACTATCTATGAAGGAGACACAAGGTAAAAAGGGAAAAACTCCAGACTTTTAAAACCCAATTTGAAAGTCTAAAAATGAAGGAAGAAGAAAACATTTCAGAATACTTTGAGAGAATTGATGAAATTGCGAATGCAATTCAAAGGCCAGGAGAAGAATTGGAAGAAAAATATATAGTTGAAAAGTACTAAGATCACTTCCAATGATTTACAATCCTAAGATTTCCACACTAGAAGATAGATAAAATATTGACAAATTCACCATGGAAGAACTATATGGAATTCTCATAGCTTATGAAATGAGTATTGGGAAAGACAATTCTCAAAAGAAGGAAGCAACTTTTAAAGCATCAAAAGTAGATAAGAAATCTAAAACGAAGTTTCAATCAGAAGACTCCGACGATGAAGAAGCACTTATTGTTAAAAATATTAAGAGAGGTATTGGAAGGTTCAAAGGGAAATTTCCCTTAAATTTTTTTAACTGTGGGGGAATTGTGTTGATGTATTTGTAACTTTGGAAGATATTCACTTGTATATTTTATATTGTATTTGTATTTTATTACTGTACCTCTGACGAAGATGTTTATTCCTCCGGTCGGAGAAGTCATTATTGTACTTGGGTCATGTAAAGTCATCGAGGTCAATCCTACCATGTAATTCGAGGCATTAGTTCCCCTAGAGTCATTTGTATTGGGGTGTTTAAGTCCCCTAAAGGAGTCGGCCCAATCAACTTTAGTTGAGGCCAACTTATCAAGTGGTTAATGTAAAGTATAAATAGAGATCTAGGCTCTCTATTTATTCACTCACTCACATTCACTCACTCACTCACTTCACATTAGTGAGAGAGAGGAGGAGTTCATACAACTGGAGGAGGAAGAAGCTGCTGGAGACCATCTTCTTGTTTTGGGGTTTTGTATTATTGCTCATTCTATCTCTGAGGAAGTTGCGGGGTTTTCTCCTTTATGGTTTCCCCGGTGAAATGCTTTGTGTCTCTTGTTTCTTGTGTTTGATTTGTTGTGCATGTTATTCTCCTAGTTAAGATCCTAGATCATATTGAATTAAATGATGAAAAACTAAGAGCTATCCTGAAGGAAGGTATTGCATGTCATTTACGACACTTGTTTCACTTGCGACAATTTGAAAGTTAGGGCTTTCTATATCAAAACCTAGTTATCATGGAAATTTCACTATAAATCTATTTAGGCAAAGGTTCATGATCTGAAACTTGGACAGGACGAAGATGAAATTTTCCTGTACCTTGTGTTCGAGTTTCAACCTCATATTCGTTGTACTTTCTGAGATATGATCCATACAAGTTAGGGTTTCTGCCTCTTCCAGAATGAAGCCCTAAAAAGGTGACCTAGGTAAAAAGGTCATATATAGGGATAGAAAGATCCAAATGGAATTCTGTAAAATGTGAAAGTTAGGGCACAGACTATAGTTTCACAGGTTCGAGTTTCAGAGGTCGAAGATGAAATAACGACACGTGGAACTCCGTATAAGTTTGCTATGCTGTTTCATCCCTTAAACAGGTCATGCTGGGAAACTGAGCATATCTCTATGATGGAGAATCCAATGAAGCTAAAACCTATGGGGTTGGAAAGATGATAGGTTAGGATACCACAGGCCAAAGTTTCAGACCCTGCAGATCCGAAATTTCAGAGATACACCAGAAATAATACGACACATCTGAAATGGCTCAACGGAGGAAATCAAAGAAGAGGAGGAAGAAGCTCTCACTTAGTGTTTTCAGTTTTTAGGTATGGCATGAACTAATACAATGTTGGAGACACCTGATGCAACATTGGAAAATTTGAAAATGGATTTGGAATCCATTCATCATAGATATTAATCCTCCATCAAAATGTTGTGGGAGGAAGGAGATTGAAAATTAAGGTTTCCTAGTGAGAAGAAACCCTAGCAAAGTTGGGAGTCATAGGGCAACAATGAAGGAGGTTTAAATTGCACTGATATTCTATCATCCTAGCACCATGAACCTATGTCGGGAACATATTGTGACTGTCGGATTAAGTATTTACAAATGCATACTAATGCATACTAAAGAAACACATTATCCCTAACGGATATATTACACAAGTTGATCTTCACTAACTCCAAAGTGTCTAAATATTCTTACATCCCCCCTTAAGAACAACTTGGGATAGGATTGAAGGATTTACAAAAGTGACACTATTAGGAGAAGGAAGGAGGCATTAGAGCCTATCCCCCCTTAATGACAAGTTCATGAACTCCTAACATAGATCGAAGTTTAGAAAACTTCGCTTCTGTAAGAGACTTGGTGAAGATGTCTGCAACTTGATCATCTGTAGGGCAAAAGAGCACTTCAAGAACACGATCATGAACAAGATTTTTGATGAAGTGCATATGTAGCTCAATGTGTTTGCTGCGTTGATGTAGAACTGGATCTTTGGCAAGCTTGATGGCACTTTGATTGTCGCACCAAAGTGGAGTAGGCTGCTGCTGCTCGAATCCAAACTCTGAAAGGATCTGTCGAAGCCATAAAGCTTCCTGACTGGCATTAACTGCTGCTCGATATTCTGCCTCTGCTGAAGAAAGAGAAAGAGCTTGTTGTTTCTTACAAGCCCAAGTAATAGGTCCAGATCCCAGACTGAAAACATAACCTGCAGTAGACTTTCGATCATCAAGATCGTCGGCCCAAATTGAATCAGTGAAACCAACCAACAAAGGTTTCCCCCCTGTACTGTAATGAATCCCAAACTAAAATGTACCTCGAATATATCGAAGTATTCTTTTAGCTGCTTTCCAGTGACTTTCATGAGGTGTCTGCATATAACGGGCAACACGACCACCGACAAAGGAAAGGTCAGGACGGGAATGAGTTAAGTATAAGAGACTACCAACAAGCTGACGATATAAGGTGGCATCGACTTGAGGTGAAGTACAAGTGGCAGAAAGTTTGACTCCAGACTGGAAGGGAGAAGGGGTTGGTGTACAATATTCCATGTGAAAGCGACGAAGAAGGTCACAAGCATACTTAGACTGAGAAAGAAAGATTCCTTCTTTGGTTTGCAGGACTTGGAGACCAAGAAAATAATGCAAATGTCCTAAGTCTGACATTTCAAAATTTTGTTTAAGACTGGATTTCACATGGGTTATAAGCTTAGGGTCACTACCAGTAAGAATAAGGTCATCAACATATAGAACAAGTATGATGAGATGGTTTCCTACTTTCTTGGTATAGACATTGGGGTCAAAATGACATCTAGAAAAACCAGTGTCAAGGAGAAAGTTATCCATTTTGGCATACCAAGCTCTAGGAGCTTGCTTAAGGCCATATAAGGATTTCTTAAGGCGGCAGACAAGGCTAAAGTTATTCTGAACATATCCAGGAGGTTGTTCCATGTAAATTTGCTCCTGTAAATCACCATGTAAGAAGGCAGACTTGACATCCATTTGATGGACTTCCCAGTTATGTAAGGCTGCAAGGGAAAGAACAAGGCAGATGGAGTTCATTTTTGCGACGGGAGCAAAGGTTTCATTGTAGTCAATCCCTTCAACTTGGGAAAAACCTTTGGCAACTAACGTTGCCTTAAGTCTTTCAACATTTCCATCTGATGCATACTTAGTTCTGTATACCCATTTACATCTGACAAGTTTTCTTCCTTTTGGAAGAGGTACAAGATCCCAAGTATCGTTTTCCATTAAGGAATGATATTCTTCATCCATAGCGGCATCCCAATCTGGATTTCCTGAAGCTTCTGCAAAAGTTTCTGGATCATGATTCTCGAAAACTTGAGCCAAAAGAGAAGAGGCTCGTTGAAACTGAGAACGTGTTCGACGTTGATCTCTAGGATCACCGGCAAGATCACCAGCTGCTTCACATGTTGAACGGACCCATCGAGGAAGAACTTGTGCTGGTGCAACTAGAGGAACATGAGCAGGAGGAGGTGGATTTTCATCCTCACCGTCATCATCAAAAACTGGAGTTGGAAACCTGTCAAGGAAGTTGGAAGAAGAAGAAGAAGGCACAAACGCCGAATCAGGCTCGTAGGCAAAAGATGGCACAATCGCCGAGTTAGGCTCGCAGGCCAAGAGATTTTCATCAAATTTAACATCTCTTCTAATGATTATATCATGAGAATGTGGTTGAAGAAGTCTATAATATTTTATATCTTCAGAATATCCAAAAAAATGCACTTTTTACTTTTAGGTTGCAATGCTTTCCGTTTTTCATCCGGAATGTGAGCCCATGCTTCACTACCAAACACACGGAAGTGACTTACATCAGGTTTAGTTTTACTCCATGCTTCTTCCGGTGTTATACCTTGTAATGCTTTAGTGGGGGTGCAATTAACTATGTAATTTGCACAATTAATGGCTTCAGCCCAAAATTGAATACTTAGTCCCTTAGATTAGATCATACAATTAGCCATTTCTTTTAAAGTGCGGTTCTTCCGCTCAGCTACACCATTTTGTTGTGGTGTATATGGAACAGTGCGTTGGTTTTGGATGCCTTGTTCAGTGCAGAAAGTAGTGAACTTTTTGTTAACATATTCTCCTCCATTGTCAGATCTTAACTTAATAATTTGATGACCAGATTGTTTTTCAACAAGGGCCTTGTAGGCCAAGAACATGTTAAATAATTCGCTCTTAAGTTTTAGGAAATAAACCCAAGTGCGTCTGGTGTAATCATCAATGAAAGTTAAGAAGTATTTGAAACCAGAAAAGGAAGCAGATGGAAGAGGACCACACAAGTCACTATGCACAAGCTCCAAGGGAACCGAGGCGTGCCAAGAGGCACGTTTGTCAAAACTGTCCCGATGATGTTTTTCGAGTACACAACCAGAACAAACACCATCTATGCAAGATACCATCGAAAGACCTGTCACCATATTTTCTTTACATAGTTGTTGCAATGAGAGATAATTTAAGTGACCAAATCGCTCATGCCAAAGTTTGCTCAAGTTATCACTATGAGCAACAAAAACTGAAGGGAAAGGTGATGACCCAAAGTTGTTAAACTTGTACAACCTGGTAATATCATCAACAATTTCGGTAGCTAGGACCTATTGAGGATCTTTAAAATCCTTGATTACAACTTGGTGAGGTGTAAAGGTCATAGTTTTACCTTCACTAGAATGAGTGATCTGATAGACTGATAACAAATTGCAGGAAATTCTTGGAACACATAGTACATCACTAAAATGACCATTATCTACTGGAACTGTTCCAGCTCCTACAACACTTAGAGATCTATCATCACCAACAAATATTTGTTTGGTGTTACATTCATGCATAGTAGAAAAGATGGCTTGATCCTTAGCCATATGATAAGATGCTCCAGAATCAATGAGCCATTCATTTGAAGTAGAAGAAGAAGATGCATTATAAGAATAACTAGAAGCACAAAGTGCATGTCCATGAGAGGCAGATTCTGAAGGCGAATCTAGGCTGATGTGGTGCTTCTTCATTGCTGCTTCCAACGTTGCCATCTTCTTGAAACACTTAGATTCATCATGATTATCTTTCCCGCAATAGTTGCAATGACGCTCAGTCTTCTTGCCTTTTGGATTGGATCCTTTGTCATTTTTTAAAGAAGGAGCTGTCTGAGAGGGTTTTGGACCCTTGTTTGACTTATTATTGCAAAAATTTTGTTTCTTGGGAGGCTTGGACTTTTCTTTCTATTGGAACAATAAGGCTTTCCCAGACGTATCTGCATTGTTGATTATTCCAAGATGAATGAGTTTATCTTGCTCTCTAATCAAGGAATCACAAAAGGATTCAAGACTAGTCTCTTGATAGCTAGCTGCATTCAAGGATTCTTTCATGGAGTAAAATGTAGATACAAAAACAGAATATGCAGGTCCAAGTTTGGAAAGAATATGATAAATGCATTGTTTGTCTTCCCTCTTAATCTTACATTCTGCACATAAGAGTTTAAGAGTTTTGTACTTAGATAAATAATCTTGAATGCATGAAAAATCACTTGGATTTAAAGAAATCAACTCATTTTCAAGTTGGCGACCTCGAATTTCATTGTGTTTACCAAACACAGATTCCAACTTGTCCCAAGCAACATCAGGTTCATCAATTCCAGATATGTGGAATTGCAAATCAGTAGAGATTGACATCCCAATCAATCTACGAGCTTTGTCACATCTATTTTCCCATTTTATTTTCTTATCATCATCAGTAGGTTCGGTCTCTTTCCCTGAGGTAATTCTGAAAAGTCTCCTACTTCGTAGAACATCCTCCATACGAGATTTCCATGAAAAATAGTTGAAATTGTTAAGTAGAATATCACAAGGGGCGGCCATATTTGTAAATTAATGGTTGTAAAAGTAGAAACCAATAGTCTAGATGTGAAGAGCTCGAAAAAATAGGCGGTTTAAAAAAAACGGCACTGAAAACTGACTCTGTATGATGAAGTTATGCTTGAACAAAGAAACTGTTGAAGATGTCCCCAATAGTGACGTGGCAGTTAGAGAATGCCCAGCAAAAAAAAAACCCCCCTCTTCCCAAGATGAACCTTTTGACAATCACTTTACAAGAAAGTTGCTTTAAGTGAACCACTTTTGTAAAATAAATGATTTCACTTTTACAATGATATTACTTTTAAATAGTGCAACAATAAAAAAAACTTAAGTGACTCACTTGTATTTTTATTTTTTATTATTTAAGTGAGATGCACTTTTACAATAAAGTAACTTAAAAATAGAAATTGCATGCACTTTTTCTTTTAAAAGTAACTTCCTAAGACTTGAACTCAAGACCTATTAAGGAATAAAACAACTTTGAACCAAGTGAGCTAGATTAAAAGGTATGTAAAATATGGGAATGAGGAAGGGGGCCTTTTTTTTTCACTCTTCTTGCTCGGTTTGCATGCTTGCCCTTTTTCCTGCAAAACACATCACAAATCGAAGCAAAAATTTTTTTCCACACTTGTGGAGTTAGATCTCGTTAGCTTTCCCGGAAAGTCTACGTTTTCTCTCTGTTTCTGATTTGCCGAAATCGCGCAAGGTGCACGGCAAAGAGCATACGCAGCCGAGAAAAACCCTTTCCCTTTCTGTTTCTGATTTGCCGAGATCGCTCAAGGTGCATGGCAAAGAGCATACACAGACGGGAAAGCAACAATCCGAACCCCAAAAAAATCTAACAGTAAAAAAAATGATAAAATATGAGATTTTTCTTTCTTTTAAAAACAGAAAATAAAAAAATGCGTCATTGTAACATTATACCTTCAGATCTGATGAAATATGCGTTTCTGGAGCAACCGGGAACTGTTTTTGATCAAACGAAAACTATTTCCCAATGGAAACGATGCTCCAGACGCAATGGAACACCTCCCACAACCCATAAATGCACATAAATACCAGAACCAAAAATCCTTTCAAGTTTCGGCAACAACAGTTCAAGATCTAGATCATAACCGGAAGCGGCTCTTCATAAAAGCTCTGATACCATGTTCGGGTACACAGGGTACTACCAAAGGATCGAACACCAAGAGAAACCACTTCACACAAACAGATCACAGATCAACACACCGATGTTTTGACATGGTTTAAACCCTCTTGAGGGAAACACTCCACGGCCCCGGCCAAATAGCTTCTACGGGACAATTTATTATGCAAAGAAAGAAAGTTACAAATGAGCTTCTCATAATCGATCAACTAAACAATGACCCTCCATGCTCTTTAAATAGAGATCATGGACCAATCGGGTGTTAAGCCACGGATCAAGGTTAGGTTTGATCTAAGAGAAGTTGAGCCGTCGGATCACTCTACGTCGGGAACATATCATGACCGTCGGATTAAGTATTTACAAATGCATACTAAAGAAACACACTATCCCTAACGGATATATTACACAAGTTGATCTTAACTAACTCCTAAGTGTCTAAATATCCTAACACTTGTTTCGAAGAACAAGCGACAGAGACTCAACATACAACAAATCTAGAAAGCTACCTACTGATGATATTGAAGAACCTAAAGTTCCTAGGATCAGAAATACAGTAAATGGAAGAAGCGATTCCAGAAGAATATGAACAATGCAAGATGGAAGACCCACAGGAAGCTGTAGATCCACCCCGTGAGAAGAATTCTCACAAGAGGAAACCATCATGGCTACGAGAGGTAATTCAAGAGGTAGAAAGGTATGGCGCTCTAGAAGGTATGCACAGAGAAAGAAAGAGACCGAAGCCATACAACAACTATGTAGCCCTGCTATGTGACATCATTGACAAAGAACTTTCCAACTATGAGGAAGGAGTTGAGAAGAAAGAATGGAAGGATGCCATGATCGAGGAGTATCAGTCAATCATGAAGAATGATATCTGGGATGTGGTCCTGAGACCAGAAGGAAAGTCTGTGGTGACTTCCAAGTGGATCTACAAGATGAAGCAAGCTGCAGATGGAAGCATATAGAAATACAAGGCAAGATTTGTGGCACGTGGCTTCTCCCAGAAAGAAGGGATATACTATGAGGAGACATTTGTACCTGTATCCAGATACACTTCCATCAGAACAATACTTTCTCTAGCTGCAGTGATGAAATGGAAGATACACCAGATGGATGTCAAGACAACGTTCTTGAATGTTGTAGTGGAAGAGGAAGTGTATGTGGAGCAGCCACTCGGGTTTGAGACACATGACAGGGAGACTCATGTGTGTAAAATGAAGAAAGACTAGTATGGATTGAAACATGCACCTAGGACGTGGTATGGCAGGATAGACAGCTTCCTGACTAGTTTGGGATTTACCAAGAGTAAAGCAGATTCCAACCTTTACTACAAGGTTGAGGAAGGAGATCCAGTGATACTCCTACTGTATGTAGATGACCTGTTTGTGACAGGTGAGGATGGGTTGATTGCTGACACAAATGGGAAGCTTGGTGCCGAGTTCGAGATGAAGGACTTGGGTATGATGCACTATTTTTTAGGCATGGAGGTGTGGCAGAGTGTGGATGGAATCTTCCTTGGATAAGGGAGGTATGCAGTAGAGATCTTGAAGAGGTTCAGGATGATGGACTGTAAGGCCATGGCCACACCTATGGCATCAAACCTGAAGCTATTGAGTGATGCTTCATCAGAGTCGGTTGATGCCACGATGTATCGTCAGATGACTGGGTCTTTGATGTACCTGATGAATACAATACCATATATTTTCTTTGATGTGAACACATTGACCCAGTTCCTGACGGATCCGAAACATGTTCACTTGATTGCTGCAAAGCATATTCTGAGGTACCTGAAGGGTACGGTTGATTATGGGATCAAGTATGATGCGAATCAGAAGATTAACTTGGAGGGTTATGTTGATTCGGATTGGGAAGCTAGTGCCATTGATAGGAAGAGCACTTCAAGGTGCTGCTTCAGTATGGGATCAGGTGTGATCTCTTGGTTTAGTAGGAAGCAGTCCTGTGTGGCACTGAGTACGGTTGAAGCAGAGTATGTCGCAGCTTGTTCAGCTAGTTGTGAGGCAGTGTGGCTAAGGAAGCTACTGTCTGATTTGTTTGATCTCTAGTTGGACGCAACAACTAGAGTTGTGTGAAGTTGTCTGAGAATCCAGTGTTCCATGACAAGTCGAAGCACATTGAGATCAAGTACCACTATATCAGGGATATGGTGTAGAGAGGAGCAGTGAATCTCCAGTATGTTGCGATGGACGAGCAGATAACCGATGTATTGACCAAGTCGCTGGCCAGAGTGAAGTTTGAATACTTCAGAGAGAAGCTTGGTGTACTTCAGATCAAGGTTCCTTCCAAGGGGAAGTGATGAGTCCGGAAGACGCATATGCACATGAGCCATTCTCACATAGTGATAGGAAATTCCTGCTATGGTGTAGATGTAAGGGTTGGGCCATTCTCACATGGTGGTAGGAAAGTCCTCCAATGGTGTAGATGTAAGGGCTGGGATTTTTCGACATGGTCAGAGGTTAGTCCTTCCATGGTCATTGATGTAATTGCTGAGGCTTTTTTTACATGGTCAGAGGTTATTCCTTACCTGGTCGTTGATGTAATTGCTGTTACAACGTAATTTTTCACCTTGTGAGCATCAACATTCTTTGGCCTACAGGATTCATTTTACTGACTCAGATCCACTTTATATCCTTTAGACACTATTTTTCCCTATTTTTTCCCTTGTACGCTTGCTGCATCATTACAGTGGGCGTACCCACGAGTTGCATCACTATAGCCCGCGGGTAGCATGTAAAATAGTAAAAATCCTTAGTTTATTACTTTTTACTCCAAAAAAGCGATCATTGGGTGACCTTTGACCCTCCATCTTCCCAAGAAATGCCTTGATGTGTCCTTTCACTTACCTTTGGAAGGAATATATATTGAGCACATATGGCTAATGGACGGGAGGAGAAAGAAGAGCAAGAGAACTCTAGTGGAATTTTGCCCTATCTTGAGTCTACACTCATTGATCCTTGTAGTTGTGAACCTTCTATGTTCACCTTCCAAACTCCTATCATAGTTTGAGTTTTCCATTCCATGGAGGATTGAAGTGGTGGAGGCACAAGTGGATTGATCCAGATCTTGGTTCAGATTGGTTGCCGGCAAGAGGTCGTATCACATTGTGCTTCTTCTTGTTTATTAATAGAAATACTCATATTCTCGTCCATTGATGTTGTGAATGTTGTTTATTCTACATTGGGTGGCATTTACTCGTGATATCATGGACCATTGCTATTGATGATGTTAATCTCATTTATATATTATATGTACTTGTTGTGTATTGGCTGTCAAGACTAATTTGCAGATTCAAGTGCACGGATTGAAAGCTCCAACGGGGATCTACATCAAACGTTTGGATCAAGGTTGGTTACATTCTCCATTATCTTAGCATTGTCATTTATATAGCATAGTTCTGAGAATTGAGTTAATTTCTGGTAGTCAACTGTTTGTTGTGGTCTACCCCAAGCCATAGTGAGTTTTCTCCAATACAATTGCCGAGCTTTTCCGACATGGTCAGACGTTAGTCCTTCCATGGCCGTTGATGTAATTGCTGAAGCTTTTTCGACATGGTCATAGGTTAGTCCTTCCATGGTCGTTGATGTAATTGCTGAGCCTTTCCCGGATGGTGATAGAAAAGTCCTTCCATGCCGGTGAGTGTAAGTGCTTTGTTATGTGCATCTGGGCTGTGCTTTGTTGACGATGAGATGATCTGAAGATGATGAAGTGATAGTAGGGTACACAGGTTTTGCATAGGCATATAATTAGTCCTGGGATGCTCCTTCAGGTTTTGCAGTAGCATATAATCAGTCTTGGGAGATCTTGCAGGTTTTGTAGAGGCATGTAATAAGTCCTGAGATGTACCTACTTGATGGCTTGCTCGCAGAGATGATGAAGAACTACATGGAGGCTAGGCCTACATCCAACATGAAAAAGGGTTGGCTCTGTAGAACTTCCTATGACGAGTAGAATGGAGATTGATGGTAGAGATAGCAGCAGCAGTGACGATGATGATTCAAATTTGATGATGATCCAGTGACGAAGACTTGTGCTGATGAACTGTGTCAAGAGAATACCTTCCTAGTTAAGAGGGGGTGTTGATGTATTTTTAACTTCGAAAGATATTCACTTGTATATTTTATATTGTATTTGTATTTTATTATTGTACCTCCGACAAAGATGTTTATTCCTCTAGTCAGAGAATTCATTATTGTACTTGGGTCATGTAAAGTCATTGAGGTAAATCCTCCCATGTAAGTCGGGGCATTAGTTCCCCTAGAGTCATTTTTATTAGGCTATTTAAGTCCCCTAAAGGATTTGACCTAGTCAACTTTAGTTGAGGCCGACTTGTCAAGTGGTAAAGGTAAAGTGAAAGGTAAAGCATAAATAGAGAGCTAGGTTCTCTATTTATTCACTCACTCACATTCACTCACTCACTCACTTCGCATTAGTGAGAGAGAGGAGGAGTTCGCACAAGTGGAGGAGGAAGATGCTGGAGACCATCTTCTTGTTTTGGGGTTTTGTATTATTGCTCATTCTATCTCTGAGGAAGTTGTAGGGTTTTATCCTTTATGGTTTCCCCGGTGAAATGCTTTATGCCTCTTGTCTCTTGTGTTTGATTTGCTGTGCATGTTATTCTCTTAGTTAATATCCTAGATCATATTGAATTAAATGATGAAAAACTAACAAATTGGTCACTTTGATTCCAAATGCCCTTATCCCAAACAAGAAGACGATGATTAGTGCCCTGACAACTTCAAGAAGAAAAAATATTTTTAAGAAAAAAAAAAAGAAGACCTTTTATTCCATGGATGATAGCTGCTCAAATGAGTCTAGTGAAGATCAAGAAGCAAAAATTCTATTCATGGGAATAGAAAATAAAATCTCTGAAGAAGAGGTAGAAGGTGTGGTAGATCTTGAAGCAGAACTTGTAATTGCTCTTGAAGAATTAGGAAAGTATAAAAAGATGTACAAAAACTAAAAAGTCATATGACAGAATTTGAGGAGAAAAACAATGATGCAGAAAGAATTATTGCTAATTTAAAAAATAGGCTTCAAGAAGCCAAAAAGGTTGAAACCAATCTAGAACAACAAATCAAGAAACACGAGGAAGAATTAGAAAAGTTTGAAGTTGAAATGATCTTTCTTAGAAAGAAGACTAATGAAGAATCATTTCAATCAAAATTTAAGAGCATCTCAAAAACTCTAGATGAGATCCTAAGTTGTCAAAGATCATTCGGTAATAAAACTGGACTAGGCTATGACAAAGGAAAGAAGTCAAAACAATCCTCTTTCATAAATAAAGAAGGATATAAAAGAAGTAATGCTGATGCACTTATGAAACCAATTGTAAATGAATACATTAAAAAATTAGCTCTCTCAAAATGAAAGTAGGATAGATAATGTGCCAAGCAGACATCAGCTACCCTTTTTGGGAAATTGTTATGCCTGTAACAATTTTGGACATATAGCTAGAAATTGTAAACTAAATGCTCCTATTGGGAAATGAATTACACCACAATCTTTGTTATATAAGAAGAATGTCGCTAGAGGAAATCCAAAAGGAAGAAGCTATAACTCTTTTGCTCCTCTAAAGAATTATAGTATAGAATGATACAAATGTGGTAACCTAGGACACATAGCTAGAAATTGTAAACTAGTGATTCCTATGAAGAATGACACCACAAAATCTCAAGGCAATGAAGAAAAAAAGGTTTGGAAGAAAAATGAAGATGTGGAATGTTCAATAGCTCTATGTGCAACAGAAAAACAAAATATATGGCATGTGGACAGTGGATGCTCAAAACATATGACATGAGACCAACACAAATATATAAGCCTAAAAAGAAATAAAAAATGAAAAGTCACTTTTGGAGATAATCTATCCTCTAAAATAATTGGGAATGGTACGGTGGCTCTTAGAGACAAGAAAGCTGAAAATGTTTTGCTTGTAAAGAACTTGAAACCTAATATTTTAAGTGTGATCCAAACATGTGATCAATGACACATATGTATATTTGATTCCAAGAAGTGTGAAATCAGAAGAAAAGATTCAGGTAAACTTGTTGGGGTTGCTGTGAGAACTCCAAGCAATGTGTATATTCTAGAAAATGAAGAACAATGTTATATGAGTCAAATTGTTGAAAGTTTGCTATGGCATATAAGGATGGGACACTTGAACTTTGACAATCTTGTAAAATTTAGTAAGAAGGGAGTTGTAAGAAATTTACCAAAGATCATAAAACCACCAAACCATGTTTGTGGACACTGTCTTCATGGGAAGCAAACAAGAACAAGCTTCAAGGTCAAAGATCATACAACCTCTCAACCATTAGAAATAATTCACACTGATCTTTGTGGACCTACAAGGACTAAAAGCTTTCAAGGTTAAAATTACTTCATGTTATTAATTGATGATTATACAAGGATGACTTGGGTGGCATATCTTAAAGAAAAATCAGAAGCTTTTATGAAGTTCAAAGCCTTCAAAGCAATTGTTGAAAGTGAAGCAAATCTCAATATTAAGTGTCTAAGATCAGATAATGGTGGTGAGTTCACCTCAAATGAATTCAATGAGTTTCTTGAAACTCATGGAATTAAGAGGCAGTTTTTAGCCCCAAGAACTACTCAACAAGATGGAGTGGCCGAGAGGAAAAACAAGTCTGTCCAAGAAGAAACTAAAACTATGATAAATTAAGCAAAACTTCTTGATGGCTATTGGAGAGAAGCAATATATACAACTGTTTATGTACAAAACATAGGACAAATTAGAGTAAATAGTGACAAAACTCCTTATGAGCTATGGTTTGGAAGACCAACTTCAGTTAAATATTTTAGGGTTTTTGGAAGTAAATGTTACATAAAAAGAGATGATGATAATCTAGGGAAGTTTGACTCTAGAAAATATTAAGGCATATTTCTTGGATATTCTTCCACCAAAAGATCATACAAATGTTATGATCTAAGGTTGCATAAGATCATAGAAAGTGAAAATGTAACTATAGATGACACTAAACCAAGAAGAATACAAATACAAGAAAGTGTGGATGTTGAAGAAACTGATGATGAAGAAATAGACGATGAAGAAAAAGAAGAAGGTTTACAAGAAGAAGATATTCTTGAAGAAGAAGAGGAAGAAGAGAAAGTAGAGAATGAAGAATCCCCCAGATAAGACACAAAAACACCATCCAGATGGGTTCAAAGGATCATCCTGAAAGTCAAATAATTGGTAACAAAAATTCAGGGGTTCAAACAAGGAGAAAACTATTTTATGATGAAGAAAAAGCACTACTTTTGATAGTAGAAACAAAAACCTTTAAATAAGCTTGCAAAAGTGAGGATTGGATCAAAGCTATGAATGATGAACTTGATCAAATAGAGAAGAGCCAAACTTGGGAACTTGCCCCAAGACCTAAGGACATGATTGTTATCGGAACCAAATGGATCTTTAAAAGCAAGTTCAATGAGGATGGTCATGTGATAAGGAACATGGCCAGATTAGTATGCAAGGGATATGCTCAAGTAGAAGGTGTTGATTTTGAAGAAAATTTTGTACCTGTGGAAATAATTGAATCCATTAGGATGTTTTTAGCTTTTGCGTGCTACAAGAACTTTAAAGTGTATCAAATGGATGTAAAATATGCATTTCTTAATGGAGAACTTGAAGAAGAAGTATATGTTGAGTAGCCTGAAGGTTTTCTCTTATCAGAAAATAGAGATTATGTTTGCAAACGTAAGAAGACACTCTATGGTCTTTAACAAGGTCCAAGAGAATGGTTCTCAAGACTTGACAAGTATTTAAAGAAACAAGGATATAAAAGAGGAGCCACTGACAATAATCTATACATAAATTTCGAAAACAAAAATATGATCATTGTTGTAGTCTACGTAGACGATATCATATTTGGAAGTGATCTACAAATTTTGATTGCAAACTTTGCTTCAGAAATTAAGAAAGAATTTCAAATGTCAATGTTGTTGATGCATTTGTAACTTCAGAAGATATTCTTCTATGTATTACACTTGTACTTTATTATATTCATGATGGAGATGTATTATTCCTCCAATCAGAAGTGTCGTCATTTGTATTTGTAAGTGTCACAAGTGTTGCAAATGTCGCAACTTATATTTGATGGGTTATTAGACCAGCAGTGTGGGTGGGCCCTTCTTATGTCATGTGAGTGGGTTATTAGACTTCCTTAAGAAGTCGACCCAGCTAGAATTAAAGGCAGGTTAAGTTGTGTATAAATAGAGAGTGAGTGTGTCTTGTTCTATTCATTCACTCACTCATCCAACTCGCATTAGTTGAGAGAGGAGTGCGCACAAGTGGAGGAGGAGTAGCTACTGGAGTTATCTATCTTTGGGTTTGATCATTGTGATCTTTGTATTGGGTCTTATTCTATCTCTGAGGAAGTTGCAATGTTTTTCACCTTCTTGGTTTTCCCTGAGGAAACTCCGTGTCTCTCGTGTTTATGATTGTTATGCTGTGCTTGTTATTCTCTTAGTAGGATCCTAGATAATGTTTGAATGCATTTATCAAAAAAATTAACAAATGTTGGGGTAACTAACATTCTTTCTTGGTTTACAAGTATCTCAATCAGAAAAATGGATCTTCATCTCTCAAACTAAGTATATCAAAGAGATGTTGAAAAAGTTCAAAATGGAAGAATCCAAACATGTTAGTACTCCTATGGTCGCTGGTTGTAAGCTGAGCAAGGATGATGAATCCTTAGAAGTAGATCATACTATGTATAGGTCAATGATTGGTTGTTTATTATATGTAATGACTATAAGACCAGATGTAATGTAGGCTGTAGGTTTGGTTGCCAGATTGCAATCAACCCCAAAAGAAACACATGTGGCTGCAGTAAAAATAATTCTTATATATCTAAAAGGTACTATGGATTATGGTATCCAAAAAGCAATTAATTCACTCTAAGGGAATTCACTGATGCAGATTGGGCAGGAAGTATTGATGACATAAAAAGCACTAGTGGAGCAGCATTTTACTTAGGAGATTGCTTGGTTTCATGGCTAAGCAAAAAACAGTCTTCCATTTCACTATCTACAACAGAAGCCGAGTATATTGCTTCTGCATCATGTTGCACACCAGTCATTTGGATGAAGCAAACATTGGAAGATTTACTTGTAAAATATGAGGATCCCATTGTTATACATCATGACAATACAAGTGTTATAAACATATCCAAAAATCCTATTATGCACTCTAGGAAAAAACATATTCCAATCAAATATCATTTTTTAAGAGAGCAAGTGTCACAAAAGGTTTCCAAACTAGAGTATGTTGATACAAAGGAACATATAGCTGATATTTTCACTAAACCACTGCCTAGAGAGTCATTTTCCTATCTTAGGCAAAAACTTGGAACTATCTCTCTTCATTGAGATAAATTGAAGATTGTAACCCTGTCACAAAAGGGACATAGTTGACATGGGGAGAAATGGTGACAGGGGTATATTTATGAATCTTTGTCATTAATTTCAAAAAGGGGGATAAAAAAATGAAAATTTGTTGTCATCAATGACAAAGGGGGAGAATGTTGAGTATGATTGTCATTGATGCCAAAAGTATTCATTAATGACAAAGGATATGATGATATGGAATGTGTGATGATGTGGCATGTGTGATGAGTGTGAAAATCCACTTGATGGTGTTCTAGTATCTTCATGATGTCATTGTTACAATTTGACATCATTATATAAATGTTTGACAGTTTGGTGAAACTCTAGAAATTGACTAAGTATTGGAAAATTAGTCTAAGTTGCTCTAGGAAAATGCCCGCCACCTTCTGTATTTGATTGATTAATTAATTATGAGGGTATAGGAATGTAGATTGTTGTTTTGTGCATCCAACCATATTATTAGTTTTCCAAAACAATCATTGTGGGTGAATATATTTGGTTTCTAAAAATGCCCTTTGGCATGATTTACACTGTCCCATTAAAACACCATTAAAATGCCCGCCAAGGAGATAGGATGAGGTTGCATAGGATGGAATTGACATGGATAGAATCTGCATGATGTCCCCCATGATGTGGATGCTTCATATTTCCAATATTAGGGAAAATAAAAATAATCTTATTTGACCTAGGGTTTTGAAAAATTGTCTAAGTGTATAACCCTGAAGTTTAAAAGGCCATTTGTAAATGCACGCCATATGCTCTCGTTTTGTAAATAAATCTATCAAATGGTTTGAGGTTGTTCCTTGATAATTTTTCCATCCATCCATGGTCTTGGTTTCCTCTTTGATGGTCACATGTGCGAGATTTTGGTCTGCCAAAACATAGAAAAAAATATGTTTGTTCGCACTTTACAGTATGCCCGTAGGCTCAGGAAATATGCCCGTAGGTGAATGAGGGATAATTGAAAATGTTCACCCGCTGGTCTATGGAGGTTGACCATAAAATATATGCACGCATAGAGCTTGTAGGATATCCATATTGAAGGAAATGCACGGTGCTGTTTGAAGAATAACAAGTTAATTAAATTCAGTGTGTGTTAGTATTTAATTAAATATAAGTTTGAAAGGTTTCTTTCATTCTGGATATGAAGAGGCACGATGACTAGATGATAACAACATAAATATATAACTTGTTTTTGAAGAGACATAATGTTTTGATGTTTTAAATGAAAATGCATGATGGTTCTTTTTGAAATGATGCATATAAAAACAGTTTTTGACCAAATGATAGAGGCATCTCTGTGGTTCCAATAAGCAGATCAGAAACAGAGGTAAAAGACAAAGAATAGCAACAACAGTTCTTGAAGAAGTTTTGAAGATTCTTAAAAGATAAAACCAGGGTGGTTGGGAGGCGCAAGGACATTATACAATCCTGTAGGGGGTCGTAGCCTCCTTCCAATTGTTGCTGGTAAACAGGGTGTAGGTGCATCCTTCAGTCGTTGCTGAAAAAATTGGGAGTTGGTGCATCTAGTAAGTTGGTGCTTGCAAACTATTTGTAATTATAATTTTGCAGTAATAGAAAGTATTGGTGGTTTTCCCAATTGGGCTTCCACGATAATATTGTGTGTTCTGTCTTCATTGTTGATTTTGTTTTTAAGTGATAAAAATTTAAATATATAGCCTAATACTGATTAACGCCCCCCTCTCAGTATTACTTGATATTCTAATAAGGTGTAGACGCGTTGCTATATGATCCTAAGAATTGGAAGTCTACTTGTAGTTTGAGAAGGTGGTGTTCTAAGGTGTGAATAGGGCATGAAATTGACATTAGAGGAAATTTGAGGTTAAAATGGGTTAGAAAAATCGTGTTTGTTTAATTGGAAATTCAATAAGTAATATAATTTTAAAGAATTAAATAAAAGAGAATCGTTAAGGTGGACTTAAAAATCAAAGATGCTTATAATATGTCATATATTTTTAAAATATTAAATATACAATATTTTATTTAATAGCATATATGTTATTTCATTATTTATTGTATGATATTTATTTTCATCTATATAGTATACTTCCATTATTATTGTATATTAATAATGATTTTTACTTCCATTATATATTATTGTTTTAATATTATATTATATAGTATATAGCTATTATATTATTAGTATCAAAATGAGAAATTACAAGACATCCTAAATAAAAAAAATCTTTTAGTATGTTTGCAATAACTTTTGATCTCAAACTTGGATTTGGACACTATATTAGTGGAAAGGTTATGAAAATTTCTACAACTTCATTATTATCTTTTCCCAAGGAACAACATGATGAAAACATTTTTATGTTTTTCCGCATGATTCATGGATGGGAAACATGGAATTGTTGGCCTTGATTACAGAGCTTAACCTTGATGGGATCAAGGGAGTTGAACTCGTGACCTCACTAACTTTGGGAGGATAGATCTCATGTTTGGTTCTTGATCACTTGAGCTAACCTTCATGGCTTATTTTGTTGCTATATCTTTATATTAGTGGAAATGTAATGAAAAGATCCACAACATTGCTATTATATTTTTCCAAGGAACAACATTGCTAAAAACCTTTCATGTACTTTTCCATGACTCATGGATGGTAAATGGGATAAACCGTTGGCCTTGAATATGGAGCTTAACCTTGAAGGGATCAAGAGAGTCAAACTCGTAACCTCTCCAACTTTGGGGGAAAAGATCAGATGTTTGGTTCATGATTGCTTGAGCTAACTCTTGCATGCATTTTTCTATTGCAGAGAATATTTTGACACAGTATTTTTTGACATTTTCTTCAAACTTTTGATCTTGGCTTCTATTTTGGGTGATCTTTATATTATTGGAAAGGTCTCGCCAAGGTTTAAAACTTTGTTGTGATAATTTTTTGAGATTCCTTATTGTTTGCTTCATATTTTTAAAAGAAATATTGAGATTCTTTTGACAAATATGATACATGATAATATAAGATGGTAAAATGCTAATTAAAGGAGGTTACCATTATATTATTATTATTATTATTAGTATAATATTATATTTAACTTTTATTGTTATATAGTTAATGTTAACCATCACGATACTATTATTATATGGTTAAAGGTGTCATCATTTTCTTATTATTATATATTAATAGCATGATATTTATTGTAAGATATATATTATCATTTAGTGTGTGCATTAGAATATAAAATTTGCCATTATTATCCTTAATTTTAGTTTAGCAACTAGATATTTAATGATATTTAATGGTAAAAAAATTACTACGTGGCATTAGAGAATGCTTATGATTTTTAAATAGATGGCTTAAACAAGTTTGTCAAGGGAAAATGAGGTAAAATGAGGTAGAGGGTATAATATATAAGGACTCTCAAGTTGAAAGGATGCAAGATGTCTAGATGTTGTTATGTTAATCAAGCTCTTTGCGATTGAGGCTTATACAAGATTGTCTTGGGAAATGTAGTGCAAAGTACAATAAATAAGGATGCTTAAGTTGAATAGGATGTGAGATATTGTTATGTTGTTCATGCTCTTTGTGATTTATGATATGTTGCTAAAGTGAAAGACAATGACATTGTTTTCAAGATTTAGTAATGTTTGAAGAATATGCATGAGATGTTAGAGAAAGGTGGAATTTAAAAAAATAGTTGTTTTCAGTAAAGATGGAGGAATATGAATATATTTAATGACATTTGTTGAAAATAATAGAGAAGATATTAGTGGAAAGCCATTGATAGAAAATTGAAGAATATATGGTAATAATTGCAATAAATTACCTTTGCCTTCATATGAAAAATTTGGTAAAATCAAGAATATTGCTTCTAGAGACGTTGATATGACATTTGACCAATTGAGTAATAAAATTTTAGAGTCATAAGCAGAAGTAGTGTGCTTGCATTGTTGTTAATGGAAATTTAGAAGTAGCCTTAAAAGTGAAATGCAAGCATGAAATGGAAACAAGAGCTTTGATTCGTACATGCAATTAGAGATTTCACGACAAAAAGATTACCACATGGAAATATATAATGTTTATTTTTGACCCCAAGAGCTTAGATAAGTTTGTCTTGGGAAATGGGGTGCAAAGTGCAATAGATAAGGATGTTCAAGTTGAAAGGATGCAATATGTCAAGATGTTGTTATGCTGATGAAACTCTTTGTGATCAAGGCTTAGACAAGACTGCCTTGGGAAATGAAGTGCAAAGTACAATAGATAAGGATGCTCAACTTGAATAGGATGTAAGATATTGTTATGTTGATACAATTATTTGTGACTAATGATATGTTAAGTGCAGGACAATGACAACGCTTTCAAGATTTAGTAATGTTTGAAGAACACGCATGAGATGTCATAGAAAGGAAAAGATTAAAAAAAAACCATTTTCAATAAAAAGGAGGAATATGAATATCTTTAGAGACATTTGTTGAAAATAACAAAGATCAGATATCCGTGGAAAGCCATAGATAGAAAAGTTGAAGAAAATATGGTAATAATTACATTAAAAAACCTTTCATCTTCATATGAAAATTTTGGTGAAATTGTGAATATTGCTTCTAGAGATGTTGATATGAGATTTGAGCAATTGAGTATTAAACTTTTACAAAGCAATATGTAGAAGCTGTACAGTTGCATCGTTGTTAATGAAAATTTAGAAGTAGCCTTAAAAGTGTGGTGAGAGCATAAAGGCAAGCATGGAATGACAACAAGAGTTTTGATCTATAGTAAACACCTAGGAAATGTATGAAGATATTTTATTGCGATAAAGTAGAACATAAGGCCAAGTCTTGTAGGAAATGGTCGAGGGATGTAAAATACAATCACGAGCCTTCTTTAAAAGATCAGTGTGAGAAGAAATAAACCAATTTTGTTGGGCGCAACAAGGAAGAAGAATTGTTAGTTTGTCACTAGCAACAAAGGACTCATTAAAAGCAAAACCATACTAGTGCATTGATTACGATTCGTCATGAAATTCTATTAATTAGAGATTGGTATATTGATTTTGTTTAGAATAGGTCCAAGTCTCGTAGGAAATGATAGAGGGATGAAAAATACAATCATGGGCATTATTTAAAATATCAGTGTGAGAATAAATAAACCAATTTTGTTGGATGCAACAAGGAAGGAGAATTGTTAGTTTGTCACTAGCAATAAAGGACTCATTAAAAGCAAAAACATACTAGTGCATTGATTACGATTTGTCATGCAATTCTATTAATTAGAGATTGGTATATCGATTTTGTTTAGAATAGGTCCAACTTTGATTATGTTGGCCAGAGGCGTTGAATGGAAACAAGCAATAAAGGACACATTAGAAGCAAAAACATACTAGTACATTGATTATGATTATGATTACATTATATTACTTACAGATTGGTATATTGATTTTGTTTAGAACATGTCTAAATTTGATTATGTTGTTTAGAGTGCGTTTGAATGGAAAGAGAAAGTGCAACTTAATATGAGAGGTAAGAGGTTTCTATTGAGGGATGCCTATTGTGATTGGTTTATAGAAAAACTTCTTTCCATTAGTTGGATTATTAAGCAAAAATCATAGATGTTGTCTTAGATAATGATAGTTATTGGTGATTGAAATAACAAAAAGACGTTTTCTATGGGCATGCAAGAACATGTTTTTGTTTCAACTAGTGGATGGTAAATAGCAGTTGGTGGTTACATGAAAGAACCTAGAAAGAACAAGAAGGGCATGCCGCAAAGTGATTATGTCTAATTAGTCGATTTTCATTAAGAGATGAATACCCTTAGAGAGTAAAGATGAAGTAAAATAAGATGGTGCTTCTTAAGAGAGAAAACACTAAATTTTGATATGTTGAATGGAAAAGATGTGTAGGTGGCGATTTTGGTAAAGAAATGAAGTTCTATCTCAAAGGTGGAAGCATGGACCATTCAACTAACATTGGCTCTCATTCCACTGATGAGTCTAATGGTTAAAGAGATCAGATAGTGACATTATTTATACTTCATCAACCTCGGGGGACACAAATCACCTATATGTTGATGGAAGACTTTATTTTGGTGTGTGTTGCAAATATATTGTTTGTCCAAAGATTTTGTTTTGTATTTGAAGAGACAAATATTCAGATGATCATAATGGGAGGGTACTAAATATGATGAACATAGTTACTAATTTGATGAGCGCGATAACCTCAAAATGAGAACTTTAGTGCTAAAAATTCATTTTTTTCGTCAAAAACCTCAATCTCAACCATTGAATTATAAAGTTGTGCTACTAGTGGTATGTTTTTTTTTCAAGGTTAAAATTACAGCCTTATACAAATATTGTTTTAAAAACCTGTAATATTGCTTAAAAAAACTTTAAAATCAAATATCGAAGTGGAAAGTGTTGCTTCTAATAGCACATTTTTTCCCATAGTTAAAATTACAACATGTTCTAAATCACTGCCTTAACAATCAGTACTAATGTAACCTAAACTTTAAGATCTCTTAGTGGATTGAAAAATGGTGCTACTAGTGATAACTTATTTTAAATTATTTTTTAGGGATGTAAATTACAACACTTTTAAAACCATCATTTAAAGACTAGAATCATTGCAAACACACTTTAAAACTAACACACATTTAAGGTTAGTTTATCACTCCAAGCACCAAATTACAAATAATGACATCATAATATCACCCTATAATTTAAAATTCAACATTATTTCCAAATATTTTCTTACTTATTAATATAAAACATTACAAATTGTACTTCATAAGAAATATCATTGCATGATCAATATCTAAATTAGGCAAGCTAATAAATTTTGTTACATTTTTCATAATCAAATCATATAAGTTACGAAACATAACAATGATAAATAACAAAATATCATGTGTAATTTCAAACACTCATTTAAAGTTTAACACAAACATCATATTATCCAAACCTGTATAGAATGTTTGAGACAATTGTTAAAGTTCATTCATATATTTTGATATTGTTAAGGGATAAAACAAGCAAGCACAAGAGGAAAATTGGTAGAAAAGTCTTAATCCATTCTCTAGCATTTTATTTTCATATTAATGATGGTATTATATATTACAAGGATCAAATTCACCTCTAGATCTAGATTTCCTTGAAAACTCATCAATGGATAAGCATGAAAACTCATAAAGTGGTAAGAATTACCACTCATATAAGAGGTGATCTAGGACTTTGTGATTGTCTAGGGACTAGTCTAACATTCCACCCCTCAATCACAAGTCTAAATAATTAAATCCATAAGGAAACAAGAGCTTGTGCATAAATTGGTATCGTCTTCAATTTGAAACTTTTAAACTGAGCTTCAATGTAGACATGCCTGGAAAATTGTCAATCTAGATGTTGAATGAATTTTGAAAAAGAGAATAAATTTTGGGACTTTGAAGAAGCTGGCATATTTTTCTAATTTGGTGAACAAATAGGATCACCATTTTGCTGTCAGTGAACATATAAGATCACTAAGAAATCTTAGAATTGAGATACAATTAGGTGTCGAACAACATCCCATTAATAGTTGATTTGATGCAGATATATTTTTGAGGAGACGGGTTACCATGTTGGAATTCCCAAATTTGACTAAATTTGAATGGTTGGAATTCAAATCTTGAATATCATCATTGATCGATATCCTCCCTTTGAGGCATAAGGTGAGAAGAATGTGGAAGGGACCAAAGCTTAAGCTTTTGGATTCTTCTTCAATCATTGAATTTTGATTCCATGTATCTGGTGTTTTTGAATGACCACTAACCAATTTCATGAATGGATATGGTGGTTTTGGTTTACCACTAACCTTTTCATATGGTATTGTTCCTTCAATGTACTCCCCTTGTTGAGGTGCAAGACAATACCTTTCAATTTTCATTTTTGTACTCCCCCCTAAGGTACAAGTGAGTACCAATTTAAAATGGGACATAGTCATGCCAAAAATTATCATTAGAAATAACTAATTGAAATTTGTTTTCTTTTCTAATTTCACCATTCAAATGTATCTTTACTTGTGTTGGAAATAGATGATAAGACTTATGCATTTCTTTACTTTTTGATACTACATTAAGAATTTATCCATCCATAGTGGATTGTTTTCTATTTATCCTTCTTCTTTTGGAATTTGTATGAATTATGATTTGTCTTTCCACAATGAATATAAGGATGGAGATCAAAACACTTTTTTGCAAAATTACCCACTTTATGACAATGCTACCATTCAAGGATTTGCTCACAGTTTTTATCATCAACATTCTTAACTTATGGAATCTTCAAAATTTTATCAAGAAATATCGCACTCACAAATCGATCTGCTTAGGAATAATCTAGAATATGAAAGATGTTGTATTCTTCATATCCTATTCTATATCAATTTTTGTTGAATTGTAATTATTCCCAAGGTCTAACATTCATCTTGGAAAGATAATTTTCTACTTCTTAATGTTCTTCATATATTCCTTTTTAGGAAACTTCAAATTCATTGTTGATGCTATGTATCTGTACTTTTGCATGTGATTCATCTTGAAAATATCCTTAATCAATTAAGTGTTTATGATTAATTCCTTCTCATGACTAGTTAAGGAATCATCAATCATAGTATTTGTATCACCCAATTGTAGTAGGTCATTTATATCACAAGTAGCATCGACCTTTTGCATTAGATAATTTGTGTCACAAGTTGAATCAACCATTTGAATTAGGTCACTTGTGTCACAAGTTGCATCAATCATTTCCTTTTCAATTAGCTATATTGAAGAAATTCAATAACTTTCTCCTCCGTTTCAATTTGGTTGTGAAGATTAACAACCTTATTCTCCAATTATTCTAAGGCATCTTGTAATTTTTTAAATTCTTGATTTTCATTTTGCAACCATTTTCGCACTCACTTGTACTTGCTTTCTTTCTCTTTATGTCAACCTTAGGGTGTCGGTTACTACTGATCATGCAACCCAAAGTGTGATTACAATGATTATAGGTTACATGTTGTAAATATTTTTGTCATTGATGTAAAATGAAATGATGTATTGTTTTCATTAATGTTAAATATAGGGGGAGAGTGACAGATAGAGATGGAAAGATGATTGTTACAAATATTGTTTTTGATGTCTAGTTTGGATACCCTTTATTTGAAGTAATTTTCAATCTATATACCTAGATCAAATTGGAGTATATATTACATGGTTGTAAATTCCATTTCGATAAATTTCCAACGATATATGGAAGTCCCTCTAACTCCATAGGAATGAGGAGATATGAAAGAATTTGTAAAGGAAACCCAACTAGAATGTTAGGTTGGCCCTGCCAATATATTGTACAATGTTATGTCGGCCCATACGGTCATTTAGGACTTGTATAAATAAGAGGAGCACTCTCCTCATTTGATTATCCATCCGAGCAAGTATGGAGGTCTAAAAAGGTGCACAATTCCAAGGAGAAGATGAATTTTCTGGGTTTCTTGAAGATGATTTCTTGGGTTTTATTCAAGATGTTGTAGATTCTTGAAGATGCTATTGAAGGATTCTTGAAGATGTTTTGAAGGATTTTTAAGGATGAGGAAGCACACCTTGTGAAGAGGAAGGGATGTTTTATTGCATGTTTTTCTTTTGTTAAAAGTAGGTACTGTGATGGATGCACAACTAGGGTTATCTTGTGCAGTGTAGAGTGAGATAGTGTGACAATTATGAAGATTATCTTGCACAGTGTAGAGTGTGATAGTGTGCCAGTTGTGAACATTAGCTTGCGCAATGTAGAGTATGATAGTGTGATAGTTGTGAATATTATCTTGCACAGTGCAGAGCATGGTAGGAAAATTGGTGCGCAGTACATAAGCTAGGATTGTTACGCACAGATCATAGTGCGCAGAGTAGAGTGCTGCATTAACATATTGTAACTATAGTAAAGGTTGACTTGCAATATATGATAGAGTGCGACAAGTAAGATGTTGCGTAGTACATCAATACAGAATCCAGGTAGTTCGTGCTTCCTTCCAATTGGTGCTGGAGAATCTAGGGAGTTGGTGCTAGAGAATCTAGGGAGTTGGTGCTTCCTTCTAGTTAGTGCTAGAGAATCTAGGGGGTTGGTTCCTCCTACAAGTTGTTGCTTGTAAACTTGGGATATTGGTGTCTCCAGCAGATAGGTGTTTACAAATTGGTGTAATCATTGTTTTTAGAAAGAACATCTTTCCGTGGTTATCTCGCTTATTGGGTTTCCACGAAAAAATCTTGTGTATATTATATTGTGCATTTTTATTGAATACTTCTCAATGTGATTGAAGGATAATGTGAATGGTAAATAAGTTTTGAAAGTTAAAATCTTTCATATAGTGATTCAACCCCCCTCTCAGTATAGTTGAATATTCCAACATTACGAAAATGATCTTCTTATTCCAATTCAGGCAAGTCTTTATGACTATTTGCACAATGAAAATTTTCCTTTGAAATGGGTTGCAAATCCACCCTTTTTACAACTCAATGACTGAATTCAATGACACATCCTTATACTTCAATGATTTAAATCAATTTTCCTTCAATTCAATGATTAAGGTATCGGTTCAAAAGACTATTGAATCTTTATCAATGCTCCAAGCAACTCTTAGCCTTTTGTTTCATGATATTTATGTATGATTGAATTGAGGTCTTGATCAAATTCTTATGCCTTGTTATTCTGTGTATGGTTTTCCAAATTAAATACATGTAAAAAAAACAAGATAGAAAACACCATCGTCAAGCATAAAATTACCCACCATCTTACACAATGTGTACCTAAAATCCCCTTATTCAAATTTTAGGTGGATTTAGGACTTGAGCAAATAACTTGATTTTATTATGAGTACTCTTAGTGACAATAGTGTATCCAAATATAATTTGAAGCTTTCAACATGTTTTATCCTTCATGATACTTTGAGGAGGTTTTTGATTCTTTCACAATGCTTTAACTTTCAAAAAATGATTTTGACCAAAAAAGAATTATTGAAAGAACTACCCAACGACTCCTTTTTATTTACACCAGTTACAAAATTTATTTTTCACAATTTTGATGATTCTCTCTTATTTTCATCAAATATTTGGCATCCCTCTCTCTATATATGGGAAAATTTATGGTAAGACATTACCCATGCTCGTTGACAATCCCCTAATGAATTATTCTGATAGTCTACTTAACATCTAGTTTTCTCCTTTTGCTTAATTTTGTAATTAAATGAATCAATTCCAATAAACGAAGAGAAGATATATGCGCATTAGTGGTTGAGACAGAGCCAGCCACATCGAATACACATGAACAAGAATGGACTGAGATGGTGGGTTCATTTTCTATGCATGGGTTATCGTGCTGAGCGAGTTGGGGTTTGTTGTTGCAAAAATCACTGGATGCAAAGTTGCAAACCGCTCACTGACGTGGACACATCGTTGGATGTCTAGGTAAATGAATCCACAATTCACCTCAAGTATAAGCACAACCTGTTGAGTTTCCTATATGCTTTTGAGGAAGATCATTAGAGAATATTGTATACATATTCTTGAGATATATCATGGGTGATTGCTGGTTATTCACGATGCTTCTTTTTGCACTGTTGGCACGTGGGATTCTTTTTTTTTAACACTACATGCATTTTCTAGATCGACTTCAATCATATATGGTCAATCTTGTGGATTATGATCACAACCTTTGATACACAATGATATTCTCCTTTCAAAAATAAATCATAGCACAAATTTGAATAGATTTGTGGTTTTCTAGACTATTCTCAAGCATCAGATCTACTGTCAATCGAAATACAACATATCTCATATCTGTAATCATTAGTGCAAAATCTGCCTTTTTTTTGCTGATTTCTAATCCTATTTTTGGAGAAATTACATTAGATCTACAATTTCTTCCTTGTGATATCAGGTTTTCCAATTTGTTCTTTGCGATATGAGGTTTGGTCACATAAACCATATATTATGATTGTGTGATAAATTTCTTAGGTCATAAATCATGGATCGACAAACCAATGATGTCAAGGATGGACCAATACATGCTTGGGAAAACAATCTTATGAAAAAATGGATTTTGGAATTGGCACAATAGGGGGTTTTAATCCAACATGAAGCTTAAAAAACCGATCAATTCAAATATGATTCAGAGCAGATTTCCATACATCTAAAAAAATATTTCAGGAGCAACAAATTTGTAGATATAGTATCGGTTAAGTGGTTTTATACAATAATTTTATAGATCTAGTATCGGCTTCAACAAACCTGATTATAATAGTGAAGCTAATACTATCATAGTTCCAACCTCAAACTAGAGACTCCACAAGTGTCAAGACATTGATATTACAACAAACCATATGATTTTAAGACAAAGCATATTATATCTAAAATAATAGACTTGAAAATATCAATGTTGATTTGAATACCAAAATCCAATAATGACACCTTACTTGCCTTGATGATGTAGCTTGTGCTTGCTAACTCCTCTTCATGCTCATTTTCGCACCATCATCTCACACGATTAGCTACACCTATCAGCCTTTCATGGATCCCTGCCATGGAGGATCTACCAAGCCCCTTAAGACTTAAGGGAGCTCTGCTACCATGTTAAGATATAGAACAAGCAAGCACAAGATAAAAGTGGTGGAAATTGATTAAGCCATTTTCTAGCATTTGATATTCATACCAATGATAATATTATATAGTACAAGTATCATAGTCACTTCTCAATCTAGATTTAACTGAAAAATAATCAGTGGATAAGTATGAGAACTCATAAAGTGATAAGAATAACAAATCATGTATGAGATGTGATATAGGAATTTGTGATTGTCTAAGGACTTATAGTCTAACAAATATTCCATGAAAATTTATATACATTTAAGATGAATGATTGGAACATGTAGATGGCCATATTTCTTTCTATTATTGGGTGCACTATCTAAATTTTATGCCCAAAATTTTAGATGTTAGAAACCTTTTGGGTCTACTACAAGATTCATTATAATTACATATTTCAACTATTTCTTGTCCCAAGAACCTCTTGATAATGTTGATTCCCAATATTGGCATGTTTTGAGGTGTCGAAACATAACGACTAGGACGTGAATATTAAACTTTGTCATTTTGTCATTTCATGCTCACTGTCATACCTAGAGTTACATGATCTTACCATCCATACTCATTTTTACCATTTGCATTGCTATTTGGTCTTTATGCCTTTTGCTTGAAGTGTTATCATAAGTGTCTCCATGAAAAAGTTGAGTTGTGTTTTGAAGATTTGTCATTTCCCACTTTCCGCATCGTCATGTTATGAAGTCAGCATGTTGACACAACGACTATCGACAGGGGTTCACTTCGCACTGTTGTCAACAAACATCAACCAAACAACCTTAAACATCGGCCCAGAAAGGTTTTACCCTTTCCAGCAACACCCGCAGAGCGAGTGAGGTCTCACCCGAGATGATTAAGGGGGCTGTAGGAACCAGATTTCCGTAGTCGGGGGAGGACATGCATCAATACTCACTCTATAGCTATAGAAACTAGAGTTTGTGTCTTCGCCTCATACTTAATAGTTCATACATTCATTCATCCTTCGCATGTTCAGTGTATAATCGACATTCACATTATCATGGTAAAACTAACATCAACAGAATTTACCAAACCACAAAGCTTTAAACATGTTGCAACTAGAATTTGCATTCATCATTTAACATGAACATATACAAAAGAGATAAACATAGCCGAACATCTTCATGCATTAACTCATCAAAAACCTACGATACAACCTTCACAGAAACAGTTCAAAACACCTTATCGCAGATCCATACAAAACTGCCAAAAACAGAGCAAAACATTACAGAGTTCATCTGCACATCTATCGATCACTTATGATCTCATTCTAGGATGCCCATAGACTTACAATCACACTCTTATTTATAGCAAACTAAAGTTGTTACAAAACGGTTCAAATGACCCATTCTAACTAACTACACCAATCTTGCAATTTCATCGGCTCCTTGTTCTCTGTGAATGGTCCTTTCTTCTGCGGATTGTCCTTCATGTCGCTGTAGGATTCCACACTTTAAGTGGTCTAACCTTGTGCCAACAAGACCCCAACACAAACTTGTGGCTCACCCTCGAGCCACCTCTGCTGGACACCTCTGGTGCATTCACCTGCTGCTTGAAATCGTTGTATGCATTTTTTATCTGGTCGACCACTTCCTTTATTGATGCTCCCAGTTGTGTACATTCTTCCACCTGCTGGTATGTTGGGTGTTCGCAACTTTTATGTTGCGCCTCCTCCAGTTTCTTCTTGACTTGTTTCATTGCTTCCATTACCCGTACTAAAAGGACTTCTGCTTTTGTTTGGAGCTCGTCCAAGTGTGTAGCCCTTCTTTGCTGCCTTTCGCGTGCCTTGGTTACACACTGCTCCATGCCTTTTAGTTCCGCAACCTTCGTCATTTGTATTAGTGAGGGAAGTGCTTTGATTGATCCCTTCAAGGATTCCGGCTATGCTTTTGCTTCGCTGAGTTACACCTTCAACTCAGTTAGCTGGTCGTCTTGGACTATGCTTCCCCAAAACTCTGTGACGCCCTCGACAACTGTTTGGGCTGTCTTTTCCATCTCCACGATTTCTGTCACGGATTCCTCAATCGCAATCTGCCAACTCTAAATTTGTTCCGATGGTGTGCTGGGTATCGCCCTGGCCTGTAACTCTGCATTTTCTTTCCTCAGTCCGGTGATCGCCACGCCTAAAAAGATAGCTTTTGCTTCTGGTAGTATATCCTGATCTATCTCCGAGGTTTCACATGCCTTGGTTATCGCCCATTCTAATCAGCCTCTATCTTCTAGATCCTTATCTTTCTCGGCCAGTGTTTTGGATTTCTCTACTTAGAGACGTTGTGCATCCATCTCGCTGGTGCGCAACTGCTGCTTATACTTTACCATCTTGTCGTGCATCGCGGCCTCGCGGTCGTGGATCTATGTACTTGCTGCGACTTGAATCCGGTGTAATGACAACATCGATAGTAAATTGAAATCGACCATGATTGAATCATGTCCCCTTAGTTCTAGGTCCAATACCTCATCACCTGTTTCCATGGAGTTTCGCTCGATTTTTACTATCCTCGGTTGTGTGCCGACTTCTACTTTGACTCTTCTTTTCGAAAAACTTGGTGGGACTTCCCCATGTGGAACGCTTGACTCCACAACTGCATTGGCTAGTGTGGAGAGAAATTGGGTTACTTGGTGGAAGTATTCTGTTTGAGTGCTGTTTGGTTTTTGCATGGTTTTCTTCCACAACTTCCATTATTTTCTCCAGGAGCTTGTTAACCTGCTCTTCAAGAATAACACCACTTGTGCTTCCTTCTCTAGTGTCCATCCTGTGCTTTGTTCTCATTTCTTCGCACTGTGCCTCTAGGTCGGAATCCGTCGGTGTGGCTGTTGAGGCTCCATCATCTTCTCCCGCGCCCTTTTGTTGACTGACTTAACGTGTATCCTCTTTTGAATTCTTTGCTGATTGGTCTTGCACATGATCCGATAGATCCTGCTTTGCTGTTGGGACTTTCCATTCTGCCGACCATCCTTCTATGATGGTGTCCAATTCCTCATCAGTGAGATTGTACCATGTCGGTAACCAGTGCTTCTGTCTGTCTTCTCTCGCTTGGATTGAAATGGTTTGAGATTCGACTGGAATTCTTGCAATCATTCGATGCTTCTTTGTGGAAGCTTCTGTTATCCACGGTATTGCTTTTGCGTCTAGCCTCATCATATCTAAAATAAGTAAAATTGCACGGTGTTGAACGCTTTCCTTTCTTTATCAGTCGCTGCCCACAAATTCTGGTACCTTGCTCCCTCTCGTACCTTGGACTCTACTGTCTCCATACCTTGATAGTGCTCTGGATCCCTCCATTCTACTAATGTGACTAGTAGTAAGAGCCACGAATATGTGAATGGATTCACTGTCTCCTGTGCGTCAAAAGCATCCTCCATTGACTAACTTAACGAGAATTTGGACCAGTTCATTCGCGTTCCTGCGTCACATAGTTCCATGGAGGCGATGATGCCTGATCTGCATTCCTTCAACCTGTTCTTCCACACCACATTAACGACGATTATCTTTGATCTGACCTTAACGGCTTGGTTCTGAATTGTGTCGATGATATATCCTCGGGACTTTTTTTCCACCCCATACTTCGTTTTCAGATTTGCTGCAAGCTTCTTGTCGTTGTCCTTTTGTGAAGAACTTGCAACAATTAATTAATGAGAATACACGAGATCGTAGAAATAACATAACTCAGAATTGCTTTATTGATCGCAGGCCACTTTGAGGGGGAAATCTCCTTTGAGCAAGCTCAATACAAATAAATTCACAGTGCCTTCATTGGCCTCAACACACAATTATATACTAAGTCTATGCCCAATACTATGGGACGACTTACAAATCATATGCGTCCAATACTATGGGTCAATACCATGGGCTAATACAAACTATGGATCAACAAATACTATGGGACAACTTACAAAGCATATGCGTCCAACAACAATATACTAACAAAGTAAAGAGAAGGGTTGACACAGGTTCCTAACATCCCCTCTCCCTTAGAAAAAGCTTTGTCCTCAAAGATTTGGATGTGGAAATTGATGCAAAATTTGAAGGAGTGGTTCCCATGTAGCATCCTCAGGTTGCATTTCGGGCCATTGACGCCTTTTGAGTTTCAAGGAGGATTGCTTGGAAGGATGTAGATGAAGAAGAACCATATCAGCTGCATGAAGAGTGTGCTCAAAACGGTGCTGATCGGATTGTTGTTACACATGAAACCTGTTGATTCTAAAGCTTTGGCTATATGGGAAGATAAATGTGATCAAGCAAGAGGGCTCATTGGTCAAACAGTTTCAGATAATATTAAGGTAAGTATTGAGGTAGAAGACAGACCCGTTGAGGTATGGAAAATTCTTGCTTCTTTATTTGATAAATATGATGATGTTTCTGCTTACTACCTTGAAAAGAAGATTTTTGAGCTAGATCCTACTAACTTTGAAAGAGTAAAATTATATCTTGGTGAAGTGAAAACCTTAAATGAAAAATTAAATAATTGTGGTAAAAATTATAAGAAAACAAACACTTCTCTTATAATTCTTGTAGAACAAAAGTTTCCATCTTGTTTTGATATGTTCATTCAAACTAGGAATAGAGCTCTTGAATTGTCTTCAAATACCACGAAACCTACTTTTGATGATTTTTGTAAAGGGTTGATAAATTAGCAAGAAATGTTAATTGTTTTAGGACAACTCACACCTAATAAGGATCTTATGGCACATAATAAGAATCCTAAGAGAAGTTTTAATAATGTTAAAGGTTCTAATTCACATACTTCAAATCCTACTATTAACTATGGTAATGCTTCTAATGCACATCATGACAATAGTAAGATGAAGAAAGTGTATCGTCCTTGTAAACATTGTAGTAAAACTAATCATCCTGAAAATAATTGCTTTAAATTGAAACGTTTAAAAGATAAGGCTAAAAAGAATGGTTATGATGAATCACATGTAGCTTTGTGTGCTTATGTTGTTTCTTCTAGTAATTCTTCTAATGTGGAATGGATAATGGATTCTAGTGCTTCTAAACATATGAATGGTAATGCTTCTTTATTTACATCTTATGACAATAATAAAAACACATCTCAGAAAGTATCTCTAGGTAATGGTAAACAACTTTCCGTAATTGGTTTTGGTAATGTTAATGTTGCTAATGGTCGATTGAAAGATGTTTTTCATGTTGAAAATATGCCTATCAATTTGCTTTCTATTTATCGTGCATGTAAAAAAGGATTTAAATTTGAAGTTTGGCCTGATAGATACACTCTTAAAGATATCAATCCAAATTTCAAAGTAGTTTCTTCTGGTTCTGTTGATCATACTGTTGGTTTATATAAATTTGTTGGTTTTAATTCAACTAAAAGACAACCTTTGTATTCCTATGTTTCTCATGCTGATGAACTAAGTAAATTATGGCATGGAATATTAGGTCATTTTAATTATGGTAAAATGAAAATGTTAACTAAAATGGTACTTGGCTTACCTAATATTTTGTTTACTAATGGTGTTTGTGAAGGCTGTATTCTTGGTAAACATCATACATAAATGTTTGATAAAGGTAAAGTTTGGTGTGCTAAAGAACCCTTGCGATTAATTCATAGTGACATTTGTGGTCCTCTTGAAGTTCCTTCTATATCACATGCAGTCTATTTTCTTACCTTTATTGATGACTTTAGTAGAAAATTATGACTTTATTTTTTGAAACAAAAAAGTGACACTTTTTCTAAATTTCAAATATTTAAATCCTTGGTTGAAAATGAATCTGGTAAAAAGATTAAGACTTTAAGAACTAATAATGGGGGGGAATTCATTAAGAAATAATTTGAAGTATTTTTATCTAAACATGGAATTCAACATCAAAATAATGTTCCTTACACATCTCAACAAAATGGTGTTGCTGAAAGAAAAAACATAACTTTAGTTGAAATGGCTAGATGTATGCTTTATTCTAAAGGATTACATAAGAAATTTTGGGCCGAAGCCATAAGTTGTGCTAACTCTATTTTAAATAGAGTTCCTACAAAAGTTGTTAAGCATGTTACCCCTAAGGAAAAATGGAATGGTCAGAACCAGATATTAGTAGCTTTAAAGTGTTTGGTTATGAATGTTGGGCTCATATTATTGATGAAAAACAGAAAATTTTCGAACCCAAGTCTCATAAGTGTATATTCATTGTTTATTCTGAGGATTCTAAGGCTTATAGGTTGTTTGATCCTTCTAATAAAAGTGCCATCATTAGAAGAGATTTTCAATTTATTGAAGTCTCTCTACCACCTAAGTCTGTTGAACCTCATGTTACTCTGAATATTCCCTTATCACCTGTTACTCCTATCTCGATTACTCCTTCCAGTTATGTGATTGATATTAGTTCTCTTTCTTCTTCTTCAAGTATTCCACCTGAATTTCTGAAGCTCCCGAAGTGACTTCTGTCCCTTCTAACCTTCCTATTTGGGCCCGGAAAACTCTTGAATCTGCAGGAAGTGATCAGAATCCCTTTCAATAATCGTAGAACTAGATCTAACTTTGCTTTTATGACCAAATTTTTGGCCACAGATGATCCCACCTCTTATGCTCAAGCTAAGTGTAAACCTCATTGGGAACAAGGTATGTCTGCTGAGTATGATTCTCTTATGAAGAATGAAGGAACTAAAGTTCCCACTAATAGAATAGTAAATACAAGTAACGTAGAAATTCCATGTAAGGCAAGTAATGTAAAGTAGAATGTAGAATAGATGTAAGATGATACCACTAAAGGAACTAAAGTTCCCACTAATAGAATAGTAAATACAAGTAACGTAGAAATTCCATGTAAGGAAAGTAATGTAAAGTAGAATGTAGAATAGATGTAAGATGTTTGATGTTTTACAAGAATTAATGTCGGGTATTTTATACCCTAAGTGGGAAGGGAGGTGACTTTTCAAGTCACCTCTTGAGTAATTAATTAATTACCCTAATTAACCTACTTAGTATTAAATGTTAATATTTATAACATTTATGTTTGTTACATTTCCTTCCCCTTAAGGAATGCTTTGTCCTCAAAGCTGTATTGAAAACAATGTATGGATTCCCTTGAACTGTCGTCTCAGGGTCCTTTCCTTTTTGTAATTTCGACTCTTGATGAAATGAGACGATACGAGTTATGGATTCCTAAGGAGAATTGCAGCATTGTATCTGTTGTGGTCCATGCCAGATTTATTTTTATTGGAGCTCTGAGATCATTTTGTGGGAAGGGCCATTTCAATTGTTGCTTAGTATGTCGATCTTTTCGCCTATCAACATAATTCTTCTGTGAGTGTTCGTTTTGACCCTGTCGTTGGTCAAAATGGAGATTATAATTGGGATGTCTGTAAGGCATATGTGTTGTTTGTTTTTCTTTCTTTTGAATTGCGGCGAGGACTGCCTTCACTTCCTCGACTTGATTTTTGGATGCATCTTCCTGCATTTGTGCTTCTTGGTTCTCCAGTAGATTTTTATGATTCTGAATCTTTTCGATTCTTTTATCTCGCGAATTTTTTTCAATTTCTAACTTCTTGATTTGATTCTCTAGTTCCTGATTACGATTATTTAAACACTGGTTTTCTTCTTGCTTTTCCAGTATTCTTCCTTCGAGGTCTTCACCGAAGTGTTCCCTCTTTCTATTGTTTTTCAATTTTTTGATCTTTGTAATTAGTGTTTTGTTATGATTTCGGAGTCGAAAAATCTCTTCGGTATTGCTTGATAACACCTTGTTGATTTTTGTCAGTTGCAACTTATGTGTTTTCTTACTGTCGTCATACTGATGCTGGAGTGTTTTTTTTTTGCTGTTGATGATGAAGTAAATTTGTTTCTTGATTTTCTAACTTTTCATGTACTTGTTCCAATTCGTCTTCTTTGTCCATGACGACTTTGTTTAGATGACTAATTTCCTCTTCTAAGTCGACACTATTTCCATACGGATATTCTTCGACTTTGTTTGGTTTTTTTATCTGGTCTTCAAGTTTTTGAATGATACCTTCCAGATGTGATATGTTCTCGTCCTTATCCGATAAATTTTTTTGTGAGGTTTTCTCTACTATCTTCCAATGATCGAATTCGTAATTCTGAGGTAGTAAGCTGTTCTTTTTGAAAACCATTAATTCGTTCTTGATTGTCGAAGTGGAGTTGTAGAACACTATTAGCTAGTTCACACTTTTTTAGCTTGGCCGAAACTGCTCGTAACTGTGATTGCAGTTGTGAGTGACCTGGATCGTCCCTCATAATAAAATGTTTATCACATATTGGACAGGATCGATCGTAATTTTTAAAGACTGTCGGATATTGGAATTCCATTTCGCAATAAGGACACTTAGTCCAACATTTGAATTTATATATGTCCTCCATAATTTCTTTAATATCTTCCGAGACTTGATTTATGTTCTTTTTAATATCTTCATAATTTTTGTCTTCCTTCCTTTGACAATAATTGGTCTTCTTTTCCCTTTTTATAAAATAATAATTGTATTTAATACAGTTATTAAATAGTAATAATAATTATTAATAGTAATATGATTTTTTGGCTGGGAGGAAAAATAGGGATTTTAAAAATGATTTATAATAATAATTATTATATATAATAACAATATTATTATAAAAAATTGAATTAGATAAATTATAATAATAAATTTTATTATTATAAATTTATATATCTAAGGTTGTGAAGAATAGAATTTTAATAAAACTAGAATAGTTTTATAAAACTATAACATTTTTGTAAAACTAGAATGGTTTTATAAAAATATGTTCTTGTTTTTTTTAAAAATTTTCTTTTCTTACTTTCCCTTCTTTTTATTTTTTTCTACTTTTTTTTTTTTTTTTCACTCCTTTCTTCTTTTTACTTCTTTTTTACGTCTTCCTTTTTTCTTTTCTTTTCTTTTTACTTCTTTACTTCTTTGTTTCTTTTCTTCTTCTTCTTTTTTTTTTTTTACTTTTTCCAAAAAAAAAAAAAAACTCAAGTACTTAGGGAAACCCTAGTTTTTAATGGAAAAATTCCAAGATTCAGAGAATCTCTGAGATGATGGCTAATATCCGGATTGAGAACGAAGCTCTGATACCACTGAAGGAACTAAAGTTTCCATTAATATAATAGTAAATACAAGTAACGTAGAAATGCCATGTAAGGCAAGTAATGTAAAGTAGAATGTAGAATAGATATAAGATGTAAGATGTTTTACAAGAATTAATGTCGGGTATTTTATACCCTAAGTGGGAAGGGAGGTGACTTTTCAAGTCACCTCTTGAGTAATTAAGTAATTAACCTAATTAACCTACTCAGTATTAAATGTTAGTATTTATAACATTTATGTTTGTTACAAAGAACAAGACTTGGTTTCTTGTTCCTCTTCCTTCGGGAAATAATTTAGTTGGTTGAAAATGGGTTTATAAAACTAAATTTACTGCAGAAGGACAGATTGAAAAGTATAAAGCTAGATTAGTTGCAAAATATTATAATCAACTTAAAGGTATATATTATAATGAAACTTTTGCTCCTGTTGCTCAAAATGAAAACAATAAGAACCATTTTATCTATTGCTTGATATTATAAATGGGAAATACACCAAATGGATGTTAAAAGTGGTTTTTTAAATGGTGATCTTAATGAATACATTTATATGCAACAACCTCCTGGTTTTATTAATACTGAATCATCAAGTTTAGTATGTAAATTACACAATTCTTTATATGGTCTTAAACAAGCACCTAGGGCTTGGTATGATAAAATTGATGCATATTTCTTGAATAATGGTTTTAAGTGTTGTATATCTGATCCTAACCTGTATGTTAAACATGTTCATGATAATATCATTGTTATTGTTTTATATGTGGATGTTCTTATTATCACTGGCAGCCAACCTGTTCTCATTCAAAGTATGAAAAGTGACATTCAGAAGCAGTTTGAAATGTCTGATCTCGATATATTGCACTATTTCTTGGGTCTTCAAATTTGGCATCTCGAAGATGGTATTTTTCTCTCTTAGCTGAAGTATGCTACAAATTTATTGGCTCGTTTCCACATGAGTGATTGTAAACTTGCTCCTACGCCTTTTTAGTCCAGTGTAAAGTTAATTGTTGAGTGTACTACTCCTCTTGTTGATGCTACTCTTTATCGTCAGCTAGTCGGCAGTTTGATATAATTAACTCACAATAGACTAGATCTCTCTTTCGCCGTCAGTATGATTTCACGGTTCATGCATCAACCTCATGAAAGTCATTGGCAAGCAACAAAAATAATGATGAGATATTTACAGGGGACATTCTACTATGGTGTTTTTTATCCGAGTGGTACTACAGTTTCACTTTCTGGTGATACAGATTCTTTCTGGGCAGGTGACAGTTCTGATCGATGGTCAACTGCTGGTTATATATTTCAACTTGGTTCAGGTCCGATTTCTTGGTCCAGCAAAAATTTGAAGACTCTTTCTTTATCTTCGTGTGAAGCAAAGTATAGAGCAGCCAAAGAAGTAGCAAAATAAGCAGTTTGGTTATGGCATGTTCTCACTAAGCTTGATCTGGTTCCGAAATCGTCCACTCTGTTGAGGTGTGACAATCAAGTTGCATTTCAGCCTGCTTATAATCTGATATATCACTCCAAGAAAAAGCATCTCGATATTTATGCTCATTACATTCGAGGTATCGTTGCAGATGATGTTCTTTATCTTGAGTATTGTCCTACAGAGCAACAGGCAGTCGATATCTTCACCAAATCCTTAACAACAGTGAAGTATGTTCATCTTCGTTCCTTACTTGGGATGAGGGAAGTTGTCATCAAGGGGGAGCAATAATGACTCCTTCCTTCCTTTTTTAGTGGGCCTTTCTCCCAGCCATTATTAAGGGGGAGTGTTGGAATATTTTATATTCCTTGGAAGGTAATAATGTCTTTTCATTATGTTGGAAGATATCCACAATATTATGTAAAAGAGTAATACATTATATCTCATATTCATTATGGTAAAATATACTCTTGATATTCATTATTATATAAAGAGATGTTATTATGGATAATTATATTATCCCACGTGTAATATGTGAGAGTAATTCCTCCTCATCTGTTAGTATATAATAGAGTCAAGGGAGTCACATCTCACACATGATCTTTACTTATTCACACAAGTACTTCTATATTGTATTGGGGTTATTAGCATTGCTCTCTTGTAAGCTTGAGGGAGATATTCTGGATATAATAGAAGACTATCTTCCCATGGACGTAGCCCAATTGGGTGAACCACGTATATCTGGTGTACTCTTGTCTCTTGTTCTCTTTTTTGTACTTATTGTTGATATATTATTGTTTTTCATAGATAGGTAAGCTAGTTTAGTTAGATCCATATCTATGACAATATTGACCTAACACATCATCGGGGGAAAGTATTCAAAATGTATAGACATCTTACATGAATTCGATCTCAAATTTTCCTATTCTAAATCCAAGAAGTCTTTGTATTTTGTTGAGGATTTTGTTGAGCTTATGAATAAATTCACACAAAACATTAAGAAAACCATAGTCGTTGAATCCTTGTTAGACAAACAATACTTCCTCTTTTATTCCACTAATCCCTTGTATGAATATATTTTTTTTTATGTCTAGATGTAGCACTTCACTCCTCACTTCTCTGATGATAAACAATGTCACATTCAACACCAAGCTAAGAGATGCCTTATCATTGGGGATACTCCCTACCATTTAGGTGTCGAATTAATGTGATGATGATGTTTAGATCATGAGGAAGATGAGCAAGTTTTGAATGATTTCCATTCTAGAGAATGTGGTGGTCATTTTTGTGGGTTTGCTACAACTAAGAAAATTCTGCATACAAGATATTTTTGGCCTACTCTATTTAAAGACTGTACTAGTGAATTCATAAAGTGTCATCCTTGTCAGATATGAACGAAGAAAATGAATGCACATCATTCTCCACTTCACCTTGTATTTATTGTGGGTCCATTCTCTAAATGTTCTATCGATTATGACATGAAATCCTCCATCGACTAATGATCACCATTACAATATTGTGGTTGTTGATTACTTTACTAAGTGGGCTAAAGTGCCACCAACATTCAATGACAATAGTAAAATTGGAACAACCTTTATATTCACTCATGTCATTTCTAGATTCGAAATGCCTAAACAGATCACCACTAATAATGGATAACTAATGGATCTCAATTTCAAAATTCAATTATGTGAAAACTCACCACCAAGTTAGGTTTTCAACAAAATTTTTATTCACCATACTATCCATAGTGTAATGTTCAAGTCAAATCCATCAATAAGGTGTTTAAGACTATGATGTGATGGATAGTTAACAAGAACAAGTCCAACTGAAATCTCATGTTGTTTTTCGCTCTTATGGTATACCGAAGCTCAGTGAAGACTACTATTGGGTTCACTCCTTTCCAAGTTGTATATAAATTTGAAGCAATATTGTTGATTGAATGCGAGATTCCATCATTAAAACTCTTTATTGATATCCTTCCCAACACCTCTCCTGAAAAAGAATTCCTTCTCTTTTTGCAATGCCTTGATGAAACAAGACGAGTGGTTTCTCTTAGTAACAAAGTTCAAAATAAAGCAGTCAAGCATCAATATGATAGAAAATTTCATCCCCGAGTATTTTCCAAAGGAAAATTGGTTTTGTTTTATCACCAATATCGTGATAAATTAGGGGTGGGAAAATTTGAACCCATGTGGAATGGCCATTTCATTGTTAAAACTATTCTTAAATGGGGTTCTTATTAATTGGTTGTGACTATGAGGGACAATCACTCTGGGATACCCGTAACAGGTTCTATCTAAATAAATACTTTGTGCAAACAATGATTCTTTCTTGCTAAACTAAAACATGAAATTTATAAAAGATCAAACACCTTGAGAAGCCACTAACACAAACATATCGTAGAGGGAATACCGACGATGGGGAAAATAAACCATGGGAAAAGATGGGGAACTTGTACCAGTCAAAATATATGGTTAGCAAGTTGTTTATTGAAAAGAAGCTATATCTTCTAAGGATGAATGAGGGTGACTTAGTTGCAGAGCACTTGAATTCATTCAACATTGTTTCCAGTCAGTTGTTGTATGTGGATATCAAAATCATAAAGGAGGAGAAATGTATTAGCTTTGGTTGTGTTCTTTGATAGATTCATGTGATAGCCTAGTTGTATTAGTCTATTTTGTTCTTTTCTAGATGAGGGGTTGTGGAATATTGATGAGGTGGTTGCATCTATGATTTCAATAGGGATGAGGCATAAAAACATGGAAGGATCAACCCGTTAGAAAAAAATATCAAATAGAAATAACATAAAAGTAAATGTGGAAATAAAAAACATAAGAACAAAATACAAGAGATACATCGATACATGTGGTTACCCAATATGTGATACATACATAGAGAAACATCCAATCCTTTATTTTATTCCATCCAACAAAATGAAGGGATGCAACCTGCAACATGTTTTCCAGAACCTCCTCTTCACTCTCTCATAGTATCTCTTACACACACACTACTACCTAGTAGTAATACAATGCCCTCTTTAAAATAGGGTTTCCTTCTAGGGAAAAAAATACACAAACATTATCTCTACCATGAGATTTGTAACCTAATAATGAACATTCCAAGATTGAAAACAAAATTACATTATTTTCAATTGCCTTTTTTTTTGCCACATTTTAATAGCCGAAAATGAACCACAAAATTTTCCTTGGGTTGGGACCCTTCAGGACGAGGGGGTGGTCCCCCCCCATGGACCCCCCATATAGCTCAACAATTTATTCTGGGATCAAAGCACATATGAAACAATCGTCTGACTTAGGAATATAATCAAGATCCACAACCAACATCATATCTTCTTGTCTAGTTGACTCGAGCATGTTGTGGCATCAACTAATGGGACACATTGGTGAGAAATATCTTCTTGCTATGCAAAGTAAATCTATGGTTGAAGGTCTCCCTGACAGTTATGAAGAAGTAGACTTATGTGAAAATTGCATTTATGGTAAATAGATCCATGTAAGTTTCCCATATTGGGCTAGTAGGGATAAGGAAATACTAGATTTAATACATAGTGATGTGTTTGGACCAATATTGGTCTCATCACTAGGAGGATCCCAATATTACACCTCTTTCATAGAAAATTTCTCCATAATGACATGGTTGTATTTTATGAGGAAGAAATATGATGTCCTTGAGAAGTTCCAAGAGTTCAAAGCTCTTGTAGAAAATTAGTCTGGAAAAAAGATCAAGTTGCTAAGAATTGCAAAGGGAGGATAATTATGTAATAATGCGTTCGACCAGTTCTATAGAAAACATGGTATAGATCAAAAAATAACAACTCCATACATGCCTCAGTAGAATGTATTTTTGGAAAGAATTTGTAGAACATTGATGGAAAAAGAGAGGAGAATTCTCAGTGGTTTAGGTATCACACAAGAATTATGGGAAGAGGTAGTCAACATGACATGTTACTTAGTGAATAGGTCATCCCTGATGGCTCTGGTTAACAAGACTCCATATGAGGAACGGGTTGGTAAGAGGCCCTCTCTTGCATAGCTTAGAGTCTTTGGGTGTGATTCCCTCGTGCATATCCAAAAGGAGAAAAGAAGCCAACTCAACAAAAAGTTTGAGAAATGAAAATTCATGGGGTAGAAGGATGGAATGAAAGGGTATAAGTTGTGGAATCCAGCTGCAAGGAAGACAATTTATAGTAGAGATGTGATCTTTAGAGAAGTTGAAGGTATTTCCAGGATTGAAGACAATAGAAGGAAAAAGAACCAAAAAATCTACAGTTTGAAATAAATGTTCAAAATCATGATTCATATGAGCTGACTAAATTAGATAAATAGGTAGAACAATAGACTTAGGTTTCCAGGAGGTCTGGTTGAACAATGAAGCAAACTGAAAGGTGCATTCCACCCTACTTTCACTCTATTTTTGCATTATCTTCCTTAGAAGATGATCATAGCTCAGTAAAGGAAGTGGTTGACTAGACATTCGATAAAGTGTGGATAAGAGCCATGGAAGAAGAAATGGAGTCCTTATAGAAGAAAAAACATGGGATATAGTCTCATTTTTGAATGGAAGGAAACCCGCTAGTAGTAATTGGGTGTTTACGAAAAAATTGAATGCAACAGGTTAGGTCGAGAAGTACAAAGATCGATTGATACTGAATGGATATTACCATGTTGAGGGAGTCGAATTTAGTGAGATATTCTACCTTGTTTCTATGTTAACTTCAATTGGGGTACTAATGTCTATAGCTACACCATTTCATGTTGATATAGAACAAATGGATGCGAAAACAACATTTCTTCATGGTGACTGTCACGTCCCCTCCCACGGACCCAATTCGAGGAAGGGAACATGATGCCAATCTATGGGGATTTTACATAAACTCGGCCCATTCATTAGATTCACAGCCATAAAATAAATGTGTGCATATGAAAGTCAATTAAACATGCACAACGGAATAAGAACATCATCCACACACATCTTTCATATGCATTCAACATATCAATAATAATCATCAAATTAAAACATTGCAGAAGTAAAATACACATAGAGAATACTTATCTTCATTGTGCAATTGTTCCAAGCAACTAGCTATGTCGCTGCAACGTTCCACTCAACCATAGCTCTCTGCCCAACCTGTATTATTTCAGCATTCAGAGACCACCCCCGAGCTGGGCATGATATTTACAAGGAAAATGGGACTCTCAAGCTCAGCACAACCAAATCAGTTGATACCCATCTCAACCCCAACATTCCTTTACACACAACCATTCAAAAACTGTGCATGAATACACATTTCAACAATGGGATTTACAAGATAGGATCCATGGGTTTTTCCCCAAGTCGTGGCACACCCAAAAACGAAATGTTTAGATGGGAAAACAAACATGGAAGAGAAAATCATTTTCAGAAAACGTATCTGGGCTTTCAAGGGAGAGAAATGGCCTCTATAAACCCCCAAATCGTGGCTATCTTCCTCCCAGCCACTTTGCAACACAAAAATGAGTTCCTAGCTATGGAAAAATGCAGGAAAATGATGGAAAATGTGAAGGAGGAAGCCCAGCTAGCTCAGAATGTGTGAGAGAGCCAAGACCATGGGTGAAGAATGGCTTTGGGCACCATTTCGTGGGTGTTTTCTTGCCCAAGAAGCAAAAATACGATTTCCCAAATTGATGACTTTCCCATACACGAAATTGGCTGCCATACCTTCCCATTCCCAAGGCATTAACTACCTCAACCAAATCTTGGAAGAATTAAATGTTTGGGTGCATAAGTAAAAAAGGGTAGTTGAGGGTTGATGGGTTCTCTCATTTACACTTGGATTGAATTGATTGGCTCAAGGGTTTGAATATTTCCCTCCCAATTCCTTGTAAACATCATGCCCCCATCTCTTGTTGCATTGCATAGCTAGTTGTGGGAATTTATATTAAAATGGATATTTGCAATTCCCATGGTTCACTAGCACATTGGTAGCATAATATCCAATACTTTCCTCTTCAAGGTCGAGCGTTCACTAGCGGGGCCTTAGCCTTGAGATCCACGCTAGGAATCATACATAATATGCATACAATATTTACATTATAGCCCAACATATTACAAGGGTCAAAATGGGGACATGATAGTGACCTTGAAGAGGAAATATATATGAAGTAGCATGAAGGATTTACATTGAAAGGGGAGAAGCATTTGGTGTGCAAGATAAAAAAAATGCCTTTACTTTCCAAAGAAATCACCTAGAATGTGATACTAGAAGTTTGGCATGTATATCTAGCAGCTAGGTTTTACAAGAAGGTAGGTTGGTCACTGTTTGTATAGAAAGAAAGTCGGTGATCATTTTATACATGTGATTTTGTATGTCAACAACATGTTGTTGGTCAGAAACAACATAGATATGATTAAGGAGGTTAATTTGTAGCTATCCTCTATTTTCGACATGAAGAATCTTGGTGCAACTCATTTCATTCTTGGAATAGAAATCAAAAGAGATTGAGTATGTAGAAGGATCTTGTTAAGTCAAATTAAATATGTTGAGACAACTTTGAAACACTTCAACATGAAGGAATGCAAACTAGTTAAGGTTCATATTCCTATAGAAATTAAGTTATATGATGAACAATGCCACAAGACACAATAAGAGATAGAGTACATGGCATATGTTACATATGCTAATGATGTAGGTATCTTGATGTATGCAATGGTCTATACTCAACCTAATATTTCCCATGCAATGGGAGTATTGTGAAGGTACATGTCGAAACTTGGGAAAGAGCAGTGGACAACTGTCAAGAGGTTTTTCAGTTATTTGTGTGGCACAATAGATTATGAAATATACTACCAAGGAAAAACTTAAACTAACAAGACAATAAGTGTGTTAGGAACCCGTGCTTGACACATATGCTTTGTAAGTCATCTTGTAGTATTGTATGTTCCATGGTATTGATCCATAATTTGTATTAGCCCATAGTATTATATGTTCCATGGTATTGATCCATAGTATTGGACGCCTATGCTTTGTAAGTCGTCCCGTAGTATTATATGTTCCATGGTATTGATACATGGTATTGGTGCATAGAATTAGTATATAAGTATGTGTTGAGGCCAGTGAAGGCATCCAAGAGTTATTTTGTATTGAGCTTTCTCAAAGGAGGTTTCCCCCTTGAAGTGGCTAGCGATTAATAAATTTCTTCTGTGTTTTGTTATTTCTAATATATTGTGCATTTTAATTAATTAATTGCTGGAGGTTCCTTACATCTGGTATCAGAGCACTTTCTTGGGCTTGTTGGGTGGAATTTATGTCAATTTTTTTTTCGCATCTATATTGTTCCTTTCAATTGCAGGTTTGGATATGGGAATAATACCTATCCGCTTAACTGTGGGAAGTACTTGGGAATAACCCTAAAACTCACTGTGAGGAGTACCACAGGAACCCTGAAGTAGATGGTGCATTGAGAGGACTTGCCAGCAAAAAGGGAAACGACCCCTACCTGATTGACTAGTTCCCACCCGTGAGGTAAACCAAGAGCTGTCATTTGTGGCAAAGAGGTTATCATTTTTACTTGAGCCGTGGAGTGAGGGGTACTGCCCTAATACAAAATCCATCATACAACATTGGTGGTCGAGTGAATCCCCTCAACCATTGGGAATCTGAGCATAATGTTAATGATCCTACTGGATGGATATACCGGCTAGAACAATATTTCACACAGCATAATACTTTTGATGTCAAAAAATTTCCACTTGCATCCTTTCATTTGGAACATGAAGCCCTTCAATGGTACCGTTGGTACATCAAGGCTCATAAACAACCAAAATGGACATATTTTTTCCAACTCCTTTTACAACGATTTGGTCCTAGTGATTTTGATGACTTCACAGGAGCACTCACTAAACTTCGCCAAATTGGCGCTATGAGAGAGTATCAGACATGATTTGAGAAACTATCCAATCACACAGAAGGATTGTCTAATGAATTCTACATGAGTTGTTTTATCAGTGGTCTCAAGGATGCCATCCGATCAGAGGTTAAAATGTTCTATCCCAACACAATGATGGAAGTCCTAAGGTTGGCTATGTTGGCAGAGGACAAGATCAAAGCCCAACAATGCTCCAAATCCACTTTTGTTCCATTAAGAAATATGGTTTCCCAAAAACCTCCCATCATGCCATCTCCTCGACCAACTCCTATCAAGCATTTGTCTGAAGCAGAGATGTGGGCATGTAGAGAAAATGGGCTTTGTTATAATTGTGATGAGAAATTCACTCGGGGCCATATATGTGTTGAGAAACAACTCTATATCTTGGATGTGTATTCTTCACCTATCTCTGAACTTGGTTAAGAAGCTCCAGATACAGTAGATGATCAGGTCGACATTCAACAGCCTCTTGTTGACCCTGCGTCTCAGGACGACCACCCAGAGATATCTCTCCATGCTTTAGCTGGAGTCACCATCCCACAAATAATGCGGGTCAGGGGTTACTTCAAGAAGTTCCCTCTTACAATACTCATTGATTCTGGTAGCACTCATAACTTCATTGACCCTCGGATCTCCAAATAGGATGATTGTTTTTTCCATCCTTGCTCCAACTTTGAAGTCACGATTTCCAATGGGGGAACCTTACCTTGGAAGGGGAAGTGTCACAATGTGTGTATCTCTGTGGGATATTATCACTTGCACTCTAACATGTTTTCCTTGGCCTTAGAAGGATGTGATGTGGTTTTGGGCGCTCAATGGTTACGTACACATGGCCCCATCTTATGGGATTTTGCTCAACTTTGGATGCATTTTTCATTCAATGGGAAAAAACACACATTGACAGGATTACAACCAACAAGGGTCCATTCGAACCCTCCTCAACAAGGGTGAAACGACACTCCTTCCGAGATTGCTCGAACCCTTGATTTGGACATATACTTCTATGGATTTCATTAAAGGGATCCCTAAATTTGGAGGGACGACAATGATTTTGGTTGTGGTTGATCAAATCTCCAAATATAATCAATTTTGTTCCCTCGACCATCCCTATACAACATCCTCCGTCGCACAAATTTTCCTGGACTAGATATTTCGTCTTCATGAAATCCCTTCTTCCATTGTCTTGGATCGCAATGAAACTTTCACCAATCATTCTTAGACAGAACTATTTCACCACTCTGGCACCAAACTGAAGATGAGTTTAGGGTGTCACCCACAAATAGATGGTCAGATTGAAATTACTAATACATGTTTGGAAACTTATCTTCGTTGCTTAACCTCCGAGCAACAACCTCAGTGGTATAAGTGGTTCCCTCTCCCTAAATGGTGGTACCATACTGCATCTAAAATGACTCCATACGAAACAATCTATGGTCATGCATCGCCATTTCTTATTTCATACACCCTCAGCAGTTCACTAGTTCTGGAAGTTGACACGGTTCTTCGAAACTGTGATAAGATTCTTCGCATTTTGCAGGACATTTTTCACATGGAAAGAATTTGAATGAAACAAGAAGCCGATCAACACCGTTCTAAGTGCACTTTTCAAGCAGGTGATACAGTTTTTATTCGTCTACAGCCTCCCCAACAATCCTCCCTGAAACTCAAAGGGAATCATAAGCTTTCTCCAAAGTTCTATGGGCCCTATAAGGTTCTTCAGAATATTGGGTCCGTTGCTTATAAATTGGAACTTCCTCCTTCCCGCATTCATTCAGTATTTCATGTCTCTTGTCTGATGAAATTTCTTGGCACCGACATCAGAGGAAAAACTATTTTACCAGAACTGAATAATGAAGGATCCATCCTTTTGGAGCCGGAGGCCATCCTTAATAGGTGCACTCATAAGCTTCTCTCTCGATCTATCACAAAGGTATTAATTCAGTGGCACATAATGCAACCAAAGGATGGTACATGGGAACCACTCCTTCATATTCAACATCACTTTTGACATCTAAAGCTTCAAGGACAACTTTTTCTAAGGGGGAGGGGATGTTAGGAACCCATGTCAACCCTTCCCTTTACTTTGTTAGTATATTGTTGTTGGACGCATATGATTTGTAAGTTGTCCCGTAGTATTATATGTTCCATGGTATTGATCCATAGTTTGTATTAGCCCATAGTATTATATGTTCCATGGTATTGATCCATAGTATTGGATGCATATGCTTTGTAAGTCGTCTCATAGTATTATATGTTCCATGGTATTGATCCACAGTATTGGTACATAGACTTAGT